>NMRA01000149.1:494885-585848 GCA_002633005.1 Phoronis australis
CGCAATAAACCCGTTTCTCCGGGTATCAAAAATTGACACTTTAACATTCAAATTACCGTTATCAGTGAGTTTATAAAACGCACAAAATTATACTACGATTGTGCTATTGCTGCATATTTCTTTATTGGAAATTGCGAAATCGACATTTTTGAAGTTTTTTATTTCTTCTTTCAAGTATCAGTAATAACTGAAATAACATAACCGAGTAAAACCATTCGATAAGGAACTATTTCTTTTTAATAAATATATACTCCCGATCGTGTATTGATCAGCCTCATTCCAAATTCTACGGAAGAGTTCTAACGAGGGAATAATCTAATTGAATTACGGTGAACTAATAACCAACTCTAGACATCACATGATGTGAGTTCATGCCCCCTGTATAAAAATTGGTTGGTGGCTGATTCGATTATTTTAGCAATTAATTCCATCGATTGGAGGACTTCGATACAAAACGTATCGCCACTGTGTGAGCGCTAAAGACTTCTTTTCATTCGCAATGGTGTTGGTAAAAAGTTCTTGTTTAAACCAGTTCTGTTGTATTTTTTATCTTCTCAGGTCTTTGCTTATCGATTAAAGTGTAACAATATGTTTACCACATAGATGTGTATATAAGATGCCACGGGAGTATGCATTGTTGGGGCTTTTTTTACCTAGTTGTACCAACAAACGCTATGCATATACATATCGGCACACTCTTCCGCAAAGCAAAAGCGTTTCATGTCTGCCTACTGAATGTACAACAAACGCCTTTCATATTAGGACTATGTTTTCTTCACTGGACTTGGGCGAGTCCTGGATATGATAATCCTACTTTTATGGGTGGCGATTGATTTTTGTTTAATTATTTATTTTTAAGGTGCCATCACGTACGTCTTGTACAAGTGTGTGAAACTGACTTTACTATGAGATAAACAGTTTCATGACTTTACCAAACCGGTTTAGAGAAATTATGATTAAATGATTTCAAAAAAACGTATACACCGGTAGGGTGCGCATGAAAAGAAAAGATAGATTGTAACATGGCGATAAGTGCGCTGACTCTCTTAGTTTTGACATTTCGTTTGTAAATTGTTGATTTATTAGAGAAAAAAAATTTAATTTAAAAATCATTCAATTTGTTTTGCAATAAAGTCGTTGAATTCATCATAACGTCATTCGCTTTATATGGGAATGTACTGACTGACTGAGAGTACACAGAGCTGGTTTGTTTTGACAATCACTGGTGCATTCATTCGTAACAAACTACGCGTACACGGGCACATTGTGGAGTAGGTGTGCAATATCAATAAACTTTACTGCCCTGCTTTGTTACAAACATCAAACAGTCCACTCTAATTATAAAAGCCGTAATCACCTGGACTATGGACACTGCAGTGATCATCACCACTATCTGTTAGATTACATCTGTTGTTATTATTTACTTCCGTTGATTTTATACACCTCTGTTGAAACAGCTAAATACCTTGCCTGGATTTTCAGGGGCTATGGAGCAAAAACTTGGATAGCACCGTCACATCCCTACAATAGCACCGTCACATCCCTACAATAGCACCGTCACATCCCTACAATAGCACCGTCACATCCCTACAATAGCACCGACACATCCCTACAATAGCACCGTCACATCCCTACAATAGCACATGCATGGAAACTAATAGAAAAGCATGTCCATTTTGTTAAAGGGCGTTATCGGCGCATAATCGAATCTGCAACCCCCGGCCCGCGGTCGCAGTCCAACGCTCTGCTGGTGGAACTAATCACCACTGGATAAATGGCAGAGAATTTTAAGCGTATTTAAATGTTAAGTCATTGGACTCGGTTTCAGCAATGTCGGGCAGACAATGGCAAGAACTGTCTATTTGTAATAAAATTACAAAAAAGCAACGGATTGTGTTGTTTTATAGTTCCTATCAAACTTCAAGATGTATAAATATATCTTTTTCAGTGAGGCGTGGAAATATGTGGAAATAGTTTATCCCCTTCGGACATATATTCATTAGCTCACGTGATGTGACCAAAAAGATGGCGGGTTGAACGGGATAAGCTATTTCCACAAACTTCAAGATGTCTATCCTACCCAAATATAATCTCAAAAAGTGTCTTTCGGACGCAAAAGCGATAATATCTCTTTAAACGATACAGGCAGAATTTAAAACGTATTTCGCGAAGAATCTGCGACCGATAACATGGTTCTTGAAAGTTTTGCTCAGGTATTTCGCAGAACAGTCCCGAATATGTGGCACGCGCACACATGACGCATAACAAAAACACCAGGCAGTTTGCACTCTGTTTTTTAAACAGTGGAAGATCAATAGTCTAAAAGACGAAAATAACATGGAACTATAACTTGTGATAAGTCTCGTCGTAAAGTTATAATGCGCCACGCAGCATACATAGCTCGAATGAAATTTGGATTAGAAAACTGTTTGTCTCAGGTTTCCATTGGACTATGTAGTAGACGAAAACATAATGCGAATTTAGAATTTATCCCACTCCCTACTGACACGATAAAAACGCTGTTGATATGTCGGTTTTAGGGGTCACTTGGTCATTTTTCTTCCAAAAAATGTGGTTTCCCTTTTACGACAACCTAGATCCGCCAGTCAAAAGTAAAATGTGGAGATCAGCATCAGGGGAAAATGGAGAAATGCAGTTGAGGGATACAAAAATGCAGAACATCAGAAAGATAATACATAATTTTGTCCGTCTGATGGGTGCTCGTGCACTTAACTCCATTCATACTTAAAATAACCATGCTGAAGAAAACAAACTGCGTAGGCTCTGTCGATATGTGGAGCTCGTCTGCACAAATAAAGATGACAAATTACTGCATTGTTGCAGAAATAACGAAATTCGCTCACCTTAATAGCGGCAAAATCTAACAATTCTTGACGAATTATGTTATTGACAGCTTGAACTTTTGTTCCAGATAATGGATTGCCGTAGTACAATTAACTCCATGCCAATCTTATCAGAGAGATCGCGTAATTTTAAATACTCTATTATTTTGTACGTTATTTAATATTTATGCTGATACTAATGTATTTATTAAAGTTCACTTTACATGAATTTTTTTCAAATTATGATGACAGTTGCATTAATTTTGGAAAGAACGTTGTAATTGTCACCAGCCGTTTACAGGACGAATTAGAGCAACTTTCCTTTTTCAACAGCAGCAACTTTTTATGAAGGCACCACCTGTTTTGTGAATTTGTTGAAAAAAAATTGACTAGAAAAATGACAGCAAATTTTAGAAAAGCTGGAAAGTTGTGACGTCTTGTTTGTACTTTGCAACTCACGCACAGTATCACGAAGACATGGTAACAGTTGAACAACTGAAGTAGTGCCAGCCACTAGGTGGTGCTCTGGCTGATATTCGGCCCTCACTTCAGTGCTGTAGTGGTAAAATTAGAGGTAAGTAGGCGCCCAAAGCCCACTGTATCACATTGAGCACTGAACGTAACTTACGGTGTGTAGGCGCTACGTTCAAATGCCAAAAGGTGGTTGGCTGCGCCTACGTGCGCCTACGCTCCACTACAGCACTGGCCCACTTAGAGAAGCCAAACGTCAGACATGTCGTCGAATCTTTGGCATTTCTTGAGTCCGCGTGTACAGAAAATTAGTTCGTAGATGTTCAAATTTTAAAGTGTAAAATATGGTATAAATTTGCAATTGTAGCATCAATTCAACACACAAGGGATGTTTTGTATCTGTAGGTGAGCAACTGATTTTTTGACTTGTGCCACCATTGGAACCGGCTTTATGTTACGCTATTGAAAAAATGACAATCGTATGCTTTTTCTCGGCAACATTTCTTGTTAAAATGTAAACATGACCAAAGCTAATAGTAATACACAGAGCGTTTGAAAGAAGCGGCAAATATATCAGCTCTCTACCGTGTTATAGCTATAAAGGGGAGAGCCGAACAGACGATTACTTTTGTGGCATTGGAACTGTTCTGGCAATGCTTGGTGCTCCACTGAATCATAGTCATGAGGCAGTGATTATAGCTATGTAGACAAGCTATATCGTAAATGTATTCGTAGAGCTTTTTAAAAAAGCTTCTTGAGAGGAGACTTTTAGTGTTTTTAAAGCGCTATCCACATGATCGTATACCCGGACTTTCAGTCTATTTTACCGTATGCTATGTCTTGGAGACACGCACTGCTGTCTGTTGATTATGATCTGTTCCAGTGTAAGGATAGACTCTAAAAATGCTTGCTTGTATCAAAATCGGTATCACACTCAGAAGGGGCCACAACATACAACCATCTGCGTATATGTGCATTTCAATAACTTCAAGTGTCTTGCTCACTAGTGGCAAAAAACAATACACGACGTTCAGATAAGGTGATCATGATCACTTGTCACAATTTCCGTTCACAGAATGACTTGTGGTTATGATCGCTATGTACCGTGTTATTTTTGTTACTGCTGTGTACCTTCGCCGATGCGTAATTCTCGGAAGAATTCTCACAATTCTGAGGCAGCACCGTTTCGAGGGAGATGAAGAAGACGAAAGAGGAGATAAAAATGATTGTGAAGAAGATGATGAAGGAGGAGAAGAAAATGGAAAAGAAGGTTATAACAATGGCTTGTTGCGACATATAAGAAAAACTGAACATTTCTATCTTTGTAGTGTTCCTGATTCGTTGATAATGGTGTTGTTGAGAACGTACGTTGTAAACTCGCGTACCGTCGAAAAAAATATTTAGACTCCTTTCCCCTATAAATTGGTCTCAGTATGTTCCTTACTGGGAAGTGATATTTGGTTTGCCAAGAACGGAAAGTTTGTTATTCCACGAGACCATGCTCTGCAAATAAAATTACACGCCACAAGTCAGCTTAAAGAGTCTGGTCTCAACCAGTAACGAACTGTCGATGCCTTACGAGACCACAGGTCAAAGATGTTTTGACTGAAAAACAATTTTTTTAAGGATAAATGCTCTAAATCAAAAATTGATTTTAGTTTTAGTGACAGAAAGAGTTAATCCATCGTTTCCTCTTTTATCGAATGAATGGCGACGTGCATATGTACTGCTGTCGAGCGTACTCCGTTAATTGTCTAATCAGAGCAGTACCCTAGCAGTAAGCCCGTATGAAGACATTTGCAGAGATTTTTAGTGTTTGTGCACCAGAGCCGCAGGGAAAAATCGATGGACCAAGCTGGCAAGGTGACGGAGGCAGTTTACACCTGTAACTACCGTTTATCGTTCGTTGGTTCTGCACCATACAGGTCATTAGCACATGGCGCCTTAAGATTGCCAGAGCCCTACATCCGGCAGCTGTCTTTTCGAAGCACAAAAAGCAGAGTTCCGTGGTTTTATTGGTAACACTAAATATCACGAAAATCGTGGCAAATCATGGTTTAGATACCCTTCGTGGTAGTACTGAGCTTTTGAAGGGATGTTGTTGTGATATCTGAATCAAAGATACTGTACACTACAATATTTTTTTTAATGCAATGGCTGTTAACTTCAGTGTACAGCTCACTCATGAATCAAGTAATACAAAATACAGTCATGTTCATAATTATCAGCGCTGCCAATCTCCCTACCTAATTTTTTATCAACCACAGTTCAGTTCTTGCTAACTCAGTTCTTTTCTCATTAACCGTTTTAAACAGATTTTGATAGCAATATCTTGTCCATAAATAGCGTTCTTTCATCGCTTGCCGCAGCAGCATGGTTCTTCATATATTCAGCCAAAATGCCTATTCTTCCATTTTATGAAATAGATTACACTATACAACGCATATGTTACTCTCAGACGGTTCTTGTTTTTATGTTAGTAACGTTATGGACCTTATCGACAAATCTACGAATTTGGCCATAAACCATAAAAATCAACTCTGTGAAAGTATATATTTTCTGATAGCAGAAAGCCTTTAGAATTTGAGTTTTGAATTTGTTCCCGTGCTATTCATTGGGTCACGTGACCGTCATTTTATCAAAATTTAGCAAAAAAGAAACGTAGCAAAACAACAGGATCACAGGATCAATAACATGACTGAATTTCATTTCAACGTTCATTGTGAAATCCCAAAAATGCTGTTATAATCTTCTAAATTATCATTGATTTTCGGTAAACACAACTTTTGAGTTTCTTTTTCATATCGAATCATAAACACACCACTTTTATAACCCTTTGCAGTTGAAAACATATTAATAACATTTTGATGAACAATTAAAGAGGCTTGGAACGCAATAAACAGGCTTAATTGCAACACTGAAAGTGGTTTTCTGCCACTGAAACAGAATTCATCTTGCTCACCAGATATTGTTTAGGGTTTGTTCGTAAAGATTTTTAATTTCTGTTCATACCAAAGCCTCTTCTTTTAGTTTCAAATTTCATAAAACGATCTGCCACCGAGTCGATTTTTCTTCCACCAGCCAAAACACGTCTCCTTATTTATTTTGAGTTTTCCTTCTCACGTATTTCAAAATCGTGAATTTTGTGATATTTTCTGGAAATTTCCTCATAGGGGAAAGTAAATTACTCTGTACTAGACATTGCGAGATGGCATTTTGGTCAGGAGTTGTTTAAAAGATGTTTTGACGAGCTTTCGCGTTCCATACCTCTTTGATGCGAATGTTTCATATGAATTCCATCAGCCGTTTTTGAGATACGACGTTCCAAAGTTTGACATTTTTCTAGGGCCTTGCATAGCCATAATGATAAGGGTGCACTTGCAAAATGTATTGCTTCATCATACCACAAATTTAAACGTTTAAGATAGGACTCGTTTCGCGCTCAAGGTTACACCGCCAGTACTTGATGTCCTCTTCCGCCATTGGGTGCTCTCGAGCGAAACTTCCAACCGCCATCTCACTTGAGTTGTTTCAAACAAGTCGCTGTATTGTTTTCAACAGTACAGAAGGTGTAACACGAACTCGTTTGGGGGGGGAGAACGCCATTCATGAAAAACTGAATCTCATTGCGATTGATGAGAAAAGAACTTCAGATTCTAAGAAAAGAATTGCGTTAAGTGAGAAAAGGACGGTGTTAATGCGCTCGTGCGGACCGTATGGGACTTGGCTGCCGTGTTTATTGAACTTACTACGTGCGTTCAGTGGGTGTGTCGAATCACGTGCAATAAGTATTATAGAACACCATCACAGCCTCGTCACAATCCGTCCCACGCGAAGCCAGATGTCGTAACTTGAACGGTTAATAGCAAAAACGTATTCAATTTACGTAAACGTCTCCAAATATCATATTACGGAATTAATCATAAGTTGTTGCGTTCATGGTGTTTTATTAATGTTTCTTTCAGGAAAGTCGTTTCTTATGACGCCTTTTTCATCATCTCAACCCGTATTTGAACCGTGGACTCAAATAGAACTTATTTACAAAATCCCATTCACTGTTTGTACTAAATATACACGTCGTTGCTTTACGGTACGTATATAGACAACAGCACATACAATATTGGGCGTAAAAATGTAAAGAGATAAAATTACTGTCTTTGCTGTCAGATTGCACGGGGTTAATGATTTTAAAGATTTTTTTAAAAATAAAGACGAATACCACCACGTAACTTGACCTCTGTGCTTTGATGGTGTCAGAGTTTCGGAGAATATGCAATAATCTCATCTGGTTTATACGAAAGGGATTATGTATGATTATTGACTTGCTTGCTCGATGGAGATTAAACCTCCAAGCATAAATGTATAATGAGTGAGTAGAGTGGATAGTGTTCAATTAGAGCAAACAGTGAACTATCTGAACTAATTGAAAGTCAGCTGAGAAATAAAATCAACAAATTTTCTTTTACTATAACCGTATATACACGAGTGTAACCGTACATACACGAGTATAACCGTACATACACGAGTGTAAGTTTTTTCCTCAATTAGGCTCTAGGGACGGGGGGGGGGGGGGNCGACTGGTAAGCAATAAGATAAAACGGAATGATTTGGCCAGCACCTCATCCAACTTGGTGCTTTAAAAGGAAACTTCTTTCAGTCCACGAATTTCTTTGTTTTTTTTCTCAAACCATGCGCAATTTCCATTTAATTTAAATTCTTGTTTTTAGTTTTCTATCAAAACAATCATCTTCAAGCACAAAATGAACCACAATCGTTAACCCGTTTACTTACCGGTGCTATCTAAACTAGAACACTGAGATTGACACCAAGTGCTCCGTAAAAGTAAAAATACAATCACAAACTCGTAACAGCTTACGTAAACCTCGCTTTCCTCGCCTGATAGCCTGTTCTTGGGGTACCTCCATTTGACCCCATTTTGTTAACCCAGGTCATCATGCTTCTAATGATGGCCGGTTGTGTGCACACTGACTACCTGCAGCTAACAGTTCCACTAAGTGCGAAAAATAAGCTTTGCTAATAGGACGAGTTGTACTCTCCAGTTTTCCGAGACTAAATGAAGTTTGAACTTGGCGGAGTCCGTGGAATATCATTTCAAGCAATGTCTCTGACGTTCACCTGTTTTATAATTGTTCCAACAGAGCCAATTTTCTCAACACGTTAAGGAGTTATCATTTAATGAACACTTGCTCCAACTCTCGACATGTTCCCTCTCTCGACGTCAGCCCTTGGGATGGTTGGGTTCAGTAGCAATCGTTCAGAAAGGTCTTGAATACTGGTTTAGTAATGCAGACTCACTTTCTTCAAACAGTCCTCCAGCAGCCAAAAGGAATTCGGTTTTATTCCCTAAATCTTCAGCGTATTCGACGAATTTGCCTATACTCTCTAGCATTATATTTTTCGTCACTTTATCTTCATTGTGAATTCCTCTTCTGTTTGTGCTATCATCTAATAACATATCTGAAAACCGAATCTTCGTTTCATTGAAAATAAATAAGGACTAACTCGTTAAATTACACGTAAAAATTCCTGATATTTTTCAAGAATATTACTCTAGCTATGTATCAAGGCTAAAACATGACGTAGCAATGAATAGAAATAGCAAAAGAAAGGGCTATTAGTGTTTGTACATAGGACACAAACGTGTTAAAAACTAGGTTAGGTAATGGAGTCCCTACTGCCGCGGCAACCAGACATTAGTGTACAGATATTCTGCGTCTCAAACTTAGGTAATATCGTTTACATTGTTTTCTTTTAATTCATTGTTTTAATGCAGCGTATCCTAAGAAGAAAGAGCGAAACTACCTTGATATTACTTTCGATATTACAAAGCTAGAAACTAGCTTTCTACATTACTGCACTCCTCTACTGTGGTCAGATTTTCGCCCATATGGTTTCCTGTTTTAGAAACATTTTGACGGCTTATTTTCTTGACGTATCGTCACTTGATCTGATCTTTTGAGGCTTCTACTGCTTTACAGTATCTATTGCTTATTAACGGGCGGCTGCGAGTGAGCATTGACTGGGAAGTCAAAAGGGATTTGTTGAATCAACGGCTCTCCGTCATCTTATAGGCAGCAATCTGTAGGTTACACTTTCGAACAATGCGGATTAGGATGTTATAGCAAACATACCGCCCTAACTCCGAGACATATCGATAATGCTGGAGTAACCGGATTTACGTGTGACAATGACTTGGTCGTGTTTGTTTGGTTAACTTTTCTAACCGAGCCTAGCAGCTGTGAAAAATGTATTTTCAAAGGATTATAGCACCGACGAACAGGTGAACGGTTTGTGCGTTTGGGCCGGAGAATGGCAAACTATAAAATGAAATGAATCCAAATAATGCATCTACCGACCTTAAAAATGTTTTCCTTTGTGAAAAACGTTTTAATCATCGCCTCACATTCATTTTGGTATATACCCAGAGCATTGGGGTTTGAGGTCCCCACTCTGTGGTCATAATAAATGTATTGTATTTTACTCGGGGAAACCGGACGAAACCGACAGGGCTAGGTATACGCGAGAGTCTTTTACTTCCAATATGAATATCTAGAAAACTAATTTGGTAATCATGTGACATAATTCCTGCGAGTTGAAGAATCAGCTGTTGTGAATTCTGCATACTTATCACCGTAATATTTGGTCGTTGACATAGACTAAAATAAATCTTTTTTACCATTTAGATCTTCACTGATATAGTCACTTTTGTAAATTGGTTCCGCATGTGTGTCTCCATGCTAAACGCTCTCCCGTTCCGCAATATGTGCCGTGACTGGATTCTAGACAAAGCGTGATCTGCTCAGAGGAATTCATTCCTTTATTGTCTGCAGGTTACGCTAAGCCTTTCGCACGAACTCCAACGTGCATTAGAAGTGCTTACGTGGTATGTTTAAATAAGATCTATTTTTGTGAGCTAGAGAAAACAGTCTTTTTATGAGACGATGTTTAAATAAACATAGTTTGCAAACACACTATTGAGGCAAGGGTATACTACTGTCCTTGGGCTATCTACAGAAACGTCACAGTGGATGATCTTATTTATGGTAAATGTCATCCAACAAAAGAGAGAATAATACATTTTCTCTTTTCTTTTTTCCATGTGTCCTTTTAAGTCTCCAGATTACCCGACTTATAAAACCTTATCAAATTGATAAGGGCACTATAATTCTGTATTTCATGGACAACTTTTACGTAAGTGTAAGTTTTGATCACACCTAATAAGGATGATGTGAGATGTTGTGAGATGTTGTGAGATGTTGGCCACTTTTGTGTTTTAAGTACTTATGGTCGGTTTCATTGATGCTCATGGAAAACCACCTAACACTCACAGCTGGTGTAGCAACTGGGATCGTCCCACCACGACGCTTATAAGACACGCGAAGTGTTTTCTTTTGGACACAAATGAAACATTAGCCGTTTGGGTTGTTAATGATAAGTATTAGCTCTCCTGGACAGGAGTACAGAATGTCACGTGCATTCTACCAGGCTGCTCAAGATCGTCTTTCGCCAACGAATCTTGAAAAGAATTGATTCTCTTTTGTCCAAATCCCTTAGTCTAAACCTCGTCATTTGCGATGATGCCATTCATTAAAGTGACTCTTGTTAACTTTGAACGGCTCCATTTAGCAAATGATTTATTAAGCACCAAATGGGAAGCGCAGCAAAACAATAGTCGCCTGTTTCTGATTGTTCCACTGGGAATCTCCTAATACCGCCAATGTACCGCTGCGCGATGACTGTTGACAGTTCTATTGGTCGGTTTATTGATGATTGAACTTAACTGTCAGTTGGCTCATCTGAGTTAAGCGCGGAATGCGGCGCAGTAACAGTTAAGCTATCCCAGTAGTACTGTATCTGACGCAGAACAGTGGAAATGTATGTCGCTGCACCGTTTCCCTGGCGGTGCGCTTATAGAAAAAAATATACGGGACATGCCACTCAGATGGGTGACGTTCCGATTTAATTACCAACAAAGGGCTACGCTTTGGTTGTTCAGAAGTCTACAAAAGTATTTCCTTTTCACAATACTCTGCGAAAGGTGTTTCATTTTATGAATATTTCGTAAGTTCTGTTGCAAAGCATTACTCATTTTTAACAACATGGCATTTTTTCTTGTGCTAGTTAAGGCATGTGTAAAAACGATAACTTATAAAACAATATGTAATGGTGGCCTTTTCTTCGAACACTCCCACAAATGGGCATTTTCGGGTTCTACTCTCTAAACGGGTAAATGGGTGTCATGATTTTCACCTGCACCCCTGTCAAGTTCCCTGCGCTGTTTAGAGGGTTCTTCAAAAACATGGTAGATCTTAACGGTACAGCGCCACAGCGAAAACATCAAAACCGTTTTGATATTATTACTGTGCGCTGGCGTTTTCAAATACTTTAGCATTGCCGATTTGTTGTGAATTGAAACATTTGTTGTTCTCGGATGACAATAATGGTATACCCAAAATATGATAACGTACATAATTTATAAAAATGGAGTTCCAGCGCTTGAACTAAGTTTGCATGTTTTGCAATTTACAATGAGATTGTGCACTGCGACTGGAAGGTCGAACCTCTAGAAGTACGCGCGCGCTGATCAGCTTATTGGATGCCACAGACAACTTTAATTCTATTTGTGTGAATATGTACTCACTCAAAAGACTCAAGACACGAAATTCATCTGTCAAAGAGCATAACTTGTGACACAAACAAAGAATGTGTCTGGTGCAACAGCTTTGTTTCTACCAAGTTCCCTTATACGCGGCTGCGTACACTTTGCCTCTGTGGCAGTTACACCCTTAAATTGTAGCAGTTATGCATACTCAAGTTAAAATGTCTTGCGCCTGGCGAAAATTTTGGGTGAAACATTTTAATGACGGCCTGTGCTCAGACTCAGATCCAGGATTAAGGCAGTCACAGGGGCACTTCCATTGCAGCTAAAAATGAACAACTTGCAGAGCTTCCGTCTGGATGCAAGCTTGCTGTAAGAGAACAGGTAAGAGTTCTGTCAGTGGATCTAGTTTCTTGCGAGAAAAGCAAGATCTCGCAAGACCTCGCAAAGCCACGCGAGTGAGGAACGAATGTTTCACGAGTACGTTTGGGAGCTTGCTGGTCTATCCTAGCAAAATGACAGCCACTATTGGTCGGGTAGTTTGGAGTGTTCAGTTGTGCGATTGAATTCACTGTCTCCCACCACAAAACTGAAGATTTTACGCCGTAAGTGGAAGGATATGTCTTGCGTTTTACGGAATTCAGCTCTGGCAGGGGCCGTTTTATGAAAGGTCGTGCGCCCAGTTGTAGCTAAACTGAACCGTCCTATTTTGAGTGTTTTAGGCACAAAGCGGTGGGTTATGGGGCTCATCGTTAAGTGTGAATTCAGTCCAAAGTAGAATTTACGCGAGCTGAATTTTTTTCTTTCCAAAAGCACGGCTTTGCGTTGGCAGTCACGTGCTCGCGATCGTCTCAGCTACGATCAAGTGTAGGCCTACGACTTTTAATAAAATACCAGTACCATTAATAGTATTAGCAATGCACAGTAGCATTAGTACTAGTAGTACTTAATAGAAATAGTAGAAATAAGATTGATTAAAGCTACATCTGGGCGGGTCAAAAGGGGCATCGCCCCAATTAAATTAAAGTAAGATAAACCAAGAACTCAGTGAAGCTGTTTAGGCCAAAGTAATACCCCTGAGCCCTTTTCTGACCACAGTAACCATACAAAGCAAAATCTACCTTACTTCACGACTAGATTTTGATGAGGATCGCAAAATTAAACCAAAATGTTCGAGTCCCGAGGTAACAGTCGTTTTACCTAAATAGCGATTAGAATAACTGTTATTTTCGGTCAGCAGATCGTTATGCACACAGTTAGTATTATTATATATTTATCAAAGGCTGTGAAATTTGTGGAAAAAATCTTTCGTTGTTCGCTTGCCATTGCTTGTTTTCCGTTATGAGATTCACGATTAATTATTTTTATCACAAATATTTGCGTGCTATTCCTTCTCTGCTCGCATAGTCGTGGCCCTGTCTTCTACGATCAACGCATTGAATGTGCACACAATCCACAACACTATAGTTCATGGAGAAAATGATATCGTTGACAGTCGCAAATGACAGACAACCATCATGATAATTGATGCCTGACCCGGCATTTATAAATTTTGATAATTAGATTTTCCTGTGTCCTAATTACTATTGGCATTTTCAGCCATAATATACGCTGTACTCGTCTAGCGTCAACGATTACAACGTTTTGTGTCTAAACAAGGTTTTGTGTCTATTTAAACTGTCATGTCCAGAAATAAAACTGCTTAACCCGAGACATTCACGAACTATTAGAAAAATCTTTAAAAGACGTTGTTAATTGCAAAGGCTTTGCCTAATTTCCTTTTTAATGTCGAAATAACAAAAGCTAACTAGCGCAATCCAATTCATGATAACAGCCAAGGAGACATGTGTACGCGAGATAACTGTGTGACTTCGTTTGTAAATTGCTGGTCGCTCTGTCTTTCGTCACTTGAAGAAAACGAACGAATTCTTCTTTAATGCCTCTGTGATTTCCTTTTCAGCGACATAACCCAGATGTACTTACTACGCTGAGCGAATACGAAGGTGTTTTTTCTAGTGTAGTATCTGTTCACGACTTAATGGCTATGTAAACGACATACGGAAATAAGTGGAAATTCAGGGAACAAAACGATGCTCGGAAAATATTTTTATTTTCTGCTGGTATTGTTTGATACTTAATTACAGAGTGGTTCGGTAAAAGAATATGAAATTGACTTATCACCGTGTATGATGAAGCGAAGACAAAATTGTGAGAAAAGTAATTTTTAAGTCTTTACTATCTAGTAATTTATACTATTTTATGGGATTGAAGTATTTAGCAATTTTATTTCATGTCGTTTTATAGGAACACGTGCTTTTTTTGCTTACACTATCAACAAACGGGATTCTTTTGCCTGCGCGAAATACGTTGATATCATTGTGTTTAGCTCCATAATTTGTACTTTATTCATACATCAGGGCGACGAATGGACGAGGGGCATAAATATCGGACACTACTTTACAACAGTATAGGTCATAACATTATGATGGTGTTCTCGTCATAGCTGGCAGATTTATTTGACATTTAGTTAACTAAAATTAAGAACTGCAAGTAAACAGAATAACCAGCATGACAGAAAACAATCAGTGTGCACATAGTGGAAGGAGATATGGGAATGTACGAAGGCAACACTGCAGTATAGGATAATGAAATCACCAAATAGCATAAAATTATCATTAGCGCAAAGGTAAAAACTTGATAGAACCCTATGTTAATAGACTTATTTAAAAAATAATACTATTGCCCTAATACTAATTAATGACAGTCTAAAGTCAATAAATATAAACTAGTGTCATTTCCTGCTTCGAAATGCTGACAACAAAGTGTCAATACTTTTCAATGCTCATGTTTTCCTGACTTAAAGCTAATTAATGAAGTCTTCACGTCATTGTTTTCTAGTCTATTGAAAATGATGTTACCCGACACCTGTGGCACGATCGCGTCAGTGTGAGTTTAAATAACAACAGTTTAAAACCCTGACGGTGCCTTCACATTAACGTTGGTATGGTAACATAACTTTAGAGTCAATAACGCAGTTATTATAGCGGTACACCAGTTGCATACGAAGACAAAGCGCTTTTCTGCGCCAGATGCGAACTTCTCTGTACATGTTAATTGCGTTAAGATCTGTTGTCTATTATCAATAATTATTGCATTGCAGAATTTGGCCGATCTTTTCATGGAGTGCACAACTGTTAGTCTGTCCAATTGTATTATCTTACATATGTGTCGTCTTCTGTAGCAGTGCCTTTGAATGGTAAAATTTTCACGTATAAAACATCTTATCATGAGAGACAACGTAATCGATTTTCTAAGCAATGAAATTGCCCTTCAGCCTCATTCTAAGCGGGAAAATTGTCCTCTGTGACGAAGCAAAAACTATCCCGAAGACAAAAGTTTCCAAAATACATGGTATACTTATCTGTGATCATATCAAACATTAACAGCTGACTACATCCGGGGAATTGTTAGTGGCTGTTTCAGTGCAGAAAGCAACATGTCAGTCATCACGTGGTATGACGGGTTACAAAGCTCAGGTGATCGTTTAAACTGGAATAGACATTTATTTATTTTTTGTTTCATTTCACTTGAACTTGCTTCATTAACAGTTAAGCTACAAGGATCACTTATCTCATTCGCTTGGAAGACAATAAAATGAAAACGATTTGTCTACGATTTGGAAACTTTAAACTCAACTTTTGTAGCTGTTCATTTATGTTTTATTTCAAAATTAATTAAAATTTTGTAATGACTGAGGTTACATTTTTAATATCAACCACATTAGGTTTTTGCGTAGTTAGACAAAGAGATTCCGTGGTGTCATAGTTACACCTCAAAGAATTCCTTAGAAACTACAGTTGTGTGCAAGTAAGCAGGTCTGATATATTCTTGCTTAAAACTGCACTTGGTCCGCTTTAGCTGACTGAGCGCGAAAATAGAATTAGGCCTTTTACTCTCATGAAATAGTTCTCATAATATTCCCTACCGTGATAAGATTCTATTTCCGCTGCCAACAGGAACACTGAAACCATCAGCGACTCAAGAAAACGTTTCGGAGTTTATTTGGGTTCGCCAACCGTAAAATTGTGAATTCAAAAAGGACACAAGCACGTATTGCCTGTGACTTGAGTTGCCTACGCAAGTCAAGATCGGATGAGGGAAGTGTTTTTAAACACGAAAGCGCTTCGGTTAAGAATTCTGCTAAACAGCGGTGAAATGCCCCTTTAAACATTTTCAATTTACAAGGTATGTTGACCGGCTTCATTGCGCAAGAACACAGTACCCCCATTGAAGAGAGCAAATAAAAATTAATTAAATAAGTTAAAATGTATCACTCTAATAACACTTGTCTGTCGCACTGGTGGCAAGATAAATAACCATCAATCGGTGAGCACACACCAACAAATAATGTAAACGCGTTATGAACTATAAGTTTACCATGTTCATGACTGACTGGGTTCTAATACGCCATGTTCAGTTGTGGAGCCGAAACGACCCCATGTCGCTTGCCTTTATTTATCAGTAACTCTTCTAATTACATAAGAGCCATATTACTAATTGTATCAATACATCCCCGTGGAATGTAAAGTACAAAATATATTTCAAAATAACTAAATAGAGTTACTACTTAATGGAAGTCAATGTTTATTTTAATATACTGTAGATTAGAATTCAAAGGAAACCATTTTACTACACGCTAGAATTAAAAATTAGCTTCATATCGGATATCAGTTGTGTGCCAAAATGCCTAAAATAAAATCTACCAAGGCAAACGATAAAATGTGAACACACAATACCATGTCACCCGAGGTCTACCAGCGCACCTTACAGTCCATTTGGCAGCTCTTCTGGCGCGTAAGTGCTCTCAGAAAAGTCAAGCAGTAATTGCATCCATAAAGTTTTTATTGGTCGTGAAGAATATACGTCGCAGGACAATTCAAACATCTGTACCTAGCTTGTAACATATAAATTATTACGTCATAAGTAATGATCGTTTGGTCAGTCCAGTGCTTCATATCGGCATGTGTTCCGCTCGATGTTAACTTGCGGCTAACATATAATTTTCTGCCGCAAAATTAACCATATAACCAGCTTACAGCTCTTCACTTTATGCGCCCGTTTACTGTGTAAAGGCATTAGTTTCACTGCTATTGTTGGTCTATGATTTCCAATACAAAAGGCATGACAAGCATACTCCGGTAGCTGTTTGATTGATTGCGACTCTGACAATATTATCATGCTCGAGCTCGTTGGGGTAGACGCGCTTAGCTGACATGTTCACAAGTTTCCCTTAGTAGTAGAGAGCCTCTTCTGTGTTTTAACCAGCCTTTCATTGCGTTATTTTCAATCGTATAGATTTAAATTCATTTAATTTTCTTACCTAAGCGACACCACACGTCATTTTTACAATACGAGGCAAAATTTCCCTTTTTACCAGTTCTCGGAACTGAAAGACGACGTGCTTTCAATCACCAGAATAAAAAATAAAGGTAACACATATATCCTCGTCTTGTGATCGGAGTCTCAGTTCATGAGTATTGTGAAAAACTGAGGAATAAATGTAGTATTCTGCAAAATAAATTGCGTGGTTGTGAAAGCTATCGGTGTACTCGAGCTGAAGGCGTCTTCGTTAATTGCCCTTTATAGGAAATGTTGGAGGCTTAAAAAACTTAACTTCCTCAAACCCAAAGCTCATTTTCAGTCTAATCGACACGTTTTTGTAAACAATAGCGTACAAGAGGATTTTCAACTACGTCAATTTTTAAAATGGCCATGCGAGCAATCGACTGAACGGGTTGGCGTGAATAGTTTCTCACGCCTTGTTAGTGTCACGGTTAAGGGTTAATAAAGCGAGTTCATCCTGAACTGAAAAAGTCACCAGTGCTTTGTTACCCAGCGTCAAACGTGTTTTTCATAAATACTTTATGACATTTCCTTCTACCTGCTTCAATAGTAGTTAAAATGTTTTGTACTACAAATAAGTAATCAGTGAACGTGTTTTGTTTCGTAGAATATCATTTGAAAATATCGCTATGCGGACTATTTATTGTGACGATGTTTTTAGTCATCTAAAAGTAAACAATAAACAAACAATTTAAATTTCTAATACAATATTCAGTGACTTTCAAACGACCATCAAATAAAATAAAATAAAGACAAAAGATATCGTGTAACTGTCAGCTTCTAATAAGGCAAAACTGTGTAGACCTGCGCAATAATTTGAATTTTTAACCCACAATTGGAGGCGCTTGACACAATTACGCCCTTATCAGATTTGTAAATTGATCGTAAAAAGTCTCAAAGAATTTGAACTGAACTTGAAAGCAATCCAGACTTTCCAACATCGACTAAAACCTTACTTTATGGATCTATGCAATTAACTCTGACAGATTTATGGACAATTTAAGCTTCCGTGTAAAATATTAGCGTAGCAAGCTAGTGTGTATTTTTATGGCAGCTTGGTATCTCGCGAAATCAAATATACAAATTCGCAGTAGTTTAAATATCTAAGATAAAGAATAGCTGTGTGATAATAAACGTGTATTTTAGAGAATGTGTGTTCGCACATGTAAACCCATGCAATCACTTAGCGTAAAGTGAGATTTTTTGGACATGTGCACGAAACAAACAATGTAAAGAATATCGAATGGCATGAAAATTCTTTTTGGAAATCTGGAATGAAGTGTAAAACTCCACGCTAGTGCTGAATACATTCAAACACGCCAATAAAACCAAAGGGTAATTAACAAAGCAAAATAAACATGAAACATTCTTTAAACGACGCTATGCCCCCATGAATAAATAAATAAATACTATGTACAGGAATGTTCAGGTAAAAATAACATAACAAAAGGGAAACATCCTTCGACCTCTCTAACGACAACAGCTAATGCCATCAGTACCTAAGTTTTACAAAAGTGGTTTATGCTAATGTTACCACAGGGTTCGCGTTACGCCTTACTGAGAAAGTAGAAAATTAACTAGGAAGTCTTTCCTGACATTTGAGAACTCTAACGAATTGCCTGTAACAAAACGGTGCTCAAAATACCATCGAAGATAAACAGATAATGAAATTGGTGCACGAGGCTTTCTTATTCGAATGAAAGTTTTTAATCTGTTTGTCTAGCTTTGTCAACGGGTCCAGTGTCGCCATATTTACCTTCACTATCGTTGTCCACAGACGTGCTCTGTCTATATTTTGTCAGCGCCAGTGTTTAACTTTCATTTTTATACCAATTTCTGTCACAAGACGTTCAAAATCAAATGAACCTTATAATACAACAAGTCCAATCCACTAACTTGCGTGTCCTTGGTGGGATGGTGGAAGGTGTAACGGCTGTGTTTGGTGACCGTGGGACAGAGGACTACCCCCTCGGTGGTGAAGCGGTGACGACCCATGGTGAATGGGGCTCTGATCTCCCTGCTGCGGCGGCTGTCGATGGTGATCCATCCAATCTCCCGTAGATCTCATCGGCGGCGACATACCAGGCGACAACCTTTCTCTGTGCTGGTGTAGATTTATTGGTCCACTGCGCTGCTGCAGATTTTGTTGCTCCATTTCTGAGCATTGTCCAGGGCTGGGCATTATCATTTCCCCATTGGGACCAATTGTTCCGCATGGAGGTGTCATGCGTTTCTCTTTCTGACGCCGATTACAGAACCACACACGAACTACTTCTTTTTCTAACTGCAACTGTTCGGCGAGTGCAGATATTTCTTGTGCAGACGGTTTCGATTGTTTGTGAAAATGATTCTCTAGAGCACCTTTCACGGTCACTTCAATGCTAGTGCGTTTCTTGCGTTTGCGTCCCTGGGCAGCAATTTTGTCCATGTTGGTAGGAGACCCTGTAGTGGAATCAGCCTCTTCCAGCCACTTTTGCAATAGAGGTTTTAGCTTGCACATGTTTTTAAAACTCAGCTGCAAAGCCTCAAACCGACAGATAGTCGTTTGACTGAACACATTTCCGTAGAGTGTGCCCAAAGCTAGTCCAACATCGGCCTGAGTAAAGCCAAGTTTTATCCTTCGCTGTTTAAACTGTTTAGCAAACGCCTCTAAATCGTCGGACGATGGCGCGTCCTCCTCGGAGCACGAGTCGCGTGAATCCATGCTCAGGTCAGCGGGATGAAGCAGCATTTGCTGGCCAGGGGAGATCATGCCATTGTACAGTCCTGGATGCTGTAAGTGTCCAGGGCCGTTCGACATTCCTAGATGGGCACTGCTCACGACGGGCGAGTGCCAAGCAGGGTGAATTTGTTGCGGGCCCCTGTGGTGAAGTGGTTGATGTTCTTGTAATTTCATCTCCTGGCCGTGCCATACGGACGCAGGCATAGCAGCCTCTCTCCAAGGCATGTTGGCCTCAGAACAGTTGGGCATACCGACCCACTCTTTGACCCACTGTGCGTGCTGTCCAAGGTTCTGGTGTTGGCCCATACCACCGTATTTCATGTTCATATCTGCTAGTTCCCTGTGGTGATAGTGCTGCGAGATTTGTTGCATGTTCTCAAGATGGTCCACTCCGTACACCTGATGACTGCCAACCGAGCCGACTATTGAGTATGGAACCTCTGCTGCTACCGACATTCTGTGACTGTTTATGTATAAAGAATGACCAGATATTTCATATACACCTTTGTGTCATGTTCGACTCTACCATGACTGACTCGATGACTTCAAGTTGAGAACCAATCCATCATTTTTCCTTCTCCCGTTTCATTGGTCGTCTTCCTGTTTGATTGACAAAGCGTATCAAGTTAAATTACTACGAGTCATTTCACAGGGCCTCTGATTGGTCAATTGTTTAACCTGCCGAGATGCTCCTTTGTATAGGAGTAATTCAAACATTTATACAGCAGTTGTACTGAGTGAACGGATTATCAAAATTCATTCTCGTATATAATATTTCTAAAACGACAACATGTGCTTTGTAATTATACGTTGTGTCCATGTTTATTACTCGATTACGAGAGGAAAGGCGATCAACACTGCTTTAATCGGGATTTTTATAATTCTTTTAAAATTTGCGTACAACATCCAAGGTAAAAGGAGACACCGATTACGTTATTTACACGGACACATGCGAAAGTTCTAGGTACGTGTAAACAGTGCTTTGAGCCCCTTTTCTGCTTGTAAAATTGACGAGTTGCTCTTATTTCCGTTGGCTGGGGTTTTTGAAAAACATCACCTCGAAGTAGCCGTTTATCGTCACGGGTGAGAAAGTTCGCGCTCTCGAAGGATAATAAAATTAAAAATAAATCGAATTTCTCGTCATCGTTTGTGGAAACACAATAGATATATTCGGGATATCGTTCTTGTTCGGTGGATCCTCAGCGTTGACTCTTAACAGCACGCAGTCGCGTGAGCGGTGTTTTATTGCCAATATATAGTAAAGCAGACGCACAATCAATGTAATGACCAAGAAGGTAATTTATAAAATAGAAATAAACAATCGCTTGAGCGTTATAAATGCCTCGTTTAT
Organism: Phoronis australis; assembly: GCA_002633005.1. Taxonomy (NCBI): domain Eukaryota; kingdom Metazoa; phylum Phoronida; family Phoronidae; genus Phoronis; species Phoronis australis. The sequence continues at coordinate 516,296 of NMRA01000149.1, forward strand.
CATCCAAGTTCATCGCTATTTCTATCCTTTCTTTTCGTGTGAACTCGCCAATGCTTCGTTTATTGGAAAACTTACACATTTAGCTAAAAACATCTTTTACATAAACCAAAGGACAGTTAAAAATCACTTGCCTGCAGTATCCGAGGACTAGTTCTTGTTACAATTGGTACATTTAAGGTGGTATTGCGTAATTACCTAGGAAAGAATGTGTAAAATCAATTATCAAAGAATGTCATGGGAGATTTTGGAAATTCCAGACTGATGCTGAGCCATCGTTTATGATCAACTGTTTTAAAAGAATGTATAATATCCAGGAAAACGAAAAATATTCGCACGGTAAACTTTGTAGAAAGCTAAGTAATCGGCCTATAAATAGTAACCTGTTCTACACGGTGAGTACGTTTTTGTGGAGAGGTACTGAATTTAAGTCGGCACTGTTACTAACTTGTTTTTAAATTAACGTGTTTTATCAACAATCTTTTTGCAAAAACAAAATGTTTGAAAATTGTCTGAGTGATGAGGTAGGTACTTCATTATGTCAGTCACATCGACCGAGGTGTTTGTTGGAATAAGGTTGGTAAATACCTTCCGCCCATCCAGCTCGACTGAGTCGTGAGAAATCAATGGAGCTGCTGGTTCAAGAGAGAGTGAGGGTCACTGAGCAAACCGTCGACGAACGATCGGTGGCCTGCTCTCGGCTCAGCTCCGAGATGGACTGTCTGTTGACTCAACATATATTAACAGACTCGCCGTCTGTATAGAGAAAACAATTCAGCACTAATCCGTTTGTGGTACAATTAAATGCAAACATGGATCTAAATTTGAAATCACTTTCGATGGCTCTGGGGCTAGCAGACGGCGAGTGTTTTGACGAGTTGGGTGAAATATGGTTGTTATGAGCAAGTGTCGGTGACGCAATATTGAATCACGAGAGACGACAACGCCCGCTTACAGTGAGTGAGCACAATCACCTGACTCTCAGCGGTCGTCATAGCTGGGGGTTAGTAGACGACTGGGACAGGTGTCGTCAGTGACCAACTATTGGTAACCTGGTCATTATACTGGGGGGGCAAATTAATGACAAGATAATTATTGAGTATGACAAGTCCTCTATGAACAAGTAACAAGAGGTGATTGACAAAGCGACTGGTAATATCGCCAAGCTTCATTACATATGAACTGTGCTCTTGTGAAACAATTAACTAAAACTGTATTTTGCCCTGTTTAACTCAGTGTTAAAAGTGAAAATCAAATTAGGCCTTTCACTGCCTCGTTATGTTCTTTACTGTCATAGGGTTCCATTTCCTACTTTGATTTTCGTTTTTAGCCATCTAAACAGGGCGAAATATAGCTTTAACTCTTACCATAATCAGCATGTTCAGCACGATCTGGGGTCGTTTCGGTCCTTCCTCGATTGAGCCCCTCAAAGAACGGTAAGATTTCTCTCTTCTTCATGTCTTCAGGGTATGTTATCTTCAGCGAAACACGATTGAACGTCTTCGATGCAATTTGATTTACCTTTTTTACATCTTTTCTGTCCTTAACATACGCACGAACTAGCGATTTATGAATCCGGACTTTTTAATACAAACCGCCGTTTTAATGCACCTTTTTCTTCTGCGTGAACGCAACAGAAAGAGTGTGAAAAGCAGCGTCGCCTGGCGGCAAAGAAAAACAAAATACATTTTTGGGATGAAGAGAACAGACTCTATGCAGTATGATTTTAAGGATGATTTATTTTCAAACGTTTAAAACAAAACAATAAGGGATAACAATAAAAGGACTGAGCTAAGACGTGCTACTTCAAATTGAATTGCTAATAGACCAAATCAGTTCGTTTTCCACGTTATATTCGTGTTTTTGAAAGTGACTCAGTGAAAACATACTTTTGAAAAAAAACGCAATGAAGCGATCCATAGATTTATAAACTTGTTTCATCTACTTATAATGGCTAAAAACGTAAAAAAAATCATTGTTATTGCCATGGGTCTACACGAGTTGAGCTCTCAAGTTTCATTGGTATTTAATGGACAGTAAAAGAAATAATGACCGTTAGTATTAGTCGAGTATCCATCAGGACAGTGCAGAGCCGTGTTTCGAGTTACAAAGGAGCTCTTAAAAGTTATGAAAAAGTTCAGATCTAAGCTTGTTGAGTTGGATCTCTCTTGGACGTGAGGAGATGGCGTGTTCTGACTTCTTTTCTGAGACTTGTGACTGGTTGCGATATCTTTATCTTATTAGGTATAGTGTTCCACATGGTTATTGCTCCTATTACTGTACAGTTTCTTAAGGAAACGGCATAATAGTATGGACAGCAACCAGTACTGTAGTTAAATTACGATTCTTAAATCAAGTATCGTTGCTGTTCATATGTACTTCTCATGCGCGCACCCAGGGGGGCTCGAATTTTTCACTATGTGGACCTTTTACTGAAGAAAAAAGCTGCGACTAAAAAAAAAACGACCCCCCCTGGATGCGCGCATGCTTCTGAATAATTAATTAATTAGATGTGTTGTTTATGTTATGGATAACCTATGGAGAAATATGTACTGATATGTAACGTAGGTATTTTGGATAAGCTAGGTCAACTGAGTGTGTCGAGCACTTTCGTTTGGCCCCGCCATCGCCCCTGACACCGTGAGTACAACCTGGTGCATTACAAGCGTCCTAATAATATGAGGGACCCAGCACCAGCACTAACATCACAGGAGGGACCCAGCATCAGCACTAACATCACAGAAGACAGAATGGTGAAGAATGGAGGAGTTGTAGATTGTTTCTAGATGACAACTATACACCATCCTGGAAAATTGAGGGGAAACAGCATTTTTTGTAATGATGTGAATAATTCAAAACATTGAGGATCGAGAGTAAGCCTGTTGTCAAGTAGAACGCTTATATTGAGCTGTGACTGGTGTGCCGGTCGGCCCACCCTTTAATCGTGTATAATTAGGAACGCTAAAAATACAAAGTGTTCCACATAAAAACGTAACCAAAGCAACGGGTTTTAAAGAAGACGCTATACTGGGATTTTAACTTGGTAACAACTGAATGGGAGCCGCTAATCACCCGTATGCTGCCATACGTGAAAGTAATGGTCATTAAAACAAAATGTGACGTCAGAAAATGTTGGGCGAGACAGTAAGAATACAAACGATTCAAAGTAACATGTTGCAAGTAACTAAATATTGGTTGATTTTTTCGCAGACTCTTTCGGTTTTGTTTTTATGAGACGTTTTGAAAATGTAAGAAGGGTTTTAAATAGGTAACTCGGTAAAATGTCAAATATCAGAGAAAAGACATTTTGTCAAAACCAAGCCGCAGTTCCCGGCTGTCAAGGATCACAAACGAAGTTAAGTTGTTTCCTAGTGGATCAAACAGTTTTTGCCGATTGCTATTTTTCAACTCACGCGAACAAATCTGCCGCGCTAAATTGTGACAGGCATAATCGGCGTAGGGGCCAGACTCAAGGCAACGTGTTAGTAGGCGCCACGTTTAAAAATCTCAGTGCCCAAACGTCTAGTTCCTGGCGGCGACGGAAAAAGGTTCTACGGACGAGAAACAACGGGGTGCGAACAAAGTCCTTCGAGAACGGTTTCGACATGAAAAAAACGTACGTAGATTAGATTTGAGATTGTTTTCAGAACTCGAGTTCTTCACAGCACTTCCGTAAACGCGAAAGCGCACGTGCTTACAAAAAAATTTAGGCATTTGAAAAATATTTTGAATCTGTTGTCATCTGTGCATGTTAATAACGGCAAATTGGGTAGTGGGGGGCAGGTACATCCCACATTTGAGCAAGCATTATCGGAAATTTATGGGCAGAACAATAAAACAATCGGGAAGCGCAGCATCCAATGAAAAAACTCGGGAAAGTCATTACAGAAACCGTGTTTATTAACAGCCAAGAATAGTTAGAAATCGCTTGTCAACTATCGCCGCGGAGTAGACAGAATTTTCAATTTTCGAATAATAAGTATCAGGAAAACCTTTTCACGCAACGTACGTAGATGCGGCCCACTCAAACAACGAAGAAATTGTGGCCGGGGACTGGATGCAACAGGGCTTGGGTCAATGACAAAAAAGAGGAAAATTTTCCAAGTGATGTATCGCTCCACAAATAAATAGCCTTGTGTGATAGAAATATTTTGTGTTGTAAATTTTAACTGAAATAAACATTTTTGCACGAATAAAGTCATAATAATGATAAAAAGAGAGGAAAAAAGAGGGAACTGGAAATCAAATAAGAGGAAATCGAAACCAAGAAAGAGGAAATCCTCTTAGAAGAGAAAAATTCCAACCTTTGATGCAATAGCACGTATCGGAAAGATTTAAATTTGGTAAACACGAAGTCCAATTTTTGTGAAGTGACACATATACAATATTACCTGAGAATGTCATAATGACAAAATTATTGATGTCTTCGCCCGACGGCTTAACATTTTCATGATACGTTTGTCGTTTGACGGGACGGCATTATTCATGGACCGCGGAGATATTGTGGGACGTACGCAGCATGTGAATCACACTGTTTGGTCTAAGATTTTGGAACCTAAAACCGTATCTGGCTACCAGTGGAATTAAAGCATTTAACTTCTGGGGAGTGCCCTTCCAAAACCCCACTGGGATATTCCGGCCCTCAATCCCCATGCCTTTAAGAATCGCCTATTGGATTTTATAGAAAATCTTGCAACTCAACTTGCAGAAAACTTCAAAGGAGAGTACATAGCCTTTATATTGGGTTACTCAGTGTATGAGCTGGCATAACTGCAACATGTCAAGAAGCCGCTGCTTTCTGATTTACATGTTCATGCCTCTACGAATACCGCCTAAAATTTCAGATTCGTCAAGGATTTTTGCCAACATAATTTTGTAAAAAATGTTGTCTCGTTGAATTTTGGTGCAGATTAAAATTCGACAAAATCTATATCACCCCATCCCCAAATAGCAAATCAACAGATAACACTTTGAAAAAAATGTTCATTACATTTTGTCGTAGGTTGATGAACCTCTGGCAAATCCATATCAGCAGAGTCCAGATATATACGTAAGTACGCTAATGGACACACAAATGGCGCATTACCTAATTAAAGACTAACTTCAACGGAATTTTGTTACTTTAGATGTGTTAGGCTAACCCGATAGTCCTAGCGAAGCCTTGGTAAAATAAGAAAGCGTGAGTTCAATCACGCAAGTGTAAGCCGTCAAGTGATAAGTGAAGCTGCCTTTTCGTGCCCTGTTGCGTCCGCGAGATCCCAGCACAAACAACAAAAGGTTGTATTGAAATAGAACACCATTGCGTGCGAGTGTTATTCGCAGCTGCTTGAATTAAAAGTTGATTCTAGTGGTGACGTAGACAAAAGCGATCCAATATGCCTAATAGTTCGTTACATTTGGCAATTTGTGGCACTAGTGGGCTTAGAGCGATGCTCTTAACATACTGTTGGAACCAAATTTACATGCGATACCGTTGAAGATAGGCTTTAAAACCAAACTAGGGGGTTGATGGTGAATGGCCATAGAACTAAGCGTGTCACTAACATAGGAACTAACGCGATGTCACATTTAGAGCTGTAGGTACCAGTCCTAGTGTTCTATGGAGTTCTCTGGTCTATAGAAATGCTCAGCATGAGTAGCGAAACAAAGGTTTGTCGGTGGTGCGTCATTTTTATAGTTGCTCACTTTCTCAAAAAAAACAATCTGTAACTAGCAAAAATGATTTGTTTTTTGTGCTTTATACCCATCGCTTGGCAGATTATGGAGTTGGAGTTTCAAATGTCTTTTACCTGTTTTTGTACAGCTTTTCATAAAAAACACAAAAACCTTGGCCGAAATTTACGGTGACCTACTATACATGACATTTTTAAAAAATTTTTGGTTCTTTACACGTCAAGGGTAAAAAGTCATTTCCGCTCGGGTGAAAAGGGACTTGTCACCCGAGTGGAAAGTACCAAAACTTTTTACCAACAAAACAGTCAGTGTTGAATTCTCAAGCCACAGCCATGGAGTAAGGTGCAGGAATGATCATCTTCATAGTCTACAATTCTGTTGTAGAGTTTGAAAATCAAAATAATCCAAAAACTGATACGCTTCGAAAACCTGATTGCTAACCCGCATTTCTTTGGGGGTGAAATACATCTGTCATAAGATGAAGCAAGATTTCATAATAGTTCGATAGGAGCATTGAGAAGCAATGAACCTTAACAGTACTTGAATTTATCATGTTAACTTTTTCACAGACTGGTCAATGCAACAACACCTGCGCGCCTTGTACTCCAAACAATACGACAAGGTTTAGCACGACCATACGCACAGGTGATACACTCAGTTCGTTGTTGTCGCCACCTCATTTGTAGCAAAGCACCGTCAATCAGAGTCAAGGGGTGGAAACGCCATGGCCCCACCACTAAATCTCAGCTAGCGGCTGTTACATCAAATTACAAATGGATGTTGTTCCGATAACCCTTTCAATTCGCTAAGGGGCTCATTAGAAAAAGGTACGGTAGAACATTGCTACTTATGTAGCGATGATAACAATGGTAGAAATAATGATAATGATAAAATAATGATACAGATAATGATAATGATAATAATAGTCACAGCCATACAGTCATAAAAACTAGCTCACGCATTTCATGCATGCAGCCAAAAGAATATACGGGTTCTTCGAAACTTTAGGTGTTGAGTTTAACAATCAAGACAGACATGATGATCTCGGTAACTGTTACTTGGCGTCTCTGAACTTTACAGGAAGTTTTTGATAGAACGAAGAGTTTATGAATAACGTTGTAGCAGTTGGAGTCTATTCCACAATATTCTCGTAGTTTTGAAATTTTAAAAGGTATGAGCTTGAAAATTTGTCCTGTTTTAAGGCATAGGTAAGAATCATTCTAATCAACCATACCATCAATATTACGGGGAATGGCTTCAATCAAAATAAAAGTCCGTTCATTTACAGAAAAGTTTAAAATTTGTCACTCAGCTGACTTCCTCTCAGTCAAGTTATTATAGCAAGGAAAATCCACTGTATTTTGCCTTTGTTTGTGTCAGTGTGTATTGCGCTCTATAGGTCCCGCCGGGGGAATGACAATTGACTAATTGCCTTTCTTTATAACTCCCAACGTGCACTCAATTAATTTCCTAATTGTGTTTGAAACAAACCAGAAAATTACAGCACATTCAAGGAATTCAATTTTCAAAAACGGGGACTACCAACTACAGCGTTACACTGTTTATGTGTACTATCAAATATTTAAAATATAAAGTCCAGAATATCTAATATGTTTTATTTTACTGACTAAACCAAAACACTATTTCTTTCCAAAATTTGTTTGTTCTTATACTTGAAACTTTATTGACCTTTTAATACGAACGAGCGTAGGATTAGTAACCTATAATATATAGTAGCTTGTGCCTTGATCCAAAATTAAATTTCAATTAACAAAGAAAAGCATTTTTCATGTTCCCATTGGTTATTATCTTATGTTTGTCCTTAATAATCCAATCCAACCTCGTGAACACAAAGTTTCTTTGTTGTATTCGTCAAACTAATAGCGTTTGGACATTTTTTTAATGACAAATCCACTCAGATGTGTCTTCGAAATGAAAACCACTAAGCTTCTTGATCGTGACTCCTAGGTGTCTTAATGGAAAATGTACTTTTGGCATTTCAAAAAAAAAAAATAAGCTCCTGTTCGGAAATAGGATGCATATTATCGGAAAACCGTGTTTGGAGTTGTGAAATGTGAATGATTCAAATGTACTTTTATTGAAAATAACCAACATACTTTAAGTGTAAGTGAATCCATGTCCTCTTTTCTTAAAGCCTTGCATTTACATTACGTTATCCATTAATTTGGAATAAAATTCAAGCCATTCATAACTGTACACAACTAATGTGTAAAAGTCAACCCACGTGCTCTGTCACGTGCTCTGTTCTTTTTGAGATTTGCGACAAATTTCCACAGAGAGGGGGAAGATCTACATAAATGGGCAATGTTTTTAAGGATTCTATTAGCCTCACCAGCTTATGCACCTTGTTACCGTTAAGCATTGACTTCTGTTGTAAGTCCATGAGCTAAGTAACATTTAAAACGACTAGTTTTTCCGTGTACAGGACGGACAAGAAAGGAATTCTCTTATCACGTGATAAGGCCACCTACACTGAAACACGTGATGTGCTCGGTAACGACAACGTAATTAAATGACACCATTTAACAGAATGTCAATCTAGTCACCTCAGACTAAATTGATTTAAAGTTTCAGTTTAGTTGTGGACAAAAGAAAACGAAAAGACGGTTATCTAATCTGATGTTAAGCTCCATAAAACTTTAGTCAAAACCTTCATTAAATTCCCCTTTCTTATTACGGATACTCTGTGTTGGTAAACCGCAGTCGGTTGAATTTGGGTTTTTATAACTGGAGCTTTCTTCTCAGTCTTTTCAGTGTTGTAACTAGCTATTCATCGTTCACACAGCACACGTAGGCCCAAAAGACTTCAGTGACGCATTTGATTCTGTCAGTCAATGTTCAAGTGTGCCTGGCACGCGAGTTACTACATGTTTATGTGCTTCCGGTACAGTTTGTACCTTTAGTCATGAAGAGCAAAATGTCCTACGAGTATACACGCTGGTTTGGTAAATTTTGTTAACTTCCCAGATATACATTACATAGCAGACTTAAAGCTGTGACAGGGATGGCAAAACGCGTCACACACATTTTAGTCGATGTGAATTCGTGCCGACCAGTAATCATTAAATGACCATCAGTTTGATTCTCATTTATAGGATCATTCATGGAAAATCTCTTATGGTCATTCACTATTGCTCAGTGACAAGAAATCATATAAATTATCAAAATTGGTGATAAACCTTTGAAGAAAAATTGCATCAATCGTTAACATGAATGCATATCAACCATTTTCTATGAATTCATATCAAATAGTTTGATGTTATGTAAATTACTGAAAAGAATTCTTATAAAAATCATTTATCATAAATTGTGATCAATCAAAATTTCCTGTTTACGTACTCCTGCAGGTTCGTCTTGATTTCTGGCGTAACTTTTACGGGTGAAAAGAGGGTTGTCGCCACTTAGCCAGCAACCGTTAGTACGATCAAATAATCTATATCTCGTTAGGTTACTAACATTCGAAAATGCTAATGCGTATTCAGGACTTACTAATTATTGTTACACCGGTGCGCATTTCAGCGAACTAAAAGCAGAAAATGGTTTGTCCTTAACAAATACATAAACGGAGGCGGAAGGCGTGACTTACTGCAAAAACAGCTTATAGAAGTTAAAGCTGCCCTTCACCCTGTTTAGTTGGCCTAAAAACGAGAATCGAGTTAGGCCTTTTACTCTCATAAAATCGCTTTCGTAACGCTCCTTGTCGTGATAAGATATCTATTTCCGTTACCAATAGAGCATGGAAAGCAACACCAATTCACGAAAATGCTTCACTTTATTGGGGTTTTCCAATCCTAAAATTGTCGCCTACAATTGGACTAGTTCTCTTAAATGAATTGATGCGAATAAAATCGAGGAATACCCTCTATTACATATTTCTGTTTCTTTATTAAGTGTTTAACGTTACTGAAAGAGGATGGGAGCCAGAAATTCTGGTTCTTTCTATTAAATATTATTCTTAAAAACATTGGGTAGCATGTTTAAAGTCATTAATTATCAGTAAGTTTTCATGAAGATTAATGAGGTGTTATTATTTCGAAGTTTGTGTTTTTAAAAATTTCAAATGCTGAGGTGCTGCGCAGTACACCGGAGGTCTAGTTCATGAAAGTGACTTAAGACTTAAAAACAGAAATATGGTCTTACACTTCCACTTCACAACTGGTGACTTAAGGTTTAGTCAAGTAATAGTGAGCACGTCACAATCTAGAAATAATTTATAGAAATTATTAACTAACAGTTATGTGTATATTCTCAGAGACTGCATTTTTACTCAAGTGAGATTTAATTATTTTCAAAAATAGTTGTGTGGAGCGTAAGGCCAAATTTCAGTCTTAAATCTTAAGTCACTTTTCATGGAACAGCCAGAGACTACAGGCGTGTGTTCCGTAGACACGAAAACGCAAGACTGCCAGATTTCGCCAGAGACTTCACCAGACATCGCCATGTATATAAGCGTAGCACGTGATCACACTAGCTTCCTTCGGCACGACGTACTCAAGTTGCGTCTGAGGAACTCAAACACAGTTTTGATCTTAGATAGAGTGTCAAAAGATTTCGGTTTTGTAGTGTTTGGCATTGTTTGTAAATTTGGAGATTTTTAAGGAGTACCCTATATTAGGACGGGAGGGTGCAGCTGGAAAATTAGGATAACCACACAGTAGAGAGTGGATCCGACAACAGACTCGTAGCCACTCGTAAAGGTTCAATGAAAAAGTTCCAGAAGCATCAGCCTTTTCACAGCTTTGACCTTTTGAACTCAGGGATTTTTCGACGGTTGACTTTTTGAAAACATCATTAAGCCTGAGGCAGAGCAAGAAGAGCGGTTTCATTTTGTCAAAATTGAGTTTTAAAAAGTGGATAATCGTCGAAACGCTTCTGTAGATATTTTGTAGGATGGAAAAGGAATCTTTTGTAGGATATGGAACTCCCGAAGTAAACACCTTTATAGGAGAATTTAATCGTGAAATAGATCTTTTCGTCGGGAGTTTTGTCACAAAAGTATGACTTCCTACAGAAGCTGGTCGTGAAAAAGTCACTTACTCATGAGCCACACGACCTGTACCTCAGTGTGTGAATTCTTCCCCTAGAACATGCAGACTTGAGGGAACTACTACACTCTGTAGCTGAGAGGCCCCATCTAGCCTGATTAAAAACGGAATTAACATGGCCAGAGCACATTACTGCCTCCATTCCACCGCTAGAAAATGGCCAAACTGTAATTTGGTCGCCGGAGTTTGTTAACAAAAGTTTGCTAGAGTTTAGATGGAACTTTTTTAAATTCCAATTAAGCTGGTCTGAAAATTCGAGTGCATTGATGTCAGTGATCTAATATACACGTTCATTTATACTTTTGAACACATTTGCCATGATACACTTCATCGTGTGCAATGTTTACAGTGCTACAGAAACTACCTAGGTGTCAAAGCATCACTCTCATCAAAGCGACATCTCTTGTTCATGTAACTAATCGTATGACGGTCTTGACAAATCGTCGCGCGAACAATAGACGCGCTGTTGCAGATAAATTCTTTAAAACCATACTACGTCAATTCATCAATCATAACGTTAGAATCCACCATCATTTTCCCATGAGCTATATTTTAGTCTATCGTCAGCGCTTATGGCCTACTTCATTGAAACGCGTGTAGCATGAATAAGGAAAATAAATTGTCTGTCACGTTTACACATGAAAATATTTGATTTGTGACAGTAGCCAGATGACACGGAGTGCCTTTCACCAGTTACGTGAAGGAGTTAGGACGCTTGTGTCGGAATGAGTCAATTTTATCAATGACTTCGTGACAGTTTCATCTCCATACTGTAACTGCTATTGAACCGCCAGTTTGTTTATAACAACGATATCTCGAGTAGGGGAGGGGGATGTGGGTATAACCAGGCTTCAACATCTGGGATTGTGTTAATACTTCAGTAGCCAAAATAAAAAATGAGACCCATGTTTATGCCAAGAAGGGACGGAAAGTAAGCCTTTCAAGCCCCTTTCTTTCAACAAAAACAACTATTTAAAATCTTAAACTCATGCCACTGTATCTGTGAACCATTCTGATTAGCATTTCAAGAACGGACAGTTTAACTGGTGATTTCAGTTACAACTTTTGACTCAATATTAAATTTCTCATGAAGAATTGGCAAAACCGAAACATCCTATGACGGAAATCTGGTCATAGACTAACTCAGAACTGCGATGCCACACTTTCCGTCCCTATTGAAAGGACTAGATTTAAAAACTAGCCCACATTTATATCTCATTTCGAAAAAATGTTTTCAAGTCATACCGTATCCTCCTGTACGGAGACTTTCTAAAATCACTCCAGTATTCATACTGTGCAAAGTCAAACCGAAACTCATCGCATTTTGTGCCCACTTCAGTGAACTGACGCCCCAGTTTTATATTGAAAAATTTCTCCCCATCTTAGCGGCACGTCCCCACTAACCCCATTACAAATGATCTGCTCTCCCACCTGTGGAAGATTTAGCAAGTTCGTTAAAAAAACAACAATATTCTTATGAACAACGGTGGGGCACTAAGGTTAGTATTCAATTGTTCGAAGCATAGCACGGTCATAACTTTTTCAGCTGAAGAAATTCAGCAAATTATTGTTATTCGGGGATAACAGTGGGAAACATTGAGTTCTGGAATTAAAAGAATGACAAATTTATGAATTTCGACGAATCGACGAATTGAGGATGAAGTCCCATTTGGCCACTGGAGGACTGCTTAAACGCCTATAATGTAAAATGAACTTACAATGACTTTTTCATAATCACATAGTGCGTTAAGGGACATTCTCGCAGCTAATGCGTTAACCTCCGCAAGTACGTCTGCGGCTCATGGTACCGGCCCGGGCGTTGAATGTCCCAAGGTCGGTACAAAACTCCGTCTGGCAAAACTGGGGCTCAGCGTCGGGTTTGCAGTTCACTTGTCTAATTGTCGTTCATTTAAGGGAAATCTGTGACAGCTGCTTATCTTTAAAAAAGTGTCCAAAGTCAACTTCAGTCACTTTCCAGTCTTGCGTTTGCTTCACTTTTTCCCGTCGGGTTCCTATAAAATGCATGAGGTTCCGTGGGATGTCTTAAGAGACGGCGTTCTCGGAGATAAAACTTATTTTACGGAAATAAGCAGTTACGAGGAATCGGACCTTCTAATTGCGCAATACCAGAAGAGTCAAGCGTGAATGGTAGAAACCGGCCATAGTTTCTGAATCAGTGAATGTCTGACAGACAACGCCGAGAATTGGCGAGTTGCAATAAAAGCCTAAAAGCACAACGGATTTAATAGTTAATGTCAAAGCTAATAACTTCAAGAAGTCTATCTCATTCAACTATAGTCCCAAAATCGCAATTTTTCGCCGCAAAAACGGTAGTGTCCCTTTAACCACCATTATTTCAGTGCTGCGCCGCTCATGTTAACTGGCGAGTTAGCCGCCTGGACGAATCAACTGCGGAAGTGGATTTCCTGTTTCAGTGTTGTACAATATCGGTTGTTAAGTCAACCACTTACGGTCATTGCCTTTACCTTCTGGTGCATGAATTTTGTAGCTTGTGTGGGCAAAAGCATGGAGTTTCCCAAACTCTAGCGCCTACTGGTATATATAACTCCATCTTGGTTGGTGAAAAGAAAAATTTGTCAGATTTTCGTGAATGTGTTCTACAAAACGAACAGCGATTTACAACTGTGAGGAACTTTAAAATCACTCGGCAAGAAGTACAGTGGGGCGACTCACTTTACTCAGACATGTAAAATATGGAGATTCAGCATCGGACCAAAAAGGATGTATTAACTGAAGGGATTGGGAAAAGCGCGCTCGAGAGTAGAGCGTGTTTTGCGGAATTAGTGCACGTCACAATAAAAGAGCACAAAAACGAGCTAAAATTTGAACACTGAAAAGCCCTTCTACTATGAAAACTTTCCCTTAAAATAGAACGCTTTGACAGTGTCTTAATTAAAACAATCCCGTTGTATTGCTTTATTTTTCCTATCTATCCCTTGAGTAATGATTTATATGTCGACATTGGAATCTTTGTAATTAAATAAAACGCTTTAGTTACCCATTCATCACAGACGTGGATATATCGTAGCCAAAAGTATTAATTAAAACCTTTGTGGAATATTAAATTATATCAAAATGCACTCAGCTTTCATCTTGACAAACAGGAATTAGTCCAATTGATACAAAGTGGAATCCAAGAGTATCTACTCGTCTTCGCCAACAGATGGAAAGATGAACATTGGTTGAAAGGTGATGTGCCAAGAGGCCTCTGGAAATAACTTCTCTTCACAGTTAGAAGTTTTTGTAGTATGAAAAAAAATCTTGCACTGAATGTACAAAAATGGCCAATTTCGACCGAATAAACTTTGTGCAATCCAGAGTACTCTTTGTGGTGACGCACGAGTATCACGGGGAATGTCAAAGGCGCACCCAGGGGGGGCTCGGGGGGCTCGAACGAGCCCCCCCCCATTTGGCGAAGTGGGCAAAAAGGTCCGCCCCTGAGAGATAAAAAGTCCGTAAAAATGGGATAAAAGTCCACTAAATAATCGAAAACGCGCACTTCACATTGTTCTCCCGTTTTCTTTTTTGTTTTTTTTTAGTCCGCCCGCTCTTTTGTTAGCAAAAAGGTCCGCAACGTCAGGAATTCCAGCCAACCATATTGAAGGCTGGGTACTCGCATAAAAAGGAGAACCCAATAGTACGAAACAATATAAACGTGGACTTGGGATTCAGCAGCACTGCAGCACTGCAGCAAGGACGATACAATAAAGTGAGGTGTTAGTAACCTTTTATAACTTGTAAATGTTTAATAGAAACATCATGAAAAACAAGATAAAATGACGAGTATTTGGCAAGGAGATTGAAACCATGTGCGTTAGACCCACCAGATGCATACAGATAAAGAAATTTTATTTCAGATGAAACTGTCAGTCTACTATCCTTTGTTACAGTGTTAGCCCATTTTAACTCGTGCGCAGCCATTGCTACACTTTTAGCAACGGTGATATGTATGGAACTGACTTTCCTAATTGAAACAAACAGTCCTTTATTTTAGAGTCAATCTTGCAAGTAATGCACCCCCTCGTGACAAAGTCGCCCTTTACGGCGACGTTTTCTTTGAAGAGAACACGTAGGAAATTCATTTGCGATTTCACGGTCACGTCGAGGTATGTAGACCACGGCCGCCTTTCATGTTAGTGATCACCTGTGTTAATTACCTGTGTTTTTACCTGAGCGGGCACACGCGGAGCAAAGGGCGCCGCATCATAATGATTACCCGCTGATCATAAACATGTTGGTGAAATGGAGGTAATGATGAATGCCATAGTGAATTAGATCATAACAATGAGATAAGAGATCACTTTCATTGGAGCACGATTGTTTGATTTAGTATTTAGAAGGCCAACTGCACTGCACTGCACGAACGTTGTTACCTCAAATTTTGGAGTAATTTGTGCTTTAATCGGATAAAACAAAAAAATGCAATACAGGTATATCCGGAGACGTCAACACCAAAATTTGAATTTTAAATACATAATGATTCGAATCTGACAATTTCCTAATGTTACTACAATTTATTTGTCGTTGGTATGACTTGTGTACTTGCCATTAAAATATACAAATATTGTAATATGTACACACGTTTAAAAAAATAGGAGGTTGCCAAGTTTGTAAAAATTTAGATCGTCAAAAATATCAAGTCAATTTCTGACCGTGATGCAGCTTCCTAAACAATGAGCAGATGTGATCATAAAGCAGACCCGATGAAAAAATGATTCTGTTTGAGAAAATCCATTCGAGTGCACCCCAACGCTGAATGAAAACAGATGTAACTTTATGTTTTCATAAATCTATATTTGCGCGACAAGACTTCAATCAAACCAAACGATTAAAGCTCTGTATCTTATCAAAAGAAATCTGAAGGAATTAGCGAGGTCATTTCGAAGATAATCCCCACAAGCATGCTACAAGAGAATATGAAAGCCGTTGTTATTAAACTGTCTACGTTTGACCTTTACGATAAAGTGCAGTATTTCAAGATTCAAAACTTTATTTCAGGCAAATGGAATTGAACAAACAGTTTTGGTAAAAACGAAGAAAACTGCTTTGAAAATCTAAAAACAACTTTTAAGAATGATAAAAATTTACAAAAAAAAAATATATATATTTATGAAAATTCTCATCCTTAATCATTTTCACAAATATCGCAATTGTACGAATGAATGGATTTTACTGCACCGAATCCAAAAAAAATGTCTGGATGGTAAATGACTAAATCGCCTGCGAGAAAAAAAATGAGCTATCGATTGAACAAAACGAAATGAAGATAACGACTTGGACTTTAGTGATGGCCACTTAATAATGTTATTTGTAGCTTTTATCTTTAATACATCTCAAGGTTTCGGGTTAATTGAAACAAATCTTGTAATAATTTGGCTTTGTTTTCCTTCTACTAGCAAACGAGATCTTAGACTTCCGGGGGATTTATCGGATTTGTTGCCATGTTAACATATAGGCTGTCATCAATGGCGTGCAATATGTCTACATATTCCTTTATTCTTGTTTAACTATTTACAATTTTGATATCTTTCAAAGAAATTTAATAATTTTTTACAAAAGTTGCAATATCTTATGTTAATTCAAGTTAGAAACAAAAGGCAATTCAAGAGAAACGCGTCAATTTCTAAATTTGAAGTATAAATTAATGGCAAAAATGAGAGCTCAATTTCAATTTTCATCGCTCTGCACATATACACAGACGAAGAGCTACATAATCCACGTAAAGATTTCGGCTCAAAAAAGATCAAGACCAAATGCACAAACACCATTAATTATAAATGGTGGACAGGGAGTCGCCAAAAATGACAAAAGAGCAAAATTAAGAGACCGCGACAAACCAATGTCCCACTCGGACCTGCGGAAGAATATTTTGATCTAATTGTTTCACCACCGGGAAATGTCACGGACCGCTTCAAGTTGGCGTGGCATTTGGGGAAGTTATAAGGAAAGGGCGTGATCGAAAGAACATTTGTATCTTTTGCAGAACTAGCAGTCATTTTATTAAAAATCTTAGGCATGCTACCAGCAACAGGCATTACCGGTTTTACCGTCCAAAACTTATTTTGGGATTTTTTTGGTTGGGGGAGACTTTTATTGTTATTAATTTACTAAATCAGAGCCCTAACATTGTTATTAATTTACTAGACCAGAGCCCTAACAAAATTCACTATGTTTTTGTGATTTTAGTACACACACGGAATCGTCAATTCTCACCATTGTTCGCCAGACAATGGCTGAAGCCAAGGCCGGTGACTTTACAAGTTACTTAACGTTTGTTCAAGTTACCCAGTGGGATTTAACTCCTTCGCAGTTTCGCCCGCGGGTGTTCCGGGAGATTCCGCGCTTTTCTCGTCGACAAAGATGATGATGATGATAATAATGATGATGGTGATGATGATGATGATGATGATGATGATGATGATGATGATGATGATGATAAAAGTGGCGATGATGAACGAATAAAGATGTCAGAAATGAGTAAGAAATAACTCTATAGTCTTGTTCAATAGAACGTAACTACAAAAGTAGTGGAAAATCAGTCAACAAAGGAACAGCGTCATCAGAAAATCTCAAATAATTCGAAAAGTATACCTTTTAGCAAAAAATGAAGAACATTTCATTTTCTGAAAGCCCGTCAAAAATTCTATCATAAGATATAGTTTCACAAAATTCCGTAAAAGTTTTGAAAATTTTCAATTTTTTTCATTTTTTTGAAATTGAAAGTCAAATAACACAAAAACGTTAAGTCTGAGAAAACAATTGTTACAGGTCATTCGAAAGAGTGTACCTCAGAAAATACACATGCAAAAATTCATCTGCTCTTTTGGTTCAAAATGGCACCCCACCACGATTGAAAATGAATGAAAACGCGTCATATCTGCGATCTTGAAAAGAACTTCCTGTTAAGCAGCACTTGATAATACCTAGCTACAGGAAACTAAAACGTGAAAAATTTCGAAGCAATTGGTCAAACGCGTTTTCGGCCAGAAATTGATGTGCGCATGCGCAATGGTGGATATTTCCTCCATCTTTGACCGGAAATAAATTATTTCCGGCACATCTGTAGAGCACTCTAGTATAAATAATCTAACCACCGATTTTCAGTCGTGTACGTCAAAAATTACGAGCATTTGAATCTGAATTCGAAAACAAAATGGCCGCCACGTCCCCCATTTTGAATCCCATCATGTCAAAAAACAACAAGGTTCTAGCTCTTTCAAAGATACAGAGTGTGTGCAAATTTCGTGCGAATCGGACGAAAAATGCGACCTATAGAGTGCGAACGAACAAAAAAGGAAAAAACTTGGTTTCAGAGCAACATACTTAACGAAATTCTATTCCAAGTGTTAAAATTTATTCACAAATTTGTTTCTGTTGTTTTAGAAATTTCAGATCTGTTTAAATATATTTCACGAAGCCATTGACAAACAGTTAGTGAGGGTTGACCCGGAGCTCCAATTATATACAGAACTATTGGTCGCGTAATAGGTATTTAAACGACCAGCAGGTTCGAAACTATCATGGTTCTTACATGAGCAGATCAATCCCATGAACAGAAATGGTCACTTTTGCAAGCACCGAGAGCTATATTCACTCGACGACAGCAGGCCACAGGATTGTTGGGTTCAACAAATGTATCATAATTAAAGCGCATATACCTCCGCGTTCCGCACAAAAACTTTTAATTCGTAACTCTTTCCGCAGTAAAATTTGTCTCAACTTGTTCCTTACTCAGATGGCAAATGATTTCTGAGTTGGCAAACAACTGACAGCTAGCTATTGAGAACATGTTCGGCGCACTATTCCCGATACCCTGCAATTAGCACACGACCAGAAAAAAAATGACTTGTTCACGGCTATCGAATTTGGTTAGACAAAGTATAAAGCGGTAGTTTATAAACACTAAAGACATATTTTGAAACCATGCATTCTTCGTTTTCTGCTGATGCTGAATAACCTTATACTTTCGGGAAGTAAGTCCACACAGTCTAGTCCTGGGTTGACTTAAGAGGCAGTGTTTTTTTTTAACCAAATATGAACCCCGATATTGAAGTTCCTCACAGACGTAAATAGATGTTCGAATTTTGTAGTAAACAACTCGTAAATTTGTACAATTTTCTTTTTAGCCACTAATTTTTGACTGAGACAGGGTCATATACCAGTGGGCGATGGAGCAGTTGCGAAACGCAACAAGCTTTTACCAACATATGCAAGCTGCAAAATTTGTGCACCACTGAAGAGGTAAGGTAGCGATTTATTGACTTTAAAGTGGGTGATATTGTTTAACACTCAATCTGACTGTCTACCACCAATAAACATTTCCGTTGTCAAGAACTAATGAAGTGTCAGTTCGTTCGGAGCCCTGAAATCGTCTCTAAGATGACCAAGGAATGAACTGAGACCAACTGAATGTCATAACGGAAAGCGGCCTAAGGCAAAAGTTGTTTTTATGACGTAAGGCGCGGTTGTTACTGCTCTAAGACAATAATAAGATATGTGGACTATTACGGTAACAACCAATCGTGGTACAAAGCCGCATGGATTTAAATATGTTTCCACGTCCAGTCATTTTCAGGTACAGTTGGGCTGGCTAAACAATAGGCCTGCATATAGAACAATGAAAACAGTGACATTTTCTTCAAAAACGTATTGTTGGCATTAAGAAAGTGTTTAGGACATTTCTTCAGAATGTTGATTATTGAAGCTCGAGATGACAGTAAGTCTGCAGATGCGAAATAATGGTACTTTCAACATATTACATTTAATACTTGGCGTTGTCACGGTGACAAATGGCCTTCCGTCAACACATCAGATGGCGCCACGACCAAGGTGGATCAACATTTGATTTCGCGAGGTTACTTTATCGCAAAATGAAGTCGAAGATTGTCATCGAGCATTTCCCTAAACAACGTTTTCGTTCAAAGTCACATATAAAATGAAATTATCTGATCATACATCAATTGGCATATTTTGTCAAGGTGTCATTTCTATAAGGGGATATCTAGTCGAACTGCGTTACAAAGAAACTGGTTCATTATAACCTGTTCGCTCACTTGTTTGTCAATATGTTGAATTTTTAACCCAGCGAAGCGCTTTGGGGTATAAAAACACCACACTGACTCATCCCATCTTGAATTGTTGCCGAATGAGCTGGTAACTCAGGTCTCAGGCAATGCACATTGACAAGGCCTACTACAACGGTACGCCGGGCCTTTTTCGAATTCGCAATACAGGGAAGCTTTTCTTGAGTCGCTGATTGGCTCAATTCATTTTCTGATTTTTGGGAGCCTAATACTGAGGAAGTGCAGTTTCAAAAGTTCTATTCTTACTGACAAAAGGTTCTGCCAGACGGTTCTCCGTTGTATCGCACGCCCGCGTTCGATTGAATTCATCAATTGGGGGAAAATATAAATTATTAATCATTAAGAAGACAAACTTAGTGTTCTGTATTTTCTCATAACATACTTTGTAGCAGGCCCAACACATGCAAGCATACGCGCTCACATCCATGTGATTTCACGCGTCCGACACCAACCTGCGTTCCGCCGAAGCTGCTAACTTTTGATTTAGTCCACTAGTACTGCTATAAAATTGGTCTCAACTTGTTCCTTACTTAGACGAGAAGTGATTTTTGGTCTTGTAAAGAACTGCCATTTCATTCGCCGACCAATAGTGTCTCTTCATTCGTTTACCGCTCCCACGTACATTCTTTCCAACCCCATAAATCGCATCTATTTCTTCGAAGGAAGAAAGTGAGACCAATTTCATGACGGAAGGTACGTGGTCTAAATCAAAAGTTGTTTTTTTGTGACCGAAATTGGATTCAAATAGCCGATTTAAGAAAATGTGAACTGCAACAGGATCACTGACAAGCCTATGTCGTGTCTCAATTGCCAGGTGGCGCCACGAATCAGACTTCAATGGATTCCACTGGACTCAACTAGTCTCAAGTATTCCATGCATATATCCACTTGTCATGTCGATCTCTTACCATAACTTTCCAAATTATTTCAGATAAGCTCCAGCGATTTCTCGACTTAGACCATATTTGTTTTCTGCAGCTGCATGAGGAGTCCTCATCACGAACACCAACCCTTTCATATGAATACCAGCTAGTCAGTATTTTAATACATTTAAAAATGTTTCCTGAGGTACATCACTTGAAAAACCCCGAGTACTCAGCAGTCTGTAGCACACCCTTGACAAGGAGCGCATCGCTTGATACGAGGGGATAGTTTATATATTTTAGTACCGACGCTCGTCATTTTAGTTCTACTATTTTATATTTTTATTCGTTGGTAACTGTACGGCATTGCAACATCTATTTGAAAAACCCTAGTAGCGAATTTCTCATGAAGGCATAGTAAACTTTCAAGGCATGGTACAACTGAATGTATTCGCCTAAATGTACAGAGACCAAGTCAGGATTATGTGTATGCCAATCTGTTGCTAGTTTGATGCAGACGTTTTCATAGTCCAATGAGTTAAATGTCCAAAGGACATAAGTCTCTGAGATTGGTAAGTGAGGACTATTTATGAGTCTACGTGACGCCTGCGCCTTAATTAAAGCCCTGAGCCGCAGCTCGTCTGTTCATCCTGTGACCATATCTTTTTTCTGTGTAGCTAGATATATCTTCAAACATTTGACATTCAAAATCACCGCATTATAACTTAGCATTTTTTTTTGTAAAGACATATTTTATGCTCTTCTAATATACGTAAATTATTTAGAAAGAGGTCGGAAAAACCTAAATTCGCAGTTGTTTTCACAACACTGTTTTTATGACTTCGTTTGGCTCAAACTTTTTTCTGCTCCATTAATAGCCGTTCATTTGACTTCATATTTCATATATCATATTCTGCGCATATTTTATTTTTTACAATAACAAAAATGTCTACACACAATGCCATCATCAACAATCAATTATATTTTAACCCACTCTACACAATGCTGCATTTTTGTCAACTTTTAAAGTATGTTCCATTTTTAAAAGTGTTACACTTTCAGAAGGTACACCCATGTTGACCACTTCAGTGTTCTAAAGCTTGCGTGGATTTGCTTAAAGTGTTGTACAAGTCAATAACTTCTGTTCAATGCAAAATATACAAACTTGCAAAATATTTCCTTTAAACTAAGCAAAAACATTTCAGCCTTGTGGAAATGTGTTTTACCCTTTATTCAGGTCCATAACGGCATGTCTTGGTCATCTCCTTCACTCCGCGAAGTTCCTCAACTGATGTTCCATTGTCCCAGGTAGCCTATCGTTGTTTTACATAGCCAATGTTCCGGTCCTGTCTTTCTCAAGTCCCGACATATCCCCTGCTCAAACATTGCTGGATCCGACGTTTCATTTTTCCGACGCCCCCAGAAGCTTGGCTCGGTGCTAACTGGTCCCGTTAAAATTTCGGTGTCATCCCAAGTCTTTTGTTAGTCGTCCATTACACCTTGTACCATAACTTGCATGTTCACCAATAAACATGTTTTCTGACCATATTTTTGTTCCCGTTTTTTCTAACAAAAGCAATTACCCCCGAGAAGCAACCAATGTATTTCTAATATTCAACAACGGTGCTTACTCAAAACCGTTCACAGTGGCGTCCGTCTCAGTCTCATCTGTCGACTAGTTATGAACACATCGCCTTATTCGTGTGTCGAAATTTGCCCAAGGCGAAACAAGAGGAGTTGTTAATTGCTCAAAACTCCAACCCCGGGAGCCAAATACCCCCCGAAAAGTGCATTTTTTGCGCATGTGACTTAATGCACATGACGCACATAAAAAAACGTGCTAATTACACCAGTTTCATGGAGTACCGAGCTGAGAGGACATGGCGGTGCCAGAACATCAAGACAGGAATAACCAGGCCCGGGGAGCGTCGTCTGGGAACCAGTTGGATGGGAAAACAAAGAGGCTGGTGATTTAGCAACGAGCTTCTTTATAATTTAGTTTTGATATTGTAATCGAATTCTTTTAGAAAATAAATTTTGTATTAAAATAAAGAAGTCAACATTGTAGTGAATCCTTTGAATCGTTCTAAAATTTTAGGATGTTGGGTTACCTTAGTCAAAACCACAGGTAGAGGAGTTCCTGTCTAATTCGGCAGAATAGTAAGACTGATTTTGCTCATAAAATGTTAAGGTTTAATTTCATTTCATGAAACTAAAAAAGCTCACAGTTTACCAAAAAAACCTCAATGTTGGATTGATGTAATTTTAATAGTTATAACATTCTTAATGAGATGGTATGAAACAACTGGAATTAAAACAGTTTGTCTCTCACCACCTTATGCAAGTTAGAAAACCAAATGCTAATTACACATATGAAAGATTTGAAAACTGTGTTACCAACTAGTAACATTGTCAGTTTGGTAACTAGACACTTCTGTTTGGAATCTCAGTAACACTAAGTTAGTTTGAAATTTCACCACCAAGTGAATTTGCCTTTAATCTGCATTTTAATGTGAACAATATAAGAAGATGTGTTTTTATGACTTGATGAAGCTTATGGAAATATTATTTGCAGTATCACAACATTACAGATTCTTTTATAGGATAACAGAAAATCATTCATGCAACACCAATAGTTAAATTAAGAGTCTTAAGTATGTAGTTGGAGATTGATTCCTGGCTCCAATTTTATCATACAAGTAGGAAGGTGATCAAGCCACTGACCCGGACTAATGACTTGTATCCAGTTAACATGCTTCAAATATCCATCAGCTATCAACAACTGGGTGCAAATGTAGCCTTCATACCATTGTTTGAATAGAACAAATAAGACAACAACTCTATCAGACAAAAACACTGTATTGTTGACTTGTCACCACAGCCGTACATTTGACTTAATGCTTAAGAAATTTAATGCATTTCAACTTGCACCGACTTCACCGTTGAAAGAATGTGTCACAGTTGTGAACTGTTGTTCTCTTTCTGAAGCAGGCATTGTTCTGGTCCTCTGAAAAATCAAAAGTCATAATGTATAGCTTGAAAGAGCAAGATAAACATTTAACTGAGGTATTAGACTAGATCATAGTTTGCACAGCAAATAAATAGCCACTTTAGTCTCATTAACATGACTGGTAACACACTGTCGCTAATGTCTTCACACACTCGTTCGAAAATCTATTATTTTACAGAAGACAGTTTCAAAAAGCCAGAATGTCACTCTCAATGAACTTTCCAACACAGCCTCCCTTGGACTTTTACCTGAGAGTGCCTAGTGTCTGCTCACAAATATTCACAAGATCCAACTGAGAACACGGTTATGTAAAGCAGAAACAACACAAGTGTACCAGAGAACATGCATAATGAAGACGAATGTGTTGCAACACTGGTGCTCAGTTTGTCACTCAACACTACTCGAACATTTTCAAGTGACAAGTCCATCATGTGATTGTCTAACAAATGCTTGAAGCTGCAGGACACTGTGCAAAAAGTGGAGTCTGGTGGAATGTGACTACAAAGCACTACGACTGATGCCCCTGCCCAACACACCAAAGCAATCCCAAAATGTAACAAAATGACAACGAACAAACAATGAATTAAACACAAACTTGAAGGTGTGATTATTACCAGTAAACATTTTGAATAACTCCTGCGGCCAGAGCATTGCCCATTGTTGCGACGCACTTGCATAGAATTGTGAATTTTGGCAAGTTAAAAAAATGGGAGATTTTTGTTCATTATTTGTTGTGACCTCAATGTGATATCCAAAGAGGGAGACAGCAGACTGGACAGACCATGTAAGTAATACGAGATATGGTGTACTTTTAAATTCACTTCACTTTGTGTATACCACATCCCTTTTTATTCACTTGGCCTAACCACAACAAACACTGTAACAGTTGTAAATCTTGCATGTTCACTGTCAGGGCTTGAATTACACACAGCACATTATCTAACAGTGTCTGAAAGAATGCTCTGACCATAATGGCAGTAAAAGGGTGAAATCTGTAAAAAACAAAACATTCTGATACAAAGCATGCTCATTATGTACTATGTGACATGCTCTCCTAATAATGCAAACTATAATATTTTAACTTTCTGTGTCTTATCAATTAGGCAGCAATGATTGCTGTTAGAAGTTCCAGAGTGACTAACAACCAAAACGTTCAGAATTTCCAGCCAAAATTTGCTTAGCCACCACGAAGAGGCAGAGTGTTTAAGAAGAGTCATGGGCAAGAAAAGTAGGTCAAAGGTGCAACAAACACAATCCCTAGCCACCACACTTTAAAATAAATCTCAAACTGCCAGCCAATCCAATAGGTGCCAACTTTTAATTAAATTAGGAGGGGGAATGTGACTGTGTGCCACCTTGGGGTTTAAAAACATTAACCCACTCACTCAATCTTGAATTATTGTGTTGGTGAAGTGACAACTCAAGTCACAGGGAATACAATAAATACATGTAAAATTAGCCACTATCCAACTTTTAGGGTTGGACAGCCCCAATAAACTCTGTCGCATTCCTGAGTTGTGGAAAGTTGCCACAGTATCAAAACTATTTCATTGTTGCTAGCACACAACATGTCTGATTTCAGCATGCTAACTCTAGCTAACAAACAAGTGGTGCAGTCAGAGAGGTATATGTTTCACCCCAGTTTGAACAAGTCATTTTCATAAGACTCTGATCTGCAATTTGCCCACGTCTTTTTTATCTATTCCTAAAAAGACCAATTTGCCAACAAATTCAGGACCTAAGGTCTAATAACCTGAACACTTTGCCCAAAATATGACCAACTCAACAAACCGCTCTCAATTGAACATATTAATTGAGATCTGCACACACCAAAGAGCAACTAAATTGTATTACACCTTTCATCCAGCGTGCT
This sequence comes from Phoronis australis, assembly GCA_002633005.1. Lineage (NCBI taxonomy): Eukaryota > Metazoa > Phoronida > Phoronidae > Phoronis > Phoronis australis. The sequence goes on from NMRA01000149.1 coordinate 541,882, forward strand.
GTAATATGGGCCTTCAATGTCTTGCACCAACATAGAGTACACGTCAAAAGTATTCAGCGGACAAAATGACACAGAATTCCCCGTCATGAGGGCAGGGGAGGGGGGGGGAGGAGCCTAATTCAGCATAAGAGAAGTCTTCTCACATGAACGAGAATGAAGACCAATTAAAGGAAAAGTTATTATGGTGGCCAATTCCAAGTCACTCAGTAATTATTACTCGTCATTTTTGCTGTCGCGACTGGAATGCTATTCTGTCTGAATACTTTTGTCTTGTACTGTATAAGCAGTGGGCATGTCTCTCTTTCAGGAGCAGTCTTACTTACTTGCCACCATGTATTTGTCACACAACAATCTGGTGTATCCTGTTATGGTGGTCTCAACAGAGTATCAACGACACGGGAGGGAGTTGATGCCAAAATGAAGAGTAATCTGGAATATAGCATGAAGTATTACTCTGAGCTTTCAACCTAATACATTCAATGGAATTGCAAGTAGCAGCCAATGAGCCTCATGCAAGACAAGCAACAGCACGGAGATTGTCAAATAATTCTCAAGCAGTGAACAGTGACAACTCGTACATGGCGTCTACTTGTTCATATTGGTTTCCCACCAACCTTGTAATCCATGAGTTAAGAAAATGCACAGAACCGGGGCTCGCATGCGGTCTCACAAAAAATGAGCATTAGTACATTTGCACTGTAAATACAATCTGTATCGAAAGGTAAAAAGCACGAACAGCAAGACTAAGCTGGATATATAATCACTTTGGGTGAAAAAGAAGCGCAACAAAAGAACTCTCATAAGTTGTTAATCAGTTTACACTTGTACTTGCATGAAAGCTGGAACTCAAACTGTACTACACTAATTTCTCTAATAATTTTTACAAAATTTTACTAGCTACTGTTTCTGTAGACATTCAATGTGCAATTTTTTCAACAGCCTAGTGATTCAACAAATTGTTATAATCTTAACCAAGGTACACTAGCAATCACAGAAAATGTAGCCACCTAGAGCAAAAATTAACAGCAAAATATTTCAATGGCTTCTGCAGCTAGATTTGCCGCACAAACTACATATTTCATTTCAGTTTGAGGCTGGGGAGTTCTTTGTATCTGGATCTCCTGCATATGCAGCACAAATCCCATACTTGAGCACTGGAGGCAGTATAGTCTCCAGTAAATTCTGGTCATGTTCAAATAAATGCAATCAAGTCCAAATACTGATGCGCTTTAGAGCACACGTGACTACAGACAATCGCGTATTCTAATGATTCCACGCAGGCTTATTATCACAACTCAGAGTCTCATGGCCAGGACTTCTCTGTGCATGTGAATATTTATAAAAAGGTGCCACACATTTCGTGAATACATGCTTATATAATCAAACCACAGGCGGTACATACAAAGTCTTTAAAAAAATGTTGCAAGAGCGGTATTTTAATACCTATTCTGGAGTTGTAATTTCTACAAGCAAGCTAAACATAAACATAGAATAATGGCTAACTCTAATAAACTGGTCCAGCAATTGTCCTTGTCATGATAACAATTGCTTTCTGTCATTCAAAAGAATCTAGAGATCACACGCGACTGCTATGGAGCTGGGAAGGTCGACCAAACTGAAGCTGCCAAGAACTAGCCGTCTGTCAAAAGCATAACTTTTGATTTGGGCCACAAGTTGGTCTCGGTTAAAGGTGATTTCTGAGCCAGATCAAAAATGACAGTTCGTTATAGCTGAAGATTGCAGGCTCAAAAAGTCACATGCTCATGGTGCGTCATCTTATGCACCAAGAATGGCCTCGTCGAATAACGAACTGTTAATTATTTGGAAACCCAGAAATCACCTCCCTTCTGAGTAAAGGAGTCGAGACCTATTGTACATTGGAAGTGGTCTAAATCAGAAGATTCATTTCTTTGCTTTAACACTGCATTATCATCATTTTATATTTTTACTCACTGATGGCCCAAATAATTTGCTTGGTAATGGAAATCATTTTTCATCATGTCATGGAAAGATTTGAGACGTATTTTGTGTTGCTAAGTAACGTGTTAGCGGAACATTATTTACACTTGAGGAAGTGAGCAAGAGGAACATTACCCATTAATGTATCGTACGACGAAAGCATACCTCACGTAACACGCAGCCTCCTAGCATCACCCATTGACACAAATCACCTGAAATATCCACAATCACTTCATTAATAAACAATAAATCTCATAAATTGCTCGGGTGTTGTTTGAATAAAAAATGAAACATGAATTCCTCTAGATACTACATAGCACAAATTAGATGAATCATGATTTTCTTTAGCTTTCCATCTCTTTTAAGATTCCACCAACGCAGAATAATTCCACAATTGTTAAGACTACAGTATACCCATGTTATCCTCACTCAAAGCTACATTTCACACCACTAAAAATGAAAACTTGAAAAAAACCTTTTTACTCTCATGAAACCGGTCTCTTAATATGTTTTCCCGTGTTCATTTCCGTTAAGGAAAATGGAATCGTATCAAGGTAAGGAATATTAGCCACCTAAACAGTTTGATATGCAGTTTTAATAAACACAATGGAAGATGGACACTTCACAGGAACACACCACGTTATTTTGAACATAATGCCAGTTTGAAAAAATAACCAAAAATAAATCTTTAAGTCCTCACACAGTACTGATTTAAAGCCATCTTAAGAAGTAATTTATTCACAACAAAACCTCAAATTCAATCAGCATCAAAATATTTAGTCGACAAAATTTGTCCGAAGCTACACGACTCCTCAGATTGTCAATGTTATCAAAGAACAACTTCAAATCATATTAATTCATAAATATTCATATTTTAACAATTGTAAAATATATCACCTCGTAATCCCATAAAATCATCACTACTGTATTGAACTCCAGATCTGATCACCTGAACAGGTGGGTTTGTAAACTGGTACTTCCTTACAATTTAACATATGCTCGAGACCCAACAGCATACACAAAGTATTTTTTGCTTATAAAGCATCACTGTTCAACAAACAGCGTTAAACAACAAGGAAACTTTTCATTACAAAAAGCATACATTATCGTTGTGTAATTATGCATACCATTTCCATGGATTCTGAACTTGATTACAATTTCAGTAGAAAAAGATACGTTGTTTTTGGATTGACACCCATTAAAATACTACAAGGAACGTGGAATATGTTTGCAAATTCAATAAAAGCCAAATTGAGAAACTGTTAATTTTAACTTCACTTGCACACAGCTTTGGAAAAATAAATCGTGCGAGTTCCCGTTTCCAACATATTTTACTGTATTCCATAACACAATCAATTGGTTTAATACCTGCTCCAGTTAATGGGATTGAGGCCCACTGATGATCAAAACCCACCAGGTCCAAGTTGTTTCATAGTCAACACACCAGCCACTCTCAAGTACACGAAACTGAATAAATTCTCTCAATTCACCGGATACGAAAGCTATGAAGATGCATTTCTACATGGTGCTTCATAAATTCCAACAAGAGAAATTTCACAAACTTAAACATAGTAACATCACTTTATTCAAAGGGGGGCAGCACTTATTTACCATGTATTCCTTTGTATGTAGCCTTCTCGTTCAGGTCAACGCCGATGCTGAGCTTAACCGCCCACCCTTGAATTCCCAAAATTTCCCCAAGTCTGTCTCACACACCCAGAATTTAAAAACGCAGACCTTTAGTTCCTTAAAACATGAAATTCTCAACCAAGAATGTCGGCTCCCAAAATGCACACAATATGCCTATCTGAGACAAATAGCGCATAGCGGACATCTTGACACTATTTTTAATGAGAACCATACTGCAGTTAATGTGATAAAAACATAACATGGAAATCCTTGTGTGTTAACCTGAATCTGTAGACAGTGAAAACGCACATCCTCAAATTTCCCTTTTGGGAACATCCATGCTCAGCTTGCCCACACCCTAATTTCTTTTTAGTTTTTCTAATTAATCATTTTGGGTATAAACGCAGTGGAGTGAAGTTATTTTTCAAACCTTTACATCTAATTTTGAAGATGTCTCATCTATGGCAAACAATTACTACACTGAAGTCCAAGTACAAGAACTAAAAATTAATATCCTATTAAAACGTAGGATATCCACTTAGAAATATATCGCAAGACATCACGCAAAAACACTCAAAATGGTCTGATGTAAACTCTAATGCAAGCTTTAAGGTGAGCTCAAGAAAGAACATGCATAAATTTGCATTACTAGGTCATTTGATTTTAAATTCGACAAAATCAAAAGAAAAATTGAATATTGCTGCCGCATAATGAGCAAAATTATGTTTGTTACAGCAAGGTATAACAAAGCAATACACTGAAATGTTTGATATCGGCAAGAGCAATGATATTTTTTTTTTTGACAGATGTGTTTGAAAATGATACCTGACCACAACTGACACTTATTTATACAAAACTTCATCTGTTCGCTGCCGCAAAATTCAACTCAAGTCACCATTTGTCCTGTCTGAAAAGAAAAATGCTGCACAAAAAGCATTTGCAATGAACAATTATTCTTCAGCATCCTCAAATTATTTCAGAATGCACCATTTCAACACATCTGGGTTTTTCTAATAAATTGATCACCAGTTTGTGTAATACGAACCATAAGTGATTATTTCAGGAAATTAATGTTTTTGATTCATTTTATCACCATGTCGCAGCCAACCTCATCGCATTATTTAAAAACTTGTTCTTTATGAATTCGTCTAATGGTTCCGAAGAGCACAGAATGAACAAAGATGAGCACCACAGAGCATTGATCCGCAACTGTTGTGTCACAAATGCCACAAATGAAAAACACTTGTCTTGTGAACTCTGTCAATGCCAAGTGTTTTCTAAGACCTGCATTTCCCAGTGCCAAATTAATTTAAAGGATACACATAACCAAGGGTGCAATCACAAAAACGCTCTGCAATAGTTTTTGGTAAATTGTTATGAAACTTGCAGGGTAAGCTGTACATACATTTTGTGATATTCTAGAATAATGACATCATACATCGAGGCAGGTACTCACTACGTAGAGTGTTCATTTTTTTCAAGATTTCTGGTGAAAAAACACTACCGACTGTCAGTGAACGGTTTTGCTTGAAATTCATATTATTTGTTATTTAAGTCAATTAAACAACCACAATGGACAGTCCAGGGGCGATTATATCGATCGTAATTCAAGTAAGTGACTGATCAAAATTTCTTCACAAACGCGAAAAACGACTTGTTTAGGATTTGGTAGAGCTGTTTTCCTGTCATGTGCCAGTGTCATTAAACTGCAGTTATCTCCCACGAAATTGAGGATTAACTGGTACCCAACTTGTCAATCAGCACATTTGGCAGTGGTTAGGTTACTCACTATAAGGCACGTGAGTCAAGTAAAAGAATTAAAGTGGCATTAAACCCATGCTTTCGGTCAAGATTGAGCGCACTTGCTGTTATGAAATTGGGTCTTTTTGGTGTTCCTTACACAGTCTAGAAAGTGATCCCTGGGATATTGGCAATAACTGGCAGTTTGTCACTTCTTCAGAACAAGCTCAAAAGTTTTCAATCATGTGACCTGATATTTTATGACCTTGAACTGAAGAGATAACAAATCGTCAGTTCTTTCAAAGCCCAACAATCACACCTGCTTTGACTAAGGAACACCTGGAGACTAATGTCATGATGCTAAGTGGTCTAAATAAAAGTTTTTTTGTAAAAGAAAGCACAGGCATAATACTGCTTTAGACTCAGGACTACAGGGGGCAGTGCAGCTTATGCGAAAATTGGCAAATGAAATTGTCATAGATATTGAGACTGTCGTAAAGAAAATTAAAATTACAATTATGGGACAGTGCAGGTAAAGGATAAATCCAAATATTAGCACCAGTCATGCTCATCTTAATAAAAGCTCGTTTGCCATACTTCAGGAGGACTACCAAAAGTGAGCACTAAACTAATAAAATTGTCACCAGGCACCAAATCGGAACTGTCCAATGCAAGTGCTGCTCTCTCTTGGGTAAAATCCTATTTAATGATTTTCATGAAGATCCTTCATCACACCAGGTAGATATTAAGGCAAACTCAAATAGCTGTTGGACACTTGGTCAGACACGACTACACACTCTGCGCACACTATGTGTACACATACATGTATGTGGGCACATAAAAAGGGGTTGCCGCACTGCTCCAAATTAACAATACCTCTCCAGCAATTGGCTTTGGCAACACCAGGGGTGTCAATGGGCAGCCAAATGGACATTGGGCATCGTCACCATGTTAACTTACCATGAGAAACAAAAATGAGAAAAAAAAGAAAATATGCAGTCTCTTATATAAGAAGCACTTACACTCGACATGATTAGAGGCATGGAATGCGAAGACTCGTAAAAAAATACCCCTTAAACAGCTGGTGAACATTAATTCTTGGGGATGCCACCGTTAAGAGTTATTCATCTTGAATTTTTCTAGAAAAAATGGCCATATTCACTATTTTTCAAACAGACGAAATATAAAACTCTTGCATCTCAATAGTTTTCAAATTTTATGTCCCTAATAATATATATGCGTGCAAGTGCTCCAAGAAGTCAAACTGACTGCAACTTACCATGCCAAATAAGGATACATGCCTTGCCGAGTAAGAAAGTGAAGAGCAGTTGACAGATCATTTTTTGATTTGAAAATGCTTGGACACCAACAGAAATTCAATAAGTTAACGAAAAAACAGTAAGCATAAGTGGTGAACAGTTTGACTTGTGTGTCAGTGGTAGAGAATGATTTTGAATAATGCAAATAAGTCTGTTTTTCACGTTCAATGTCACTTTAACCAGTCTTATCTATTCATTTACATTACACATTTTTAAACGAAAAATTAAAACAAGAGTTGTTTTCAGAAGTGACCCGTTCAAAAATATTCTGCTTCAAAAAAATTTCTATGATTTAGCACCTAAAAATATTAAAATGCAAAAATGTAAAAATATAAAACCAGGAGCACAAGGTAATACATACAAGTTCTCTGTGCCTCTATTAGAGACCGCATATTATTATAACCGGTGTTTTACTGCACTGACAGACAGTAAAATATAACAACAGCCAATCTTTATTCTGCAGCCACAAAAGCACAACAGGAATGATGAGTAAGGGACAGTTGGTATATTAATTTCAGCATTACATATCCCCCAGCTTCTATTCAAGATCAGTTTCTATCGAAGAGATACTCTCTCAACTAAACAGCAACAGGAATTACTTTAGATCAGACTTCTTACTCAATTCATACACGGACCATATTATCACAACTCAGTACATGTTAATACAAAGCCAATAGGTATGGCTGAGGGTCTCGAGCAAAGTACATACAAATGACAATATGATATATATAATGCTATCAACAGGTCTTGGTTAAAAGAAGCATACATACCTTATAGTCCAGCCATGCTTTTATCAACTCCATCTTAATATTTGACGTTATCAATAGTCTTATGGCCAGCAAAAGAAATAAAGCTTTGTTACATTTGTATAAGAGACATATTTAAGCAACCATAATCCATCAATTAGGTTAGAATTCTGGAAAAACGTGGCATTTCGATGTCAAAAAGACATAATTTTTTTGTTCTGTAACAGCAAGTTGATGAAATTTTAGTAACTTTTGTTTGTCACGTTAGTAATGAAGAACACACCAAACTTTGGACTTTTTCATCTTCACAAAATCTTTGCAATTTAAGCGTTTTAGGATGAAGAATGCCACAATGTGATTACTCGCACACTAACAACAGATACAGACGTAGCCTAATCCACCTTTCTTGTGTTCACAGGTCCCAAATAAAAGCAGCACAGATTCACATAAAAATTGTCCATGGTGAGAGTTCAGAAATTTGCCAATAATTTACTGAACTCCAAATTTGTAGAAAAAAATTGTTATGCAGGAAATACGGCCAACAAATTGAAGGCATGAGTCAACGACAGGTTCAATATTCCCAATAAATTAAATACTATACATTACTGTTAAATACTGTGCATTGTTTTCCAAGGTTGTAATTTCCATTTCAGATGATTTCCCATCACAAGTATTTGTATCGCCTCCAAATTTAGACATGAATAATAGCTCATGACAACATTTCCAAAGGCTTAAGAGAGCAATTGCTCAATTTTATTATTTGATGACAGCTGTATATCACAAATAATGCTGTCAATGTGAAGTAACTTTCAAGTATAAAGTACAAATGTTACGTGAAACAATTTCCATTTTCATTAAAGAATCTACAATAAACCTCTTATTACTTGGCACAGCATTTGAGTGTGAGTAGTGACGAGAAAATGATCCATTGTTACGCCTTGGATAGGCAGAAAAATTATTGTTGAAGCAACAGTCCAAAACGATGAATTTTTTTACCTTTGTCTCCTACTGAAACAGATACATTTCATACACTGCATGCTATTTTTTAGCACCTGTGTGCAATGATATCAAATGCTTTCTGAAGGTCAACGACCCGTTACCTCAAAAATGTTTGTTCAGATTGCTTCAGCGTTACCATCAAGAATGCTTGAGCCCAAACTTAGTGAATAAGAATGGTGCCTTTATAGAGGTATGGGACAGTTGCTTGAGCCCAAACTTAGTGAATAAGAATGGTGCCTTTATAGAGGTATGGGACAGTTGCTTGAGATCACACCTAAATTGAGTTCCGTTGCCATTTCAAACAAAAGCAAGTGTCAAATGTTAATTTTGAAATTCAAGTCATGAACTAAGGCAAGTTGACAGTTGTTTTCCGTGATGATATCGAGGTCAGAATGGAGTTCATTTTTGGCTTAATGAAGCATTTCATTCTAACTTTATCTCACTTTAACGTTGGCAGTTTTTGACACGGCAATGCACCTCTCAATGGAACTTTAAAAGAAGTATGAAATAGATGGAACTTTTGTAAAGCTGCTGACTGGTGACATGCAGCTCAAGACAACTGTATTTAAGTAATCTGAAAAGACACATATGCCAATGTAAAGTCATAGGTACTTGTTTCAACACCTACTACTTAAACGTCTAACATGAGCAGAAGACACAGTTGGCAGACAGCAGGATTTCAGCAAATCAAATTATGCAGATTACCAGACATGAGAAAATCCAATCAGTGAACAATTACTCTATCCTCAATCCGTCTCAGCACCGCACTATTTCTAGTATTTTAACCTCCACCTCCAACAATCCGGCACGCTTCAACACGACATCCAAAGCAGCAGCATTGTGTAAGTATTCTCAGTTGGAATGACATGCAAACAACTTCTTAAACGGAACCATCTAAGGCGGCGAATTCCACATCCACGTTCATTCAAACGGAGACGAACCCCAACTCAAGAAACCACGTGGTGAGACTGATTAGCCGTGATGTGTCAAGGGCAATTGAGCGCTCATGCACGAAGAAGTCCTGCTGACAGTTATTTATAAACATTTGTTATGTCTTAATGTTACAACTTCAAAAAGTATTTATTAGATTCTAACTCGAATGTTTGTTATGAAAGCTAACTGCAATTTACAATTGTTAAGTTTAAAATAAAAATTTTCTAAAAAATAATTGGGTTTCCTTTACATTGCGCAAGCGTCTTTTTACAAAAGTTGCGTCATGTGGTTGAAAGTTTTAGAAACGTCGAGTTTTTCGCCAAAAAGATCGTGCTTATGGTTCATGGGAAAAAAATGGAAAGCCTCGGGATTTTGAAGAAATTTCCAAGAGGTTTTGCCCATGTTATAAACTTGAGACGAGTGTCGGATTCTTTGTTTATAAGTTCTCCAACTAAGTTGTGACACATTCTAAATGGCTTAAGAAGTTCACGAAAATCGAACAATAAGAGAAGTTAATGTGGTGCTACAACAGAGTGCTTGGAGAAAATGGTTTCAAATATATTTTTGTTACAGTCTGATAATGAGTTAAAGCTCGTTTTTGTACCTAATCATTAGAAAAGTTACTAGAGCAATGCAAAGCATCCACTAGGGTTGCATTTTAGCATTATGTTATACAAAAAATAAGGCCATTAAAAAAATAATTGCAAATGGTCTGGTACACGTTGTACCAGACGTTCGCAGGCCACACATGTGATCCCATTGCATTGATCACCTGGAACCATTTTTTGGCTGCTTTATCAACATAGTTAAAACCGAGCTAAGGAGCTAGCAAACTGACTCAAGGGTCTAGCAGTGTGGCCCAGTGGGACTCGAACCCACCACCTTGAGTAAAGAAAGCGGGCACCTATCAGACTAGGCCACATTGCCTCCTTTAATAAAGTCACTAAGACACACAGCAAAAGTCAAATCTGTCTGAAACACGACAAGTGCTGCTGTCTCCTTGATAGAAACCTGTTTGATAAGAGTCGTGGACATCAAAGATCTTGGTCAATACAGAGCCAAACTTAAAGAAATCCTAAATTAGGACCCTGCGGGTGCCTCAGAAACTGGGCTCCTAAAATCAAAATCGGGCATACTGTTCACTGAAAACAATATTATCATAGTTCACAAATTGATAAATATTGAGGCAAGGGCAAAAAACAAATTTGCCACTAGGGGTGCCACACTTGTAGCCGTGTTCATCGGAATAGGAACACACGGCCATTTGTGAAATTTCAGACAATTTGGCAGATAAAAAGACAGACACCAAAACATGCAAAAATAACAAAAACAGCCATAAGGAAGCAGTTTATGCCTGAAAATGGGAAGGTGTTGTCATCACATACTTGCCAAATTTAATGAAAATCGGTCAACGAAAAAACTAAAGTTACCACTAGGAGACGCAGCAGCAATCAAATCCATCCAAAATTTGGCTCGTGCCGTCCCTTCCGCGATACAGACATGTTTGCAAAATTCACGGAAATCCATAACGGGGTTTAGGAAAAACAGCAGCAGATGCCAGCTGGACAGGAATGACGATGTAATGAACCCCCCCACACATAAAAACGCGAGAGCACAAAAAAAGCAAAGGAATCTCTTGGGGTTGGATTGTTCCAAAATAACAATAGGATTTACCTACTGAAGGAGAGTTTCAAATCTTTCAGCATATTTTTCATAGGTAGTTGAGTGGCAAGTCTAAAGTACTACAAGTTACATGTCAGTCACATAACATATGCCGTAACACTTTTACATTTTACCTACTAGAGATGTCAGAAACTGTAGTTTTGGCAGGAGGTTGTTACCTAGCGACATTGTAGAAGGATGTCAACAGCTTGTAGTCAACAACAGCGTTGTGTGACTGGCTTATAAACTTTGAACAGCCATCCTGCATAGGTGGCGACGAACTGAACATCCCACAAATTCCCGATACCGGACTGCACTAATTCAAAGTTGACTTTCAATAAGTATATAAATAAAAAGAAATAGATTTGAACGGAGAACAATTTAAGTTTGCCTTGCATTTGTTGCTGGAAGGACTTTAATCTAAATATTTTGAATCTGTAGTGACATCACCAAAAACGCATTCACTGGCACTGGCACCGGCACCATAATACAACGAAACTTGACAAGGGGACACTAAAAATTTATTAATAAAACATTGTATACAAGCTATCAAAGGACATGTTACGTGCACTTAATTCAACTAAAATGGGGAATCACAGTCTTTAACCCCTCTTGTTACTCCCTTTTTTTGCACAAAAATAGCTACAAGGTCTTATATTACTTTATCTAATTACACAAGTAATAGTTTCGGTGCCAAATCAAGCCAACAACATAAGACTTAACTTGTCAATGCGGCAACACAGATTTACCAGTCATAATGAAAAGCACTCGTAAGTCACCATCATCGATGCGCAACTCTGTGCTAGTATTTCATATGAAAATATACACCATCCACAGATTGAAGAACACAATTGTTTGATTAACACAACAGAAAGTCTCCACATCAAAAGCTCAGTCTCTTTAATATCTTGGACGTTTAGCGTCTCCATAATCCTCGCGACCGCGACGGTCTCGGCTCTGTATACGTGGTCCCCCTGCTCTGGGGCCGCCCATATTACCCCCCATAAGGTTACCCATCATTCCCTGGGGTGCACGGGGTCGGGGACCAGACATGCTGGCCCCAGGGCCAGGTCCCATAAGGCCTGGACCAAAGTTGCCCCCCTGGGCTCCATGTTGACCCCCAGGACCACTGTTCACCGGAGGCTGATCGAATCTTGACTGGCGCTGCACAAGACAGCGTTTTTAACACATAAGAAAAGCCGGAGCCAATGCAAGTCCGCAGAGACATGGGTTATTTATAGGAAAACCCAGAATATGTTGAAATCACATTATCAGCCAAAGCAGGACCGGTGAATCGATGTAGTTGTTGCAGGAGTCACCATCAGGAGGAAGCATCACATAGGAAAGAAATGACAAAAACAATGCATTAGAAAGGTGTTTACTTGTCTTTTACACAGAGAGTAGAACCTTTCACATCCTATATGGCCTAGGACTGCTCTCCACCAAGTATAATCAGTAGACAACAAGCCTACCCAGGTGCTCCCTGAAGCTGTTACCAGTGCTTTTGACTATCACAGCAACCCATGGTATGTTTGGCATGAGCATGCTACTTCCATAACACCAGCCACCATTCATCATGTCGCAATTAATAAACAATGCCTGCTCCAATATTTAGGACAGTGCCACACAACAGATATTTAGCAATGTGGTTTTGGTGTTTATGATGATAACAACAGGCATCACATAAATTTCTCATTTGAACAATTGCTTAGTGAACATTTAGTAATCTGTTCTCTTGCCCCCCAGAACCATTTTGATTAGGTTTCAAAAACCACACGCCAAACCCAATTTTATTCAAGGTTCTCATATGTTGACTGACAGCTATTTACAATTATTAAAGCCAAACCCAAGGAAGATGGCATTAGTTCACAATAAGTGAAAATGAATCGAGGCTTTCACATTCACACTGTCAAGTAATGACCAACAAACTCCTGTTTATTTGAAACAAAGGCTGCAATGATCAAGAGTATATACACATCAACCTTGGTGAATGAGTCAGTGCACACTTAAGTTAAAATTTTGAAATGTAAAAGATTCACAAAGCTGCAAATTTGCTATCAAGCTGCCTGAACATTCTCTGAAAAATTACAAATAAATGCTTAATGTAAATTCCAAATGATTGCTGCCTTTAGCAGTCTTATCTTTTTGACAATGGAGTTACGTATCGTGACTAGTGGACTCGCGTCGGCGTCCGGCAGTGATCATAACACTATAGTCGCAACAGACCAACGGTAATATCTGAGCGGCTAATTCAAAGTTAAGGTTACATAGACTTAGTCAACTTGCCATGGTATTTAGCCAAATATTTACAAAACCATACATTTTAACTCAGTAAAGTATATATTTTCTGAAAGTAGAAGGCATGTAGAATTTGATTTTCAACTTGATACCAATGTGCTGTGAATTAGATCATGTGACCACCCATTTTTACGTAAAATTTAACAAAAAAAAAAAAACAAAAAAACAATGGTATTAACAACATGACCTCACTTTGCTTTACACTAATGATGAAATCTCAAAAATGATGTTAAAGTTTTCTAAATAATCATTTTGTTTTTGTTTGATACCACTTTTGAGTTTTTGCATAAAAATCACAGAAGTCCCGTTTTTGATAACCTCTCTTGTACGTGGAAAAATTTGAAAACAATTCCAAACACCGTTTTGCCGCACAGTGCATAAAGAATAGTACCAGAAAGTTTGATATGAATCCAATCAGCCATTTCTGAGATATGGTGTTCCAAATTTTGCCATTTTTCAAGGGTCCCACATAATTTTAAGGTCGCCAAAATTTGTTTATCAACAAATGTCCACATTAGGTGCCTCATTTGAAGGTAGTGCTTGATATTCAACGGGGAGCTGAAACCACTTTTGTTGTTAAGGTTGGAATTATTTTAAATTTTAAAATGCTTCGAAGATGGCGATAAAGTTCAAGTAATTAGGCAGTACTTATGTTGTTTAAATCGTTTTCTGGCTGCATGTCACCCAAACAAAAATCAAAATCCCAAGAACAAATTTAAAAATATCCTTGAAATCAGCAACTATCGATGGAATTTCCATGATTTTGTTCATTGCAAAGGTTAATTATTAATTTGCTCATTTAAATATTCAAATTTGATGTGACGTAATGAAACATCAGAAGCTATCAGTAGTCCCTTTCAAACCGACTTAACTCCGGACTGAGTGGAGCGTCGACGTAAACAGCACAGTTAACTGGACCGTTCATACTGGCTTCAGTAGTTGATGAACATCGAAGTAAACAGTAGGTGATGCTGTTGTCATCGAACTTATCGCAAGGCAGGCCTGCATGCCAAGATTTTTTTAAATGTGACAATTTGGGAACATCTACATGTGCTAATTGTCATTGAACTTATTTTTAAATGGATTGGTTATCAGAGCAAAACATAAGAAGCTATTAGTGACGGCACTATCCTGTAACTCTTGACGAAAACAGTGGCACATGATAACTTTGATTGGACCAAAGTTAACCGTTCATACTGCACCACAGCGTTGACGCTGCGCTGTTAAATCCACCTGTTAAATGCGATGTTAACTGGAGCTGTTAACTGTGATCCAGGACTGGAGTTAAGCGTTCATACTGACCCAAACTCCCCAAACCATCGACGTTTCGACGTTAGTATGAAAGGCCCCAATGAGATAAAACCCACTAGCACAGTAGTGATTAGACTCAATATTTATCTGTTTGATCGCACACAGCCTAAGTGACCTTAATTTATAACGAAATTGTAAAAACCACATTTCGTTGCCTGAATGTGTGGGAAAAGATAAAATCTGTCAACTATTTTTGCTGGTAACACAGCAAACAGTGGCTAATCTTCAAACTTGAGGTCATGTTTGATGAAGTTGTGTTTGGCAAGGTTTAAGCTGAAATCAACACTGGCAATCTGTGGTCCCATTTTGTTAGCTGGTTCTCGCCAAATCAGACAGTGTAACCGTAGGCACAGTTCTACTGGTTTGCCAGGTATAATGGAATTAAAAACCACATAAACTTCCATAATCGGTGAAATCAATCTACCAAATTGTTTCAATAGCAACAGAGAATAAAACTGGTGACAACAGTACAAGGAGCTTAGATATAAATGTGCTCAACTATTAACGGCATGAACAATTAATTGGGTGATCCCAATTATTTACGCAATAAAAAATTCATTGGGTGTGCTCAATTATTAATGGCATGAACAGTTCATTGGGAGATCTCAAAAAGAACTACTTGTCAAAGTCTAAAAAATCATATCTTTGATGAATATAACAAGGCACTACCATTATCAAAACTCCCTGAAAAAGAGATGAGATCAAAGGCTGGCCCGGCCCATTTTTTATTTATAGAGAGCATACTTGGTGGTGAATCAAGGAAGACAAGATGATAAATATCCACCAAAGTATCCGTTATACAACAACATGATGAGAACGTTCGTTTCTACAAAAGGTGTGTATTTTGTTATAATTATAAAATTGACTTTAATTTAATCAATTTTCAAATGTATTATCACCATTTTGACTTCTATTCTCAGAGAAGCCTTTCATAAACGATACCTCAGAATATTCGATTCGATGTTTGTCAGTACAAACTCAATGGATTCAATAATATTGTTATCACCCACAGTACAACAAAGGTAACAACAACAGAGACTTGATATAACCAATAGTGCACCTGGGCAGACTTGTTGGAAGAAATGTTTAGCCAACCTGAAACAGACTTGGAAAATATGTGTTACAAAATACGGAATACAGCAATAGACACGAGTCCTATGATATGCCGTAGAATAATGTCATGAAGAAATCAAAGTACACCAATACAGAAAATAAAGGAAAAACACAATAAAAATGTGTTCACTGTCACTTCAATACAAAAAGGATAAAAGCTACGCTTGAAGGTTGTTTGCTGCTGGAGTAAAACAGTACTGGCTCCTCAACCCACTCTCTACACAAAGTGATGGGGGTAACGTCTGGCATATTCCAACACAAAGGTCAACAGTTCCAATATATAAGACTGAGACATCTTATTGTGGCTTCAACATGCACTTCCTGCTGGTTTGACAGCAAACTGTTCTCAAAGACAATAAAAATCAACAACACAGCCAACAGATCAAGATTACTGTTCCGTGGAAACTTACCCGATAGACCGTGTATCAAAACCTGTCCGTCATTCTTCAAACCACAGATTCAACTGCTACTAGTTATTTTGATTCACAGGAAACAACAGTTTGTGAAAAAAAAAATTCTTGTCACTATCTTTGTAAAAGGTTTACATAAACAGTGTTTTTTTCTTCATATAACCCTTGAGTACACCCTCTTACAAAAGACAAGTTACTTTTGGAACATGAGTTAAGTACAGACTAGTTTACAGTCAGAGCGCATTTTCCACATGCAAGATAACCCACCGTCAAAAAGTGCCGCACTATGAACTCATTAGATCGGATTAATATTTTGTCGACACAACTTGTGAATGCGAGAAACAGTGCAAAGCATTGTAACAGTATTTGGATTGCAAAAAATATTTTTCAAAATGTCCGACTCATAAATAAGTACTGAGGACATTTGTCCCATTTATTTTTACCAATTGATTTTGAATGAAACTCTGCCACTCTATTTTTGTCAGAAACTCATAATTTGTAGACATATCACTACTATGTAAATCTGTCACTCAGACTGAAGCTGCCAACAAAGACACAAACAGTAGCAAAATGATGAATATGAGAGGGGAGTATGTTCACTGCCTGTGATTTTTTGAATATGAGAGAGGGGAGTATGTTCACTGCCTGTGATTTTTTGAATATGAGAGAGGCGAGTATGTTCACTGCCCGTGATTTTTTGAATATGAGAGAGGGGAGTATGTTCAATGCCCGTGATTTTTTGAATATGAGTGAGGGGAGTATGTTCACTGCCTGTGATTTTTTGAATATGAGAGAGGGGAGTATGTTCACTGCCCGTGATTTTTTGAATATGAGAGTGGGGAGTATGTTCACTGCCCGTGATTTTTGCGCCCTCTTTTTGAACAATTTATTTCAAAATACATCAAAAGCTTTTGGATGCCAAGGAATACTTGAGCTTTCAGCTGTAGTATGTATCACGGGTCCCAAAAAAGTGAGCCACTTCTTGACACCTAATTTTTCAGCAACTAACCAACTGGCGAGAAAACTGGAGCTAAAAGCCCTTCAAAAGAATGTGGGCGACACGGAGAGATCAAAATGTTAGTAGGAAATAAAACTCATTGACTTGCATGACTGCTGTTCAGCCACTGACGTGAAAAGAATCATTTTCACTGATGAAAGACTTTACGCTAGAAATTCCTAAAAATCACCTAAATGATCGTATTTATGGGAAACAAAAATAAGAAATTCAGCCTTCTCGACTCCATCATGAGACTTTCAGATTTTCCAAAAAAGTAATGGTTTCCACTGTATATTCATTTTATTGACACTGATAGAGCCAAAGTTAACAGTCAACGCTACATGCAGTTATTGGAAAAAAATCTTCTCCCGGATTGCAGGCGACTTTATCCTGGAAACAATTACGTGTTTCAGCACAATGGGGCTCCTTCACACACAAGCAAGGTAACCCTGGCTCATCTGGAGGAGGCCACACCACAATTCATCAAAAAGGATGAGTGGTCTCCACTCAATCCTGACTGCAATCCAATGGAGTTTGCCATGTGTGACTCTGAAGGAGAAAAGTTTACCGGGGATTGAGAGGCAAATTGACTGAGCAGGAGTTAAAAGACATGCTAATCAAGTCATGGGAGGAAATCTCGATGGAAGAAATGTGGAAAAGCATTTCTGGTTGGGAGAAATGGCTCCATTTAGTCGTGGAAGAAGATGGAGGCCACATTGAGCATAGACTAAACTAAGCAAGCTTCCCTTACATATTTTAGTTTTTGACATGATGTTTTTAACTTGACAGTACTCGCACACGTGGACACAGATCTCTTTGATATTTTGCACATTTGTTGATGATATCCTAAAGTTTATCTATCAGAAATTTGAAAAACTTCGGTTTCTCCATTGCTGAGAAATCACTTGTCAAAAAATGGCTCACTTTTTTGGGACACCTGATATTTATGGTTTGATTACATCCATAAACACAACTAAACCAAACAGAGACAGACCTCGGATGATTGCATTAAGCAATTTATAGGAAGGTCGAGAAAATAATCCAATCTAAAACTTAGACATCGCACTAACGCAATTCAATTTAGTTTAGTTTGCTTTCAAATCTGGTCTTCTCGCGCATTCTAACTTTTGAGTACATCATCAATTTAGTCCAGTGTAAATCATCGCATCGAGTTAAAAATTATAGACGTCGAGAAAAAACACCAGTACACCATTCTAAATCCTTAGACCAAAAGACTGTTACTTGACTTAACTGATGCTATAGATCACTACTACCCTTGCGTAACTTGTTGAAATGGAAAAAACAAAGAGAATGCTTTACAGTTAGTTCCAAACCGAGACGAAAAACAGTTCTCAGTAACGATAAGACAATACTACTGATTTTATCCAGTTACAAAAAAATGACTATTAGAGAGAATCAGACCTGTGGCCATGTCAAAATCAGAAACAATGCATATAATGAAGAAAGCAAACTGAACTCGGCAGAAACAATTTGCTACCAAAGGAACTTGTTTTATTTAGAAGGCAAAACCACTGCACAATGTGGAAAAAATATTCCTTAAGTGAGGTGATCAAAGAACGATTGCAACCCTAGCTGCATAAAATGTTTAAATAAGACATGGCTGTCTTGTACCACGTGTGTATTCATAAGTCAAAATATGCCATTCAGCATGATCGAGCCTCTGATCAAAAAATGATTAGCACCTACTACCAATTTAGAGAGTTTCTTCTTCAACTACTTTCACCAGTTTAGTACATAGAATGTCTTATCAATGTTGAAAATAACAGCCGTGTTTGTATTCACAACTTTACTATCACTTGTATAGTTCATAAGATTAAAAGTTCACCGTCACTCAGCTGTGGGAGCCATTTTCCTACAGAACAGTCACAAATTAAAAGGTAATCTCTGTGTATTTTCAAAAAAATGAAGCCCTATTAAAAGAGCATCATTTGCGAATATGTTTTGATTGCATATTGGTTAGCATTTAAATTTGTTTGGTTCAACTTTTAACGAAATGAAGCAAAGCATGTATTTTTAGCAATATCAAAATCCATAGAAACAAAAAATTATAAACACTGATGTTCATTACACAAAACATGCATGTTTTTAGTACTCTGTTGTTTCTCCCATAATATAAAAAGTTGTTACTTCAATTAAACATATCTATCAAATTCAGACTTAACTTTAACCACTATAGTTATAATTTTATGTCCAGAAGGTAATAAATTATCTTGTTTCAAGATGATAACTAAATAACTTTCGTAAATGGTGTATAAATGAAATATTTAGTATTCACAATCTCCCAGCTTGTGCATTTCAATATGTGGTCAACTAGAACTGCACATGGTCCATGTACACACGTCAAATCCCTCTCCAAGAGCTTCGGTCTCGAGCGTAACAAGAACTCGACATAACATGCTGTAAGTTGCATTTGCAACCCGAATGAGGAAACACAAGCTGTGTCCAACATTCCAACACCGACAAGCCGAGTCGCATCACCCGTAAACGACCCAACAGCATTTTTCTATTTTTGGTCACCAAGGTTCAATAATGTTAACCTTAACATCACTGCCAAGGTTCAACAATGCTAACCTGAACATCACTGCCAAGGTTCCTAGGAAAGCAAATGACTGCTAATGCTCAATGAACCAACACTAAGAGATCAACTTATAACTCCCGATAAAGCCATGACCTCCCATAACACCAGAGAGGGGTTGTTGGAGCCAGTATTCGCACATAAACAGATTTGTAACCACTTAAGTGTTTAAAACATGATCATCCATCATACGTGAAAACACAACTCATCATCAAAACTATCCCCACTCATACCTGAGTAAAAACCATTATTTATCAGCTATCAATCAATCAACGAGGTAGACCCTCACGGACATGTCCCCATAAAATAAATGTGGCATTAGTTGAATCAGCAAAACTCAGTCAAAGCAGAACTTGACAAAATGTCCCTGAAAAACAGCATCAAAAACATCCCACCCCACCTGTATGATTAAATGCCATTTTGTCTTTAAACAATCCAAACAAAACACAAGAGAATACTGCTGAAAGTGAAAGCACTTGTGTGTGAGGCAGACTACCTTACCATTTGCTGGAAATTCATGCCGCCATTACCACCCATGTTGTCTGGATCATTCATTAAACCCTGGAATAAACACAAAACAATTCAGACCACAGCTTTATGAACTAGGTCCCAAACAGCATCGCCTTTACAATAACTTAAATACTAACATATTTAACGGACTTTTTCCTTTACTACGGAAGCAATAAAGCTCAATCAAGAGCTTGCCTTGGCCATAGGGAACAAGAGCTTGCCTTGGACATAGGGAACATGCCAAAATTTACATAGAATGGTGCAAACAGTCCATATAAGGAATATATCTAAGGTCACGACAAAAAAGCACAGTCTGCACCCGGCTCACTTTGAAACCTGCCGCAATAATTTTAAGCCAAGGTGTAATTTTTTCAGAAATCCCACAGACCTGCATCATGTACTGTGCTGGCTCACATCTATTGTAACAGTTGTTACCGTTGTTAGCCAGTTCAGGAACCAGCTATAGTGGAACTCACTGTGTATAGTCCTATAGGTAATGTTTGTTAGCTCTACCGGGTCTTTTCAGGACTATATTTATGGAGTTGTAACCTGTATCGTGTGATTTATGTCATTTGGCAGTTTATTTGGTGAATGTTGAGAGATGGTGGGCATATCATTCCAAGTTGTTGGGGGACAGTTTCATTGTTACAAATAGCAGCAGTAGCAGTAATAGTAATAGCGCTGTCATAATACGCACCTGCTGCTGCTGCTGCTGTCGAGCGCGGTTGTCAATGCCGAGTCCTGCAGGCGGGATTGGCGGTGGCTGCATGGGAGGGGGGCCCGCACGGCCGCCGCCATTGCCACCCTGCATCTCACGGATGGCTGCTGCTTGCTACAATAAGGAATACACTACTTCTTTGACAGCGGAATAAAAGTAGGCCATAAACTAACATAATGTTTCCCTCCCGCGCCCGACAAGAAAATTTGACAACTTTTTCTTAGTTGTAAAAGCGAAATGCTTTCGCAACAAAAATGATCACGCTCAACAATGAAAAGCAAAGTAACAACTCCCCAATTCACACAACCGTCTCAGAGGACTGCGGGTCAGATGAGGGGAGACGAGAGACATTTTTAAGTATTGCCGAGTGAAACAGGAATGAAGTCTTCCTCTCAAAAAGATGGGAGAATGGACATAAAGGCAAAATAGGTCGACACTATTCGGTAAAACCTCTCCACTCTAGGACACTATATGGCAGACAAGTGAAGTTTAATTTCCTCATAACTTCCATAAGGGCTGTTCCAGTAAAATCCATGTGGGAGGGGGGGGGACGGCAGTAGAAATAAAAATTCATGGGTGGTGGTCTTCAGAAAAAAACTCAAATTATGGGTGGTCGTTCCTGTAAGAAGTGATGCCTAAAAAATGGGTGGTATTTTTTGACCTGTTAATGTTGACAGGTTGTTTACTTCAGCCGTCAAATCCCAAAAAAATGCAATTGGCATATATCCTAACTTGTCCCAATACAAAAAAGCCCATATTGCCAGTGAACAGAGTGCAATATGTTCACTAAGCCATTACTCAAGCCATGGGCAACTTGATTTGAGCCAACTAAATGTCTGCAGTCCTATTGAATTGAAAAGTTATGCAACACTAAACTGGTGTTAACACATATAGGAAAATTGATGATTTTTAAATAAAAAGTATGAGGAGTAAGATAAACAAGTTCCAATACTCACTTGACATAGAAGTATAAAAGAGTTCGTGGAGACAGTTTGAGATTCATAGATTCTTATAATTGAAAAAATGTTCATTGAAATTATAGACACATGGTGAACAGAGACACCTGGTGTCTGCCAAAAGTATTGCTCACAGGCTGCTTTAGTTTTTGACAATATTATACAAGACAACTAGTTCTTGTCTGTCAATCATCTAAGTTCTTAACAGGTCCTCCTGCAGGCAATTTGTCTGCAAGTGTTGGATTTTATATTTTAACCTATTAAAAATAATTAAAAAATTATGGGTCATGGGTTGGAGAAATAAATGAAAAATATGGGCGGTGGGTACGAAATAAAAGTGCCATCCCCCCCTCCCATACAGATTTTGCTGGAACAGCCCTAAAGGATATGCAGCTTCAAAGGAATGCTTTTCTATGTTCCAAGTTCTGCAGCATACTGACTACTTAACAATATTTTGAAATATTATTACCATTGAAAACTGAAGACAATGCAGTTCTGGTAATTGTTATCGTCAGCAATTGGGGATTTTATCGTAACCAATTAATCTGTGATCTGTTGATGTCAAATCACTTCTCCACTTCATTACATGGTCAATAAGCTCACACAAAGACATATGTGTGACCACTGCACATTGGGCTAGGATACATAATGACATAATGTATGACCACTACACATTGGGCTAGGATACATAATGCCATAATGTATGACCACTACACATTGGGCTAGGATACATAATGCCATAATGTATGACCACTACACATTGGGCTAGGATACATAATGCCATAATGTATGACCACTACACATTGGGCTAGGATACATAATGCCATAATGTACGACCACTACACTTTGGGCTAGGATACACAATGCCATAATGTATGACCACTACACTTTGTGCTAGGATACATAATGCCATAATGTCTTACCTGCATGAGCAGGTGCTCATCACGACTACGCATACCACCCTGTCTCATCATCATCTGACGACGCTCCTGGTCTTGACGTTCGCGTTCTTCATCTTGTCTTTGTCTATGAAAATAATAACCATTACTAGAACACCATTTAACAGTAAAACCACGTAGAAAACAAATTCCTTAACATGTTTACACTATTCTTTTGCCAACAGCCTTATCCCAAACTTTTAGAAATATCTCAGCAGCATACCTCAAAATGACACATAAGTCCAAAAATGTAATGTTTCCAGCCGGTCACCTACGTCAATCACTAAATTGGCCAATAAATATACAATATCGACATTTTATTACGCCATAATTATTATGCTTACTCAATTCTTTCTTTTAACCATCACAGATTTCCTGAATTGAGCAGTCGATTTCATAACTAAACAATCTGCTTCAAATAGGTGTTAACAAATACTTGAAAACCGATAACTAACACTTTGGCGTTAATCAATGTCATATTTACAATATATACAAACACACACGTTTTGTTTCAACACAAAACACCACCGGTAGGAGAATAATGCAAGCAACAATTATCGTTCTCCCTTAATTTTGACTCCAATACTTTCAGAAAGTGATTGCATGCATTGGTCACTTTACTGGTCTGTTTCGTTTAATGTCAAATGCTTGTTATATATTTTCTGCTTTTACTTTGGCTGAAATCTAGAACTATCAGAGAAACGTTTGTATCCTGGACAGAAGTGACTTTAATTGATTACAGGCTTGTAAATTTTATCAGTAATATGCAGGACATCGGCCCTAAGAGAACAGACAAGGCGGAAATAGCAATATTCAAAGAGGCCTGGAACGCGATAAACATCTATAAGTTGCAATATTGAAAGTGGCTCTCTGCCATTGAAACAGAATTCAACCTGCTCACCAGGTAGTTTTAAGATTTGTCTGTAATTTTTTTTAATTTCTGTTGATATCAAAGCATTTTCTTTTAGTTTCAAATTTCAAAAAAAAACGATCTGTCAACTGCTCACAAGGCAAAGCACGTCTCCATATTTGGTAAGGCAAGACTTAGACGGAAAATGTGACCTTTGACTTCAAGCAAATCCAAGCAACTGACTGTGAGCGCATGCGCACACTTATCATAAGTGGGAGGCAGATTAGAAACTCTGTGGTAACCACAGATTTTCCTTAACGCGTACTTCACAACTTGTGAATGATGAGACTTTTTCTGGAAATTTCCACAAAGGGTATAGTGAATTACTATGTACCAGAAGATGGCCCTTTCATAAAGAATTGTTTAAAGGCTATTTTTGACGAGCTTTTCGTGTCCCATGCCCCTTTAAAGGACTACGTATCCTTTTAAATTCAATGTCCTACAGCCTGACAGTCCAGTTTTCCATTCACTATAGTGGTGTTCTCCAAAAAAGAAATTTCGATTGCAATTACAAAAGTCATGCAAGAGTTTGAAAGTCCATGTCCATACTCTGTGGAGTTTGCTTGTATTAGAATAAATGTATTGAACTGGTAACAAAAAACCGAAATGCCGTAATTTACTTAAGAACTGACTAATCTCCCAATATTTCAAATTGGTAACGCAAGTAAGCCAAACTAGTCACAGCAAAATTCAAGCTCGACGCAGTGATGAGTTCAAACAGGCTGAGAAGACCACCAGTATAAGACTGCAACAAAGACTATCTGGGAAAGACAAGTCATAAGCACAGATGCAATACATTCAAAGTGTAGAAAAACAATACCTCATCTCAAGCTCACGGGCCCGCCTCAGCATATCAGCTTGCTGACGTTCTTCCAACTGTCTCAGCTCTTCCTGACGACGTTTCAGATCTACAAAAATAACCAACACAGTGACAACAACAATCACACTCTAAATCACTTCAAAATTGTTAAAGCCACTGAAGCCAGAGAAATCACCTTTTGATCAAGCCCTGCTAACAAAATTGCCCTCATCTTGTTCCTTATATTTGAAGTGGTTTCTGCACTTGGGAAGACTTGGTTATTACTGGAGACCTTGCCCAAGCAATAACATGATCCACTGTGATTTTAGAAAGGAACAAATGAAGGCCAATTTCTTAATGGTTAGTGGTCATTATCAAAAGTGAGTTTTCAAAACTAATACTTCCTGGCAACAGCACTGAAATGATCAAGCCGAGACTGTAAATTTCAAACTGGAATAAAACATGTTTGGGAAGAGACGGTTCCTATTTAAGAAATCAGTGACCTCAGTTTGGTCCGTGCTGTTATTGTGTGTAATGGTAATTGATCACAAGGGACCGGTGACTCTCATTGTCTACAGTGAAAAAACCCTTTTATAGTGTGCATGAGCAGAGGTGATGCACTTTAAACATAAACAGTAAAATTGCATCTTTGTCATCCTGAGGCCACCAGCATCAAGTCCCATGAGCTAAGTTACTACTCGAAAATTTCCCGCTAAGAACACTAATTCAACACACTTAAGAACCCAAACAGAGTCCCAAAACTACAAATATTGATTCCACAGATGTCACTACACATGGCTTTCAAAGAGAAACCTTTTAAAAAACAATTTTCAAAAAAAAAATCAAAACCGTGCTCTTTAGGGAGAAGTCTCACAACTTTTAACAATTACTATACATGACAACTATCACTTGTTCCGCAACTTGTTATGAACTCAATAGGAATGAACGCACACAAAGATCGCCTCTCCACTCGGTAAAATACATGTGACTAAATCATTAATGAATTCCAAACTAGTTCACTTGTTTATCGCAATACCCTCCCCATTACAGGACACAATTGAACGATTTTTAATTTCGTACGAGACGACAAAAACGGTAAAATTGGTCGAAGTAGATTAATTCAAGGTTTTCCGCTTGGGGGCTGTAACATGATTCATATTAATCACAAAAGGTTTCATGGTTTTGTAAAATAAATGTATCTAGTGAAGAATTGTGGATGGATATTTTGCCCCAAAAAAACTGTATAAAAATCCATGGTAACTACTCGTGCTTCAGCATGTTATGTGACGTCAAACAATGGTTCAAACGTGATCTCTCTCAAACAATGGTTCAGATGTTATCTGGAAAGAGGTAGCCTCTCAAAAGGAAAGATTTTAAGCAGGTTTCCAATAAAAAGTGAACACATTGTGTACAAACATTTGCGGCACATTTCAAATTTTTTGGTAGGTAAAAGACAGAGAGTGGTATTAGAAAAACATCAAACTCATCTAAGACTATCTAGATTCGAATGGGAAGTTTATGAATTATGAAACTTTTTGCAAAGTTCACGGTTTTTCTGCAGCCTTCACCTAGTACCTTGGTCTAAGGAACTTTATACGAATGTATTTCGTATTTGAAAAATAATTAAGATTATGCTCATCAAGTTACGTTACCGAACATTTCACTTTTTTTTCTACCATTTTGAATTGCAAAAAGCCATATATGTTTATCAGTGATTTTTTTTTTGTTTACCAGTTACAAAAAACAAAATTTCACACAAAATGGGAAAGTAGTTTAAATATGCAATTATCTGATGAATGGTGGAGAAAACTCCCTGCTGCTCTGTAGACTTTACAATGACACGAAACTAAAATGGTATCGAACTAGGTTGACGCGTAGACAAATACTTTATAGCATAAAATTGGTGTAACTAACTCGCAGTTGTGTACCTTTTGTAAAAGTGAACCCGAGGACTTAATTCATCTCCATTAGTCGTGTGTTATCCTGTGCAGGCCTTTTGGCCATCATTATTCCAATGGATTGGCCAAAGAGTAAATATAACCTGCACCAACGTACTTTTTGGTATACAATCGGAACCCAAAGTAATAAATCTAGTACTGGCATTGAGTAAATTGAGTAAATATCACTTATATCATCAGAATTCAGAGAAGCATTAGCCATGTTTTGAACATCTCAAGACAAAGATTTTAGAATACTTCAAAACTGAAAAATACATTTTTACCAAAAATTGTGACCTCGCAGAATTCAATAAGAGATGACCCCCTGCAGTTCGTTTATTTACCCAGTGAAGTTAAAACTTGATATCTGGGTTCCCTGAACGAGTGAGTGAGTGAGTGAGTGAGTGAGTGGCTGTTTAGAATGTCATTACTGTTACTTAGAAATGTTACTGACGGATGAATAAATGCAAAAAATAGATCCCCTCAAGTTTGCATAATTAGGTGATCCAGTCAAAAGCAGCTAACCTTGTCTGAGAAGGTTGGCCTGGTACTCGTGCATGGCACTGTCCATCTCCATGTCCAAAGTTTCACGCTTGCGCTCCATCTCCTTCTTCAGCTCTTCTTCCTTCATACGCTCTAAGTCGTCTAGCTGTTTCCACTTGAGGCCAAACTCAAACTCAAACGATCCTTGAGGAGCAAATCGGGGTTCATTCTCACGCTCCCTAAAGCAGCAAATAATTGTCAGTATAGTAAATGCAATAGCAATAGCAGCACCACCACCAGCAGAAGCAGCAGCAGCGCAAGTAACGCCAGTATTACAACAAGCATCAATACTGAAACTTGTGGTGTTTCTTTGAGAACGGCCAATTAGCATGTAAATAGAAACTTTCAGTTGAAGACAGTCCAGGTACTAGGCCATGAGCACGTGGATGACTTCGCACCTGGTTTACTAAAATGGCAAAGTGACAGGTTTTGTCGACGGACTGGGTGAAGAGATGGTAATTTTTGTTTATTTTATTTTATTGTGTCCATATTTATGAAAGAAATAAAACAACAGTGTGAATTATGTTGGCCAAAACATGTAACGATTCAATGAATCACAAACTACATGTATGTGACTTTATATGGAATTCGAACATTGCAGTGGTTTACATTGGAAAATACTACCATAATAGAGAACCTTCACCTACTCACGTTGTAACCACCACTGCTTGATTAAGTACAAGCTTCAAGATTTCATCGAATGATAGTTTATTGACAATGTGCCTCACACTAAATAAAAGGGTTCCCTAGATACTCCCTCCACTGTCAACCTTAGCCAGCACTCTCCTCTCAAAACCCAGGGGAAACATTGACATTCCAGTTTTAAATCAATATACCTTCAAAACACTGTGAATGCTGTACTTACTTTTTGTAGTCATTGTTCTTTGGAACATATTTCTCAGGCAAGCCGTCTTCTTCATCTCTTTGTTCAAGTGGTTCCACAGCTATTGGTCTGGGAGACCTGTGAAAAGGTGAAATAAAAATGAGACACCAACCTCGTAGGGTTAACACAAGCATGTTTTGTTTTGAACTTCTGATACTTGGAAGTTGAGAAGTTTTTCGCAGGTTTAAAACTTCAAATAAATATTTACCAAGCATATTTGTGTTTCTTGTTTCAAAACCTACAAACATAATTGGCAAAACCAGGGCTCGGTCACCAATCTTTTTACTCAAAATGGAACTCGAAATTAGGTTTGGCATTTTCTACTCTACTTTTGGGCGAACTCAAGATAAGTGTCTATTATTCTATGCTCGAGTACACAATAACTTACGTAGATAATTTAGTGCCCTTAGTTCACAGTTTGTAAACCCAATATTAAAGCAACAAGTTCAAGTTTGAACTCGAAATTTCGAGTTTTTACTCGAGTTTGTAGCACGAATATAAGGGTCTTCAAGGGCAAACTTGAACTAGAAACTCCTATGCATAAACTATAATGTATTCGAGCACAGTCCAATTATCTTAAGTTCGCACAAAAGGAGCAGAGAAATTGACAAAAATAGTTTTGAGTTCGTTTGGAGTACAAAGATTAGAGACCAGGCCCAGGGGCATCTTATCAGGACTCTATCTTGTTTTTAAGTCCAACCCTTCCCACATGACTACAGAACAGTTATCAGTTCTAGAATATCCTGAATTAAAGAATCCATTATTTACATATAACCTTTTTCTTGGCTACTAGAGGCAGAGCCTATGTGGGCTTGAAACAAGATGGGGTGCTTTTGATGGTGATCAGGAGGTAAAACTTCCCCTCACCCAAAAATTCCCCTCTCAAAAGGCACAAGCAACTTTCCCCTCCGATGAAAGAGGGCCTTGAACTAATCACAAGATAACACAAGTAAGACAAAATGTTGAATAAAAGCCTTACGATGTCATGAGAAACACGCCCTCTTTAATTCTGTTAAGCGCCTGCATTGCACCAGGTTTGCGAGCAAACTCTACAATGCCTTCTCCTGTCGGCCTCCCACGATCATCGACAATGACAACAGCGCGTTCGACATTTCCAAATTGAGCGAACGCTTCCTCCAACAGTTCATTGGAAACAGAGGATGGGAGATTCCGAACTTTGAGTGCAGCTCCATGAGTAGCAAAACGAACACGTAAGATTTTCTTCTTTCGTTCCTTCCCATCTAACGAATTCTTTGCAGCTTCAGCATTCTGACGGGTATCCTGTAATGCCATGGAACACAGCAATACATTTCCATACACTACGTACCAACAACAAATAACCAGATAAAAATTTTTTATCACACACCCCTTCCTACTTTTATAGAAGAAAATACCATTTCCGACTATCTCCTAAAGCACTAGGCAATGACCATCGCCTCTGTTGGCCCGAACCAGAGGCGATAGGCGCTCTGTACGCCGGAAGCTTTTCCGCGAATTATGCCTCGCACCGACTAAACCATCAAAGTCACGTTGTTAAATACCTTTTGCGCATAGAGGAACACCTTAGGAGGTTGTCGATGTGTTTAATTCCTTCCAACTCGAACAAATACTACCGTTATTAAACTTTTTCTTCGAGCAGTCCCTATTTCAGTTCCCAAAATCGTGAACTCAACATTTTTTTATACTGCGCACGTTCCAATTTTTACCGCACTCGCTAGGTGATGTGACTTCATGAACTCAATCTTTAAAAAGGCCAAAGAAGAGCCATTGCGGTCTTGTCAGTCAAATGTTCGTTTCCAAAATGCCACTGTCTTTAATTGGCGTTACTTGAAACTAATTGTATTTCAATGAATTACTGTTTGTATTTGATAAAAATAAATGCTGTTGATATGACATTTAATAGTCTTTGTGCACATATTTGACATTTTAATGTTTAACAACACGGCAAATGCACGGCTGGTTCCCGGCAACACGTACGCAAAGGGCGGGAACTTCAGCTTTCAAAGTTCGCCGGTAGGACCGCAACTTCTGACCTTCGGCCTGGTTAAAAAAAATGAAAATTTTGATTTCACGATTTTGGGAACTGAAATAGGGACTGCTCGAAGAAAAAGTTTGATAATGGGAGTATTTGTTCGAGTTGGAAGGAATTAAACACATCGACAACCTCCTCAGGTGTTCCTCTATGCGCAAAAGGTATTTATAACAACGTGACTTTGATGGTTTAGTCGGTGCGAGGCATAATTCGCCGAAAAGCTTCCGGCGTACAGAGCGCCTATAGCCTCTGCATCGCCTCTGGTTCGGGCCAACAGAGGCGATGGTCATTGCCTACTAAAGCACTTGAGCGTTTTTACACAAATTAAGTGTCTAAAACTATATAACTGTAACTGAAAAACTATCTTACTTTCTTAGGTTGCTTCCAAAGGAAAGTGATTATTTCTAGCCAGTGCCCATTTAACCAATTTCATCCATTAAACTGCAGGCTTGTTATTCAATTATCCCCCGATTCTCTAAATCAGATCACAACTGCTATGTGTGTTAGTACAATTAGTAATATTATTCTCATATGACAATTATATATGTAAAATCTACTTACCAGTCTGATGAAGCCAAACCCTTTCTGTGTATTCAAGAACACTTCGGAAACTTCGCCATATACTTCAAACATTTTTTTAAATTCGTCCTCGGTCGTGTCATTCGTTAGATTTCCCACGAAAAGCCTGCAACGCCCTGTGAACTTTTTACCACCAGACTGAGATGCCGGCATGCTTTTCTCTTGAGAAGCGCGATCTTCTGATTTTTCTTTGTTTGGCTCAGGCGTGGGCTTTTCGTTCACTTGTTTCGGAGTAGTCGGCTCCTTTTTAACAGTCGGTGGCCCGTTTTGCCGGGTTCCACTGCCAGAATAATTTGACCTCGAATCTCCCGAAGACCTGTTTGGTGTTCCTGACATCTGCGGCTGTCTTCTCTGCATATTTCTGTCGTTTCTTGGACCCATATTACCCCCGCCTCGGTTCATTACTTTAGACATCCTCAGTTTCAAAAATTCTTTTTTTTTCAATATGGCCGAAATTTTCCGTGGCGTGGGTTGTTGCGTCCTCTAGCGACAATTTCTGAACCACGTGGTGCAAAATTTTACGGATTTTCACGAATTCCATTATAACTGATCTATGCGAAAACGAAGTCAATATCGCTGGGGCAGCAGTTTCTGATGAGTACCTGCTGCTAAATTATAACAAATCGCATGTGTTTCTCTGGTTGCATTTTTAAGGAACTCATCAAAACCGCAACAGCATTCGGCCTGGAAGCTAGTCAACTTTTCCAAACGAGGCTGATCGCAGGTCCTTGGCTTGCCGTTGCTGGTGTACGGCTGTCGGGTTCCAGCATTTCTAAGTTGAATCTCGTTTTAAGTGGTTACATTTTAGGATCGTTACATGAAATAGTGTAACTTTTGTTTGGCCAGCAAGTGAAGATCGGCAGTGAACATGTCAGATCCCGGGGAAAGTGTTGTGTCAACGGCGTCGACACCGATTGTAACAGACGAAGACCAAGTCGACAAGGTGATGACAAAGAATAGTAGAATGCTGAACCATATTTGTTTTTTGTTGCTTCGACTCTTGTGTTTCATGTTTTATTCTATTGGTAGAA
This sequence comes from Phoronis australis, assembly GCA_002633005.1. Taxonomy (NCBI): domain Eukaryota; kingdom Metazoa; phylum Phoronida; family Phoronidae; genus Phoronis; species Phoronis australis. Next base: position 573,430 of record NMRA01000149.1, read on the forward strand.
GTGATTCTTGCTGCTTTAAAGCTGTCTGGTTCATTTTCATATGAAATTAGAGAGATTCCGGGGGGTACTCAAATTTAATCTTGAGTCGAGTGGAGGGACTGAAGGGTTTTTGTGACCTCCGGGAGAATCTGTTCTTTTGATATTTGGTAACTGGTTTATTGATTGCCACTGTGATCCAACTTACTAGCTGTTTTCTAGGTTGCCATGAACATGGTTCTGTACTTTTAGATTGTCATGTAATGTGACATTTGTCCCAATGCAGCAAATTGTCCCTGAAAACTTGAGTGAAAATTGGGATCAAGCCACTGGGGTGCTGGGGGATTGGTGGTAGCAGGGCAGAGAATTTTTGGTGCCCAATGTAGAAAATAGCTACCAGGGGAAGAATGAAAATCTGCAGTGGTCTTTGAAACTTGTGAAAAAGTGCACCGGTGAATCGCGAAATCAATAATTTCACTGATACTTGCTTAGACAGTGATCACTGTCTCAACCAGCCTTTAAGACAGTGAAGCTCTTACAGTTGTTTCATACGACGGAAGCTTTTGTGGTTCACACTTATAAAAACATCAAAATCACATTGTTGTACCTAAGGAGGCTGTCGGTGTCTTTAATTCCTTCAAACTCCAACAAACACTCCCATAATCAAACCTTGGTAGAAATTTTCATTCTTAACTTAAAAATGTATAGGCCCTATTATGACCTACGCTTAGGAACTCATTTGTTGTGATGAAAACATTTCCCTTTGCAGTGGCGGATCTAGGATATCATAAGGGGGGGGCCCAACATTTTGTCCGGCTGGAAGCATTTGCGCAAACTGAACCACGATTGTAGATGCGCATAGCACCTAATGGGGGGAGGTCTGGAGGGGGGTTTGCCCCCCTCCCGCCCAGGAAATTTTTCTGTTTTTTCCTCTAAAAATCAAGCATTTTCCTTGATTTCTGATGTATTATCCAAGAAAAAAGAAAAAAAAAACAAAAAAAAAACAAAAAAAAAACAAGGAGAACGTATCACACAGGAAAAATTGCGCATTTCAGAGACTCGAACTCACGACCTGGCTGATAGGACGCACGTGCTTTACCACTACACCACCACAACTTCACTAATAAACTTTAACTAAGAGACCTACTTGTTTATGGTCCACAACGTTTGCGCGCGAAACCTACTTCTTTTTGTAATGCTTATTACACGTTTTTTATTTTGTGCAATCGGTTGTTAACAAATTTGTTGTATTTAAAAATAGTCTTCAAATGCCCAAAAGACCAAATCCATTTTTCGTGTTGGCAATAATGACGGGATTGCTTTGGAAATCGTCTTAAGTTAAGGTTTGACAAAGAGAAAATTAATAAGTTTCTGAGTGATTCACTAAGGCTTCGATTAAAATTCACGTCTTACCAGCAGCTTCTGTTTTTTCATCGTCACTCAGGTTCCATTTTCTTTAAAAAATGAAGTAAATTTTCTCCATTGCACAGTGGAGCAGACGACGGAAACGGAGTCGTAGTGGGCAGCGCCACTGCCGGTCGCCTGGGATATCGCGGGAGAGCTTATACTTAGCCATAGTTCCGTTACGAATGCGCCGTGTTCCGAATTTGACACTTGAAATTGGATCTGACCCCTCCCCCCCCAACACTAAAACTGCACACATTTAAATCTTTTTTGATCCGGATAATTTTGATTACCGGGGCAAATTAACAAACTCAACATTTCCCTACGCTCTTGCTGTTTTATTTTTTTTACACCAGCCAAGGGGGGGGGCCCGGGCCCCCTGGCCCCCCCCCTAAATCCGCCTATGCTTTGGTAGAAATGTTCATACTTTAAGATCTTTGTAGGCCTCATTATGGCCTATGCATCTTCGTAAGTACTTTAAGGTCATTGTAGGCTCCCATTATGACCTATACATTTTCCATTTATGCTCCTTTGCCTCTTGTTTCTAGAATATGGTCGGGCTTACCAGATAAAAATGTACTGCTTTCCTATTATATGCTCCAGGACTTACTCTCAGAAATGCCTTGTAACACATAAAGTGAACCCTTCCATTGTGTACAAGCTATGATCTTTTAGTTGGGAATTGTGAAAAATCACACATTCTCAGCACCGCTGCACGTTCCAGTTTGTCACCTATGAAAAAACCATGTGGCAGTTCTGCCGCCCAGTTATGCTTCATGAAGTGTAATAAATACTTCAGACCTATTACAAGGATATGTTTTTTGTCTGGGATAATTTTTATGTAGTGTATTTACTCTTTGAATTGAAATAGCTTCCGTTCTTGGTCTAATTTTTCACATCTTTTGTGCACGGACATATTTATATATGGGCGCATCATGCCATCATCTGTGTCCGTCTGTCCGGCTTCTGCTGCTGTATCTCCAAAACCCCTTGATGTTCATGAAATTTTGCAGGTATGTTCCTTTCATGGATGGGGCGGCATGAGTGAGTTTTCAAACAGATCCGACTACCAGTGTGCCCCTTACTACTTAGCAGTTTTAGTTTTTTATGTTTGTCTAAATGCATCTTTGAAGTTCCTTAACTGATTTTCATGAAATTTGGCAAAAAGGTATTTATTAGAAAATTGATTCCTCCTTTACATTTGCAAATGGATTAGACATATTTTGCTTCACCTAGTGGCCATTTTTACTGTTTTCGAGTCTTGTTGTCTACACCGCTATAGGCATCCTTGACTGTATCTCCTAAACCCTCTGGAAGATATTTTTTAAATTTTGCAAGTGTATTTATATGAAAGTTACAACAGATGACTGTGACTTTGAGACAGATCCAACAACCACTGTGCCTCATAGTGGAAATACAATTCTTTCCATTTTCTTCTGTATCTTTGGAGATCCTGGCTGGATATTTAGGAAATATGGCATATAGATTTCTATTAAAGAGGCGATGACATCTTTCTGTTTTATAGATTTGACGAAGTCCATGCCACTTAAACGTCGTTTTTGATACTTTTTGGTCTGTTTTTGGCGTCCGCCTCTCTGTCTGTCTGCCAAATCACTCTCAGGATGATTATGAAAATTGCCATATATATGTTCTTACTAGGAAGAGAACTTCTGACGATGATTTTTGGATGGCATTGACTACTGTGGCTCATCCTAGTAGCAATTTTGTGTTCTTTGCGGCCGTGGCTATATCACCTAAACCCTATGCACTATCTTTGTTAACTTTGGTGAATGTATAATTTGTATGTAGGGGACAACAGATGACGTTCAGACAGATTCGACTACTGCTATGTGGCCTCCAGTGACAATTTAATTTTTTTCTGTTTTCCCCTGTTTCTGAGTTTTATGATGTACTTTTATGAATTTTGGCAAATAGGCTTATTAATGAGGTGATGACACCTTCCGTTTTCAGATGTATTTGACATAGTGTACGCATCCTAGTGGTTAGTTTGTATTGTTTGAGTCTGCTTTTGTCATCTATCTTTCTATCAGCCAAACCACTGAGAATTTTTCTGTAAATTGTTATATGTATTTCTTCTGGGAAGAGCATGGCTCACTATGATTTGTGGACAGTTTTGCCTACTGTGGTACCCCTGGTGTCAGTTTGCTTATTCCGCATCCAGAGCTACTTGTCCCTACAGGATTTTTGTGTAATTTGACAAGTGTATTTATATGAACGTGACAACAGATGATGACCTTTAGACCAATGTGCCCCCAGTGCCAGTTTTAATTTTTTACTGTCTTGTCAGGTGTTTTCCAATTATTGGGGGTGTTGCTGAGTTGCAATGCATCGGTGAAGGCTATTTTAAGTCAAATAGCATTGCTCCATGTTCAAAATAGTAATCATCCCATGCATCTGCGCTTTATGCGATGCACATGCTGGGCATCACCTTACTCTTTTTAAAATTTTGATGCACGTGGCTTGCCGTGCTGTTATTTCCACGAGGCAACCTCTCTGTCTGTACTAGTCCTGTGCATGTGACACATTACCTTTATCAAAAACAAGTATTTAGGCAACTAAGACCTTCCTAGACTGCTGGTGTGCCCAGCTCCTCAATAATAATTTGCACCCTCTGTTTATCTGTTTAAATGAGGTGCATAGCATATATTTTGACTGCCGGAAACAATTCACACAATTTTGTGCAAACTGAAAAGTGTATTCGATGGACATTTCCTGAACAGAAAAACACAGGGTAAGGTTTTTTGTGGTGGCTGAGGAGTGTACAAAGATATAACGTGGGAAATCCCTGTGATTCGCTATTTCCTTGCCAAACCTTGCCAAACCATTGCTAAGATGAAGTAATACACTCAAGGGACATCTAGTGGCCATGTTTCTTTTGTGATGTCTAATTGCAAACTATCATATAAGTTCATTTCTTTACGTCTGCTTTTGTTAACAGTACTCATTTGACGTAATACATCAATTTTTATATTGTTTTGATATTCAAATTTGTTTAGCATGTTAGTTGTCATGAAAGTTCTATTTTTAGGCATTCAGTGCATCAGAAAATACACCAGAAAATGTCATCCAAAGTGAGTCATCTGAAGAAAAGTTGGTCGCGAGTGACAGTCCTCATGAGTCATCGAACATCAAGTGTGATGTTGCTGCTGATAACAAAACATTGGATAATATTCCAAAAAAGTAAGTTTTGCAGTTCCTCTAGTTTCAAAATTGTTTTCATTATTGTAATATAATACATCCTATTATTAGGTCCTACGAGACCCATATATTTCATTGAAAATTTTATTTAGCTTTGCTGTGTGTCAATGAGGTAGACATTCAGCTTGTTGTCGAAGTTGCTGTCTGTTTACGCTTAAAGTAACAATAAAGTGGCATTAGGTTACAGAATATTGTGAGTTTAAGCCTAGTCATTAATTAAGTACACACAAACTCTTCCCACCTTTTTTGAAATGGAAAGTACATTTTGCATTTGTACATGTCTTCAGATTGCTTCATTAATATCTTTCAAATAATGGATAACACATGACATCTTTACAACCAAGGCTGTGTATGCCACTAGTCTTAAAAGTTTTCTTCTGCTGGGTTTTTAATGCCCATCTGTAACAGCCATTTTGCTTTTTGCTCAATATAAGTCATTCTTGGCTTCAAAAATGCATGTTGCGATTTTCACTTAGTCACAGAAAACCAATTTCTTGACTGTCACAGGTTGGAAACGATTCCAGTTATAGTGTCCTAAACCCCAGTCATGGACCAGCAAACAGCAAATCCGTGGTACAAATTCTAGATTTATGCCCCTATACTCTGCATGTATGCTGAAAGTGCTCCATAACCGTTGATCAAATTACATAACTCAGAGTCCAGGTGAGGAATCTGATCTCCGAGTATCGTGTTGGGTAACTGGCTATGGAGCATTACCACTGTGCTTCTGGATTAAGGGACATGGGTCTTGGATGTATACCATGGTTTTGGTGTTTGCTTGTCCGGGACTGATGTTTTGGGTATGGTAGCTGTGATAAATTGCAATATTGAAAGATTAAGTGGTTCTCTAACACTGAAACAGAATTCAACCTGCTCACCAGGTATTTTTACATATTTTTCGTAAATACTTTTAATTTCTGTTGATATCAAAGCATTTTCTTTTAGTTTCAAATTTCCAAAAATCGATCTGTCGATTGCTCACCACTTTGTTGATTTTTCGCCCACAAGGCATAGCACATTTTCCTTATAAGGAAAACGTGACATTTTACCTCTAACGACTTCAAGCATCTGACTGTCATAGGTGGGAGGGACATTAGAAATTCTGTGGTAACCACAGTTTTTTCTTCGCTCGTACTTCAAAGATCATGAATTGTATGATTTTTTCTAGAAATTTCCTCATAGGAGAAAGTTGGTTACTCCGTACTAGACGTTGCGAGGTGGTACTTTCGTCAAGAATTGTTTAAAAGATAAAAAAATATATTTTGATGGCCTTTCGCGTTCCATGCCTCTTTAAGTAGTTAGATTTTCACTTCTTTTCTGCAGTTTTTGTTGATTATTTGTTTCCATTTCATTTTAGACACATAACTGAAACCAAGGAATTGAGTGATTCTGATGAACTCAACCTGAACTCACCAGAGCCAAGGGAGCAAAGTAACCTAGGAGACGAGGCCATCAAAGAAGTTTCACCTGCAGATAAACCAGCTGTTGCAGAGTCCAACGACTCACTGCTCGATGATTCTTGCTTGGATGAAGAAGACGATGAGAATTTAAAGGAAGGAGACAATACTAATGAGGTGGATCACTCAACAGAGGGCTCTAGTGACCAGACACTTTCTGATATTCCTGGTGAAAAAACAGATGAACAAACCAAGATGAAGCAGGCAGCTGAAGATCATACTGAGCAGATGTCTGATACTGAAGCCGTCAATGAGCAGACAATATTTGGCCAACAGAAGGATGAGGGGTATCAAGATATAGGTGACGAGAAAGAACCAATTAACAAAGCAGATATGTCAGAAATGGAACATAAGGTGACGACCCAAAAGCCAACTTGCTTTAGCATTGGACAAATGGCCAATGATGATGGCAAAAGCCAAGATGTGGATTTAAAGGAAGCTCAATCCTCTGATGACATAACAAGTAGATTGGAAGAGAACATTGTCTCTGCCAACAAGCCACCAGCCTTTAGTTCTGAGCAGGGAAGAGCAGACGAAAATATGGATTCAACCGAAAATTGCGGAAGTGCGGCTGAAGGAGGAGATAGTGACTCAACTTCAGGACAGACTACGGGTATCTTTGGAGGAAAGGCCATGGATGTGCAGGAGGAGGAAGAAGCTATGGAAGTTGGTGATGAACGAGAAACAATTGACACATTTAAGGTTGTGGATACGAGTGAACAGTGTGACCCTAAAGATACAGAGTTAAAAGTGTCAGGAGATGAATCTGGCAAGACTGTCAAGCAACCAGCTTCTGACACTGCAGGGATGGAAGCAATCTCAAGGGTAAATGAAACAGCTAATGACGAATGTGATAAGAGCAAAATCACTGATATCACCACTGGTGTCTGCGATGGTGATGGTGCTGTTGAGAGCATAAAATTAAATGAAACTGCAATAGTAGATAACAAGGATTCAAACAAATCTGGTGTGGTTGTGGGTGAAGACACTGAAATGACACATGTGGACACGCAAGGCTCAAAAGGACACAGTGAAGAGGCAAGCAAGAGCTCTGGGAAGGACAAGAAAGAACCTGAAAGTTCTGATAGCAAAGGTAAATTGGAAAATTAAATGATAAATAATAAAAAGGAAATTTATTGTTACGTGTTCTTGTGTTATTTAAATTGTTGGTAGTATGCTTTCTATGGGCAGTAACAATATTCATCAATTTGACTCAAACAGTCTGAAGAAGATCATAAAATCGTGTGAAAATAGGACATTTTAATAGGGCTAAATCCTGTGAATGTTTCAGAGCTCTTGGGTATTGATGTCCATACTGGAATATTTTCTTCAGATGAATCAAAAGAGCTCAAGGACACTGTTGATAATGAGACTAACGCTGGAGATGTTGAAATGACGAGCCTCGCTGAGGGTGATAATGCATGCCAACAAACGGGGCAGCAAGACATGGATGCCGATGACGATTTCTTGGAAACTCCCATCAGCTGCACTGTTTCTGAGAAAGATGCTACCAATGCTAAAGAGGCGGAAAGTGCAGATGACATCATCGCTGCTATTGATAATTTGGATGGGACGACAAAGGATAGTGGAGCTTCTGCCAAGAATGGTGAGTTCCTGTAACTTGGTATGCCTATGTTTTTAAAGGGACAGTCAGCCTGAACTAGAACGCCATGAAGTAAGCTAATATATTCTACAAACTTTTTCAGAATTGTCCGTTCCTTCATGGCAATTGGTTTCTACCATGAAAGGAACGAAGTGGCCCAATTTTGGAAGGGATTGCCAGTGCTCTCCATCACATTTTGCAATTCGGTCTTATTTTCCTGAATTTTTGTTCTCGATTTTCACCCATCCATGTTTGGAAATATCCTTTGTGCAACCCTTCCTACATTTTCAAGGAGATTTCTACCAAATTTTCAAAAAAGGATGCTTACAAAGCGCCATGCGATTTGTCTGTGTCATTTTCTGATTACCACCATATTTTCCGGAATTTTAGCTTACTGTTGATTTCCATGCGTCCTTGTTGGGAAATGCTCTTCTGTGTGCAACTCTTACTGCGTTTTAATGTGGATTTTGACCAAGGTTTCAAAACAGTATGCCTATGAAGTGCCTTAGCGCATATTGTCGGTATTTTGCTCCGTGTTGGAAAATGCTCATCTGAGTGCAGCCCCTTACAAGATATTCAGCAGAGGATATTGCTGTCTGTGACTCCCTCATACTGCTGCAATTGGTAACACAAGTTGATCAGTATAGCAGCTGTGAACTGAAAATGTGACACTTAGTTGTTTTATTAATGTTGTTAATATGCTGTGTGAAGGTATTTTCAAAAACAAAGTCTTCTTTTTGAATACAACAGTTTTTGAATTTTGTCTTCAGTTAGTTGTAATCTCCAACTTATTAACAGATGTAGCTGTGGATTCTGGGTCCACATCGACTGCTGGGCTAAATACCTCATCCAACATCCTAAATAAAGATAAGGAGGTAAGTTGAACATTTATGTATGGCTGTTCATATGTTTGGTTTCATCTTTTTCGTTAGCAGTTCTCTTTGCATGAGCGTGATACATCTGCACCTTATTATTATTACTTGCAATGTGAGTGCTTACATGTTGAATTCGTAAATATTTCCAGCTTTTTCTCTGATTGAAACCAAGAGTCACTGGTTGAACATGGTACACTCAGCATTAAAGGAGAATGCCACCCAAAAAACAACCTATTTTGTATCAATTTAGATCGAGTAGTTCCACGCGATAACAGCAAGTTCAGTTGTTTTACCTGACACCTAACGGCAGAGGGAGTGTTAACCAATGACGTAATCGGTTCGAATGCAGTCTGTTCAGCCATTCACAACATGCTTACTGGTTTCAACTTATTGCTTGAATTCATCGTTTTTCACTAATAAATCAACAAAATTTGATGTAAACCCCTTTCATCGAGTTCTTGAACAAACATGTTTTATTTTACTGTTATGGATTTATAGGTGTTTGAACGTACCGTAGCCCACAGAGTTCGGTAGGTCAATTTACCATGGTCGATCGCAGGAGTTTAGGTATGTTTGGTGATAAATTCGAATCATTCTTCCGTGAAATATAGACGGGGGAACAGCTGTGTGTTGCACTTTGAAACTTGCGATTTTATCAGTTCTTAACACACAAAAAGCTTGTTACTCCCCACCAGTGGCTCGGAACCCGATCAGACCTGTCGCGGCTGCCGGGACTGGACATCACGAACATAAACCAGCTTAAGTTGGAAACTAAACCTCCAGTCATGATAAGACTATAATAGTGAGCCAAAGAAATAATGTGCACGTAATTGTTTAGGTGAATTGGCCACAAAATTGAAAATCTACTTACTTGTCGTGGGCTGCGAAGTCAGGTTTCCCTTCCACAGAACCGTCAGGGCAAAGGTTGTACAGTAACAACGATTTGAATAATGTATTTGTATATCTTAGTAAAGATTCCCCTAAGATGTGACCATAGCATATAAAATCGAGTTATTGTTTCACAACAGCTTTCTGTCAGCAAACACTGAATTAGCATGCGCTCAAACGGCCTCGGTACCCGGTCAATTACCTTTATTGCATCTAAATCCGGTAACGCAGTGATTTATTCATTTCTGGCTTCTCAAAACATTTGCAAAGGCATTACAAATTGTATCTAATGAGACAGACTTTGTTCTAGTTTTATATAAGCATTGGTTACGCAGAATAATAAACGTCTACATGGCAACTTGCCCGGCACCTATCCCAACTTAGTCGAGAGCTCATCCGACAAAGACTTCACGGGTGGGATCGTTAGGTTTCACAGGCTATGAGTTCAAACTGGAATACACTGATCAAGAAATACTAGAGGGGCGCCGTGAACATACACAGGCAACGGAACATATGGATAGTTCTTTGGTAAGCCGGAATTTGTCAGAGAAATCACTGTCGATGAAATGGCGGCCAAAGACATGGAGATGTTGCATGGCATCTTATTTGCTATTAACAGCGTACTTTTCATTCTTCACTGCCACGAGCCACTTCCTAAGCATTTCGGGCTCTCGAGGAAGTCGAAAAAACCCACTTTCTTAGCAGCTTCATAGTTCGGACAAGCGGGAATGATGTACCGCAATATAGCGGCATTCACTCTGCAGATGAACCACTGAATTCGCTGCGTTGTTTCTCACCTTCCTCACAGGTAAACGTAACACCTCTCGGCAAGGTGAGGTCGGTCATATAAGGGGCGATGTGGACATAGACCGATTAAGACGGTAAAAAACACTAATTAAATCTGGTGGCATTCTCCTTTAATTGATGTTTGGTCTATGATAACCTGATTTTGCTTAAGGGTAGATTTTCAGCTGCCACTTCACGTCATTGATGGCCAATCTGTGCATGGTGTATTTCAGAAGCAGCAGCCCTCCACCCAACTGCCTGTTCAGAAAATTAAACAGGAGCCTAAGGATACAAGTGAGAGTATGCAGGTAAAACTATCTGTTCAAGGGCTGCTCTGAGGTCCTACGTGAAAAGTGATCGTACAAAACAAAACGGAATTATTCATCATGTTTGCTGAAAGGGACCGAAATATACTATTCTAGTAGCTGTCGGTCACGATTGGGAACTTTTTATTGGGAACATGCTTGATACTATTTTTATTGGGAACATGCTTGATACTATTTTTATTGGGAACATGCTTGATACTATTTTTATTGGGAACATGCTTGATACTATTTTTATTGGGAACATGCTTGATACTATTTTTATTGGGAACATGCTTGATACTATTTTTAGCGAAATGATGAGTCGGCTAAAGGAGTGAGCCGTCATGACGACCAAACGTAATTTAGTCTGATTACTGATTTCTAACTAGTTGATGGGTGGTCTTGATTTTTGGGGTTTGCTAAGATTGTACCTTTTTTGGACAAATTTTTCCTAAAAAGGCATGATCATGTGACCCAGTTATGGGCAGATGGGTATAAAGTCATAAATTAAATTCTACAGTACAGACTTTCTACTTTCCGAAAATGTATACTTTTCTGAATGCACAGACTCGTCCACAGGTCCTATGTGACCATAATATTTTCCATGTTCTTCTATGGATCTTCATGAAATTTATTCTTTGTGTTCCTGTTGAGGAGAGCCTGCACAGCTGATGTTGGTTTTCGTATGGATCTGACTACAGTGGAAGTGTTTGGAGAAATGAGCACTATTTATCACTTTACTGTAAAAGTTTGTGATGCACACGGTGGGTGCATATCTACATTCTGGGTTGGTTTTGTGCTTTTTTTATACCAATGTTTGTATAGTGAACACTCTGACAAGTATGTTTGCCATTTTGGGTATGTGTAGCCATTCATTAAGCATCTGAAAAAAGCAAATTATAGCAATGACACTGTTGCCAAATTTTTTGTTGTTAAATAGAATGAAATTGTAATGCTTGCACCTTTAGTAATTACTGACATTGCCAAGTCAAGTGGATCCTGTCAACAGCCTTTCATTCATTGTTAGATCGTTCATCTGTTCATGTTCATGTGGGAACTGCCAACAATCATTGGTTGTCAGAGCACTTATCTATCCATTTTCATGTGGGTGTTGCAATCATTCGCTCATTTTTAGGGCGTTCATCATTTTTATACTTTCCAAACAATGTAGGGAGTTGCTGCAGACGTGGTCAACGAGTACCTTGGCATTATGGGAATGGACAAGCTGGAAACGGAAGAACAGAATAAGTTACAAGTCGCACCAAAATTCACAGGTAGTTGCCATCACTTTTTGCTGTTGTTATGAGTGCTGGTCTAGCTTTCTGGGGACAGAATTTTCAGTGGCCGAGAACTTGACTTCTTTTTAATACTTAAACCAAGTTGGGATGATGCAGCACACACTCCAGTGTCTCCATCTGACTGACACTACTACTTGGTCAGAAATGTCCTCGCCTAAGTTGGGCATATTGAATGAATTTTCCTGATCAGTTAAGTATTGTCAGTATGTTCATGCATCTGCAGTAGCATGTAAGTACCAAGTAATCTTGGAACAAGCTGGTGTTGAACATTAAAAAATGTGAATGTGAACTTTCACACTGCTCGTGTGTATAGAATTTGAATTCATACTTATGTCAGGACTTGAATTCTCTAAAGGTTTTGTGCAGTTTTGGTTGATGGTGGCATTTTAGAGACCCTCGTGGTTTTTAAACTTTGAATTTGTAACATTTAGTAGTGTATTTTGCCACTGCTATCCCAATGAAAATTTTCTGGTGGATGCCTTGTGTTGCAGAGTTTGGTGTGTGAATAGACTGGTGAAGGTGGCTGGATTCTTTGTTGCAGAGTTTGGTGTGTGAATAGACTGGTGAAGGTGGCTGGATTCTTTGTTGCAGAGTTTGGTTGAATAGAC
>NMRA01000149.1:586028-638486 GCA_002633005.1 Phoronis australis
TGAATAGACTGGTGAGGGTGGCTGGATTCTTTGTTGCAGAGTTTGGTGTGTGAATAGACTGGTGAGGGTGGCTGGATTCTTTGTTGCAGAGTTTGGTGTGTGAATAGACTGGTGAGGGTGGCTGGATTCTTTGTTGCAGAGTTTGGTGTGTGAATAGACTGGTGAAGGTGGCTGGATTCTTTGTTGCAGAGTTTGGTGTGTGAATAGACTGGTGAAGGTGGCTGGATTCTTTGTTGCAGAGTTTGGTGTGTGAATAGACTGGTGAAGGTGGCTGGATTCTTTGTTGCTTTTTATTTTAGGAGCCATGAAAAAAGAGGTAACCAGCTCAGGAAAAGAGAAAGAGAAACCGAAAGGAGGGGAATCGCCACAGAAGAAGCAGCAGAAGTGTATTGTGTGTCAGAAGGTAGGCAAGGCTTTGCTTTTTTGTTGTTCTCTAGAAAAATGGGTGGAGGAATTCAAGTAACGTTCCTAAACCAATTGTCAATCTTTGTACATTTCTTTTTAAATGTATTTTCTTCACTCACTGTCTGATACCCTTAACATTTCTTTAAACACACTTTTGTACGGTCTAATTTGGGAGTTGTTTGGGACTTCAAATTCATAGCAAAGCTTCATCTTCCTTTTGATTCTCGACACTTTTGGCAGTTTTGACAGCAGATTTCTCTCCAGTGCTTTGGTCATTTCGCTCACCTGTTTAAAAGTTTATGGCGGAAAGGATGGCATCCTGGATTTTGTAGTTATTTTTTAAAACGTGGAATAAAATGGTCATCAAAAATGAAGGTAGAAGACATTTTAAAATGGTACTTTAATGGGTATTCCTAACCTCTGTTGCAGGTCCAAAAGTGCAAGTACAACATTGTACGTAACGGTGACATCAAGCACCTGTGCGATGACGTCTGCTTCAAGAAGTTTCGCATCAACCCTGTTGAGTACCTCAAGGACTTGTCCAAAACTGCTGCTCCTCCATTATCTTCTGCCGTAACTAAGCCCACCACATCCTTGAAAACGAGCAAAGATACTTCTGTTGCGACCAAAGGGGTGGAGTGTTGTGAGTGCAAGAAAAAGTCTGACTTGAAAATAACATGGCACGGCCTTGATTTTTGCAGCGAATCGTGTCTTTACCAGCGTGAGTTGTCGCTGGGTAAAACATGCGCATTTTGCATGCAGATGATCGCGACGAGCTCGTTAAGCAAGTATTGTACAAACTCTGGTTCAGGCATCAAACAGTTCTGTCGGTCTGCCTGCCTGGAAGAGTTTAAGAAGCGTGTTAAACTCTGTAGTTCTTGCAACCGTGACCTGTCCACGTTGGACCATGACAGCTTCATGGCACCTGTCAGTAAGACGGGAGAGTTCCGCGACTTCTGCACAGAGGTCTGCATGACGAAATATTTGGACAATAGCAAGTATGTTCTCTCATATTGAGTTTAAGGACATTGTTCATTGGTACTATACACGCTGCAGTTACGTTGCAGGTTCTATTGCATGTCTTGTCCTCAAAACTCTGGGTGAGGTTCTGTCAGGAATGTTTCCATGTAGAGAATTGTCTGTGTTTTCATGGGATTGAAGTACTCAAAGTCTTAGCCATTGATCAAAATTTCTTTTGCTTTTCTTGTGTAGAATTTGTTAAAATTCATAATGTGCTTTGTTTTTCTTACCAAGACTGGTTGGAAGCTATAAACAATATAATTAGTTAATTAGTACTATGAATAATATTGGTGAAGTTAAAAGACTAGGTCCTGCATTGTAACTTGATGGTATCAATTTCTGTATAAATAAGATGCGCATAACTTACTAATTTGAAAGTATTCTAATTATTGCTTTGTTTTATTAACAGGAACACTTCTGAGACCACTGTGGATATTGCTTCGCCGGGTCGTCGCACACGTTTGCAGGCAACCGTTGCAAGCTGCGCCAGTTGTGGACGCGCTGTTCCCACAATCCATCAGGTCCTTGTCAATGGCAGTGTACACAAGATCTGCAGTCAGGGCTGTCTGAACAAGTTCAAGGTTGACCACAGCCTGTCGGAGTTGAAACCTTGTGAGAGTTGCGGGGTGCTGCACGCTGCTACCCACTGCCACAACACGTTGAACTTCCAGGGTGCATCACATTACTTCTGTACGCCCACTTGTCTTAATGTCTACAAGGGCAATCACACTAAGGTAATCTATTTGTGGTGTATTTTCTTGACTTGAATGTTTTACAGACCTGTGTACCATACGCGAAACATGCGTAGTCAAGCTGAAATTCAAGTTGCGATGTGGAAGGACACATTGACTACAGGAAACATGCAAGTAAAAGCAACTTGGGTGACCCGTTTCTGTAACTAATGCCTTATTCAAATCCTTTTAATGAGTGTATAGTTGTAATGTAAGAATATTTGGTTTTGATTTCAAATTCAAAAATTTCTCTTGCTTCATAAAGGTCATATTAAAATTAACTCAGGTTGGCGCAGTGGCAGACTTCAGGTTATTCGCTGTGTTAGTGAATGACGAGGCCAATTCTGTCGATATTCATGACTTAAAGTGTTAGAACTAAACTCTGTCATTTGCTGATTGCTCATTTCATCCAACTTCAGCTATCTGCAGTAAATATCATAGTGTTGCTGTCAAAATAGCTATAAAGTGTGAGATTTAGGTTTCAAAGAAAAATTAGTTGTTGGAGTTGTGCGCTGGTGTCTGTGCCACCTGCTTACATGTTCACTGGCGTCTGTACCACCTGCTTACATGTTCGCTGGCGTCTGTACCGCATACTTACATGTTCGCTGGCGTCTGTACCACCTACTTACATGTTCGCTGGTGTCTGTACCACGTACTTACATGTTCGCTGGTGTCTGTGTCACCTATTTACATGTTCGCTGGTGTCTGTGCCACCTACTTACATGTTTGGTGGTGTCTGTAACCCGTACTTTCAGCATTTCTTCGTCATCGACGGAAATGCACATCAAACTCCCAAATGCTTAAGATACAGGGCAACCATTGATTGCTGGGTTTTGCAATGAGTTGGACTTACTGCTCAGTCTCCGTGTAGTAATAGTGGAAGTGGAAGCATACATAAGTTACGTCTGCAAATGCACTGACACGTCTGCTAACCAGTCAGTGTCAATTGTATTCGTATCATGTCGTGGTGTTGAGCACTATGTAAATAGTTGCCCTCGGTCTTTTCTTAATTACAACATTTACTAAGTTGTTTAAAAGGTAAGAAACTTAATACTGTGTCAGGGCTGTTCCAGCAAAATCTGTATGGGAGGGGGGGGAAGGCACTTTTATTTCGTACCCACCGCCTATATTTTTCATTTATTTCTCCAACCCATGACCCATAATTTTTTAGTTATTTTTAATAGGTTAAAATATAAAATCCAACACTTGCAAACAAATTGCCTCCAGGAGGACCTGTTAAGAACTTAGATGATTGACAGACAAGAACTAGTTGTCTTGTCCAATATTGTCAAAAACTTATTTAAGTAACCTGTGAGCAATACTTTTGGCAGCCACCAGGTGTCTCTGTTCACCATGTGTCTATAATTTCAATGAACATTTTTTCAATTATAAGGATCTATGAATCTCAAACTGACTCCACGAAATCTTTTATACTTCTATGTCAAGTGAATATTGGAATTGTTTATCTTACTCCTCATACTTTTTATTTAAAAATCATCAATTTTCTTATATGTGTTAACACCAGTTTAGTGTTGCAAAACTTCAATTCAATGGAACTGCAGACAAACAAGTGGCTTAAATCAAGTTGCCCATGACTTGATTAATGGCTTAGCTAACATATTGCACTCTGTTCACTGGCAATACCGGCTGAAGTAACCAACCTGTCAACATTAACAGGTCAAAAAATACCACCCATTTTTAATGCATCACTTCTTAAAGGAACGACCACCCATAATTTGAGTTTTTTTCTGAACACCACCACCCATGAATTTTTATTTCTACTGCCGTCCCCCCCCTCCCACCCGGATTTTACTGGAACAGCCCTCAGCATGCTTTCTCAGGAAGAAGCTGCTTTTAAATATTTCCATAAAAATGTGAAAATTTTCTGAAAAATCTGCATGTCTGTTAAGCAGAATACTTCGAAGCAGTTTTGGTGGTACACGGGTTTGTTTTGATGAAAGACATGCTACATTAACAAAAATACACCATAGAAAGAAAAACAAGGTGTCTGGTAATGTTAAGGTAAACATTGGACGGTACTCAAAATATTGTGATGTTTTACTCCTTTATTAGGTGCCTGTAATAAGTATGCTTTATTTTGTTCACTAAGGTGGTGACCTGCTTATGGTGCAAGATGAAGAAAGTAAACTTTGATATGGTGCAACAGATGGGCCCCAACAACAGTCTTCAGTATTTCTGCACTCTCAAGTGCCTGTCGATGCAGCGTGTGAAGACGCAGGCTACCTCTAACCAACCCATTAGTTGCGACCACTGCCACAAGGTGACGCCACCGCAGTACCACCTGACTATGAGTGATGCGTCAGTGCGTAACTTCTGCTGCTACTCGTGTGTTATGACCTTCCAAAGCCAGTTCCAGACAGGCCCCAGGAAGACATCCCTGCCCCCACCCCCACCGTATAAACCTCCGATGACGCGTCCAACACACACCCCTGCCCCTGCCCCTGCCCCTGCCCAGGTGCACCCATACCGAACCATGCCAACACTTCAGAGAATGCCCCAGCAAGCTTCTCAACCAGGTAAGATTGATAGTTTACCCAACATTCCTATCATTTTTAATGTGAAATTTGCACGCTTCAAGTGTGTGCAGTTTTTGAAGAAACTGCACAATGGTTGTATTTTATCATATTCTATGCTACCAATCAACAAAATGTTATTTTTGCCTTAATTACATTTGTCGAGAAAACATAGACACTTCATCATACAGTGTTTTATTCCCAAGCACTACATCACAGTACCGACTCAACACGAGTAGGGGATTTGCAAGGATTCACCACTTAAATCATTCTGAAAACATTGAGGAAACTAAGCACTGCTTCAAGTTGGTTTTTAATGACGGAACTAATCACAACAGTATGTGGTTAGCGTGTAAATGGATATTTAAGTTAACTAAGGAAATGATACCTTTTGTCTCTCTTTATTCTTCTGTCTGATCCTTGACTTTCCAGATTGATCATAAACAAATAATTGCAGGCGGTCTGACACATCTTGTATCAGACTTGTGCAGGCCGTGCATGTGGGCCCATTGCATTGATCACCTGGAACTATTTTTGCGCTTTATTAATAGTCAAAGTCGAGCTGAGGAGCTAGAAATCTGACTCAAGGGTCTAGCAGTGTGGCCCTGCAAGACTCGAACCCATGACTTCTAGTGAAAAAAGCGGTCACACTAGGCTACACTAGGCCACACTTGCCACACTAGGCCACACTTACCACACTAGGCCACACTAGGCCACACTTGCTACACTAGGCCACATTTACCACACTTGCCACACCACACTAGGCCACATTGCCTCCTCTGGGAACTGATCAGTTCTCCCAACACTTCATGTTTGCATTTTTAATTTTTCCTCAAATTCCTTTTTTCCACAAATTTGTAGGTTTTCCTAATGTTTTGTCAAGGTTTGTTGATGAGTAAATTTTTTTTAGTCTAACGAATAAACATCTAATTATCAGAACTGAAATGAAATGCAATAATCATACTAACTGTTGGTATCAGTTAGATTTTTCAGACTGTTGAGCTGTACTGTAACAATGACTCCTCTTGACACCAGAAACAGTGGTATTCTAAGACAGGCTGCCTAATATAAGGGTGTAAAAGCTGGTCATGTGTTCATTGTTCTGTTGCTAAAGTAGTGGACAAGACGGGGATTGTCTGGAATCATTTGGCTAAGTTTTGGTTTGCACTCTCCGTTTTGTGAATAAATTCAGTTGAATTTTCATTCTTTCAGTTCTTCTTTTTTATATTTGTAGTGCATTTGTTTTCCAGATTATAATGTTGGGCATAATCCAGCTGATGTTTGTGTGCATTACAATGTCACAATATCAACTGTAAATATGAAATGGTCGCTCTAAGTGCTCTACCTTTTCTTACTTTATTCCTACTCTTTTGTGAAAAGTTGTTGGGAGACCTGAATTAATGAGACAGAAAGTGTTCTTTGACTCACATTCTCAAGTTTTTGTCTCAATGCAGTTTTTCCACAGCTGTTGACTCAATTCCAAACCTCCATCTGCCTCTCTATGGCATTGTTACAACACTCTGACTGGTGTACATTTACATATAATGGCAACTCAATTTGAACACAATTCCTGTGTATATCTTGTTCAATTTCATTTTTATGTGCCTATATATGTTGGTGCATATTGCAGTCGTCTCTGACTGGGCATCTGGTGTACACTGTTGTTTCTTCTAAACCCCTTACTTGATTTTCATGAAGTTTTTTTTTGCTGTTAAGCTGATGAAGGATGACTTTCAAATAGATTCCGGTTAGTGCTGTGCCACATAATGTACTTACTACTAAGCCAGTTGCTGGATTTTTTCACATTTGACTGATTTGTTCCTAGTGTCAAGGAGACAATACTACCCATGATTTTTGAGCCGAGCCAACTTATATCATGAATCTGGATGCTGCTTTTAGGTTTTTGGGCCTGTCTCATCTACTGCGTTTGATCAGGACTCTGTTTCATGAAAGTTTATTTCTCTAAGTTTGATTGTTACCATGACATAACAATGTTTAACTAGCGCAACGTGATGTGATGGAATGACAGCATTGTTATTTTGGTCTGAGTAAAGACTAGACTAGTTTAATGAAACCGAGCCCAACAGTTGTTGAATTCATGACTTCACAGTTTCATTCGCCATCTTGAATATTGAATTTGGTAGAGTAAACAAACCAATAGACGTATGTTTTCCATGTGAGTTATGAGTGAGTAAGGCCTGTCAAAACCAATATTTTTTGAAAGATATAGACTGCATTATCAAAAGTTTGCTTTTATGCCATTCGCAACACATTATTTGAGATTTGTTAAAATCTCCCATTTTTCTTCCTGAGAACATCTTGTGATCAATTTTGGAGCACATTGTAAGACGTCAATGTTGTCGATAAAATTCCGATGCTTGCAAAATCGGCCACATTTTCACCCCAGAATCACTTTTCATACTGATAGTCATCAATGCAAGGAACATCCAAGTCTTTCCAATATTTCAGTCACTAAAGCTGCGTTTTGCCCTGTTTACCTGGCTAGAAAAGAAAGTCAACTTTTACCCTCTTAAAAACGATGTCGGTATTGGTTACCGGGATAGGATTCTATTTCTGTCACCAGCAAGAATATGCTTCAGAGTTTATTGTTGTTAGCCAACCCTATAATTGCTTTGAAAATGCGCATGTACATATGCCTGGTATTGTCTATGACTTTCGGTTTTTATTGGAAGTTAAGTCATGACAAGGAATATTATGAGACCAGTATAATTTGATTTTGATTTTGATTTTAGCCTCTTAAACAGGGTGAATGCAGCTTTTTTAAAGTCTTAATGTCATTACAAGTTATTGCCCAATGAAATTTTCTGTGTCCATGCAACCCTGCAGTATTCATTGATGGGATAAACGCAGGTGCTGGTTTCATCATTATTACTATTTTAAAAGAAATCTGCATCGTATTGTCGGGTCTCCACAGAGTACAATGTAAAAATCAGCTTGTTTACTCTGCCTAGTTCTTTACCACACTACTTATGCCCAACTCATAACCAGAGGCTCGTGTATAGACCTGACTACTCCAGTGCCTTCTGGTGGTAATTTCACTTTTCTTTGAATATCTTTCTACCAGGATTGTATTTACCAATTCTCGGATGACTAGCACTTTGCACTAATGGAGTTGTTTTGAAATTTCAGAAATGTCTCGGTCTAGTGATTGAAAATGTTCGAAAAATGAGCTCTCGTGATATCTTTGCCATTTGCATTGCACACCATATGCACATATCAACATGTGAATTCAGTTTTTGTTGTTCATATTTTTTTCATTGCCTTGGACCTTTCATTCCAATGCCAGAGAAGTGTTTCTGAGATAAAGCCCCATCTACACACAACTGAAAACATGCCTTGGAACACAGTACTATAATAGTGATATAGTACGAAGAGTATGGTACAACGTGTATGCAAATTTCACTGACTGTGTGAAAATTTTGTCTTGTGCCTGGTTGCATGAATAGTCCTTTTGCGAGTTTATAACAATAACGCGAGATTGTGTGAGACTCAACACTGACGTCACGGGAAGTGGGGCAATAGCTTGTCGTTTGGCCATTTGCCCAATACGGTAGCAGAGTGTATTCTGTTACTTTCTTCGAGTTTTTAGCCGTTTAGTTCGAAAAATGCCAAACAAGCTTTGCTGTTATGGCTAATGAAATTCAGATTTGCACTACAATACGTTCTATCGTGTTTTGTGCTAATTTCGTCCCATGTTTTTTAAACGGGAGGTAGGCGAAATCCGCTCACTGATAAGTTTTCACCTCATCAAAAATACATTCTACACCAAAAATTATCACCTAAAACTGCGCTTACTTCTTTCAGTGATCTTTTCTGCTTCTAAACAAATCTTCGATGAAGCATAGCTACGGGAATTCAGTTGACTTTGGCGAAGAATTCCAACTCTGCTTTGTGGGTAGCCTACTGTTAACTTTGACCGCGCGCGCGATAACCACAAAGTATTTCAACTGAGTCAGGGGAGTATGAGGCAAAGGCTAACGCGAGACTGAGCGAAGCGCGAGACCTGGCGCGTGACACTTGCAAAATAGCATGAGAAAATATCAAGTGAAATTTGTAAGATTTGTTTCCCTTGGACTTTTTTCGTCAACAGGCGTGATTTCACGTAACTTCCTCAAAATTGCGCCCCATGAGTGAAACTCGAGCGAACTGCGAGGTTTTCATGGATATGTTCAAGTTATTTGTAGACTAAATTGTATCCAGAGTCAGAGTATGTGTTAATTATAACTCCATGTGCACATATGCATGTTTCATTTGATTTTATTTGCTGTATTTTGAAGTGTGTAACTTTTTATGGGGATACACTATCGCCCCTGTATGCCTGCGGCATTCAGGCCTAAACCGGGTTGAGTTCCAATTTCAGTCCGTTCACACCTTCGCACAACATAACAAGTTCACATTTTCTTCGTCCATTCACAGTTATTCCACGATCCATCTACCATCTCTAAAGTTGTGTTAACGTTTTAAGCGTAAAATTCACCACAAGAACTCCAGTAAGATTTAGCGTGTGTAGCAAAGACTCGGGGCAAAACAAGAGCAATATAGTGGGTTTTGCCCCTCTTCCGGTGACGTCACATTGACTAACGAGAAACTCGCAAGTCAGCTATTGTGGGATGTCAAGTTGACATCATGTTTTTGCACGTCATGTTGCCATTGGTGATTAATATTGTTTGTGCCAGCAGCAGTCACATTTGGCCAATGAATAAATACTGGTGTAATCCAGCTCAGGTTATCAACTGTGAACAAACAAGGCTTATGGTATAATTTGTTTATAGTATGATTAATGATACAGAATCTGTAACTTTTAACACAAAAAACAGATTTGCACCGTAAGATATGAAATATTCACTGACATGTCATGAAGTCGGCGACCGATTAGAGAAGTCAAAGAATTTTTTGACAGAGTGTTCAGAGTGTGGAAAAATCTCTGTATGTGATGCTGTTACTGCTGGTCATTTGACCTTTTGTTTTGTTGAGGTCAATACTTGGAAAAACAATTCAGCCTTGAGCACTTTGATTTAGGCCCTGTGGTGCACTTGGATGAATCAGATGATGATAGCTCAGGAGTGAGTGACAATGAGCAGGGCATACAGGCTGTGCCAAGATCACGCTTTGCAACTGTTGACAACAACAGGCTACAACAGATCTTAGACGGAGTTCACTCAGACAGCACAAAGAAATTAACTATGAGCTGTGTTAACATTTTCCGTGAATATCTACGAGAAAAAGGTTTTAATGAACATTTCGAGTCCATGACTG
Source organism: Phoronis australis (assembly GCA_002633005.1). Lineage (NCBI taxonomy): Eukaryota > Metazoa > Phoronida > Phoronidae > Phoronis > Phoronis australis. The sequence continues at coordinate 595,996 of NMRA01000149.1, forward strand.
CTCATGAGTTGGATCAGATTTTACAAAAATTCTACTTGGAAGTGCGCAATCAGCAAGGAGAGCTGTACAAAAAGTCATCAATGCTTGCAATCAAACATGCACTCAACCGCTATCTTCAGAGCTTAAAAAGTAATATGGACATCATTAGAGGAATGGATTTCAAGGAATCCAATAAAATGGCCAAAGCTATGTCTAAAGAACTTAAGAAGGCTGGCAAAGCTGGCACCGAACACGTAGTCCCAATTCTGGAAAGTGACTTGGTGGAAATGTACGACTACTTCAGCCTTGGTGACCCAGTTACACTCCAGCAAAAAGTATTTGTTGATTTAGTTCTGCACTTGGTTCGTCGCGGTCGAAAAGATCTTCGACAACTTCTTGTCACCGATTTTGAAGTCCAGGTAGATGCAGATGGAAAGCAATACATCCACTTGAAAAATCACAGAGAAGATGATGCTGAGAATTTAAGACGATTATATGAAATCAGAGGTAATGATTTTGATATGAACATGATTCCAAACCAAAAGTTGTATTAATTTTTCTTTATTTTACTAAGTGTGGTACTTTTGTGGTTTCACTGATAATTGTATTATTTCTTGGATTGCATTGTTTTCACATTATAGTGCAAAATCCTCTTGCGTGAGTAACTTCAACTTCATATTTCAATTTAAAGAGTACGTGCTATTTATTTTAATTTTTACGATCCATTGTTTTTATATTGATGCACTTGGTATTTGTATTAAATTTAAATTACAACTATAGCCACGGCAACACCGTCAAGTGTCACTGTCTGCATATCTGGCATGGGGCTGAGAAGAATTAACTTGGACTAATCTTCTTTTTTCAGGGAGTCGAATATGTCCTGTTGTGTCCTTCCAGCTGTATCTTTCCAAATTAAACCCCAAGTGTGAGTTCCTCTTCCAGAAGCCAAATATGGTGACTGGCCCTGCAGTATGGTACTGTAACTCACCACTAGGCCATAACACACTGGGCAGGATACTAAGTGTTATAAGTAAAGATGCCAAGCTGTCCATGGTCTACACCAACCAAAGTCTCAAGGCCACTGCATCAATACATCTACCAAACCACGCGCAATTTGCTGGCAGGCATATCATGACTGTTCCTGGACTTAGAAATGAGCAAGTAATGAGAACTTGTGCAGTTCCCACAGGTGACCAAATGAAGGACAGAACATCAACTGTTGTTAATGAAAAATATGGGTTGCCGCCTTGTAATTCAGGTGAATTTTCCCTTGGCTGTTGCTGTGCATGTAACTTATCATCCTCTAGTGGCAAATCCAGAGGAAGCTCTTTGATGATATCTTGTCTGGAAATAAGGATCTGATCAACAGGTTAACTGATACAGAACTTGACTGAATTCCAGACGCCTTGGTCACAATCAGGGTGCAGTGTATCTGTGTGAATATTTGTTTGTTTCGTTTTCTTTCTTTCATTGTATTTATTGGTTTGTTTTGTTTACAGACTGGACATAGAATATATTTATATGAATGTTGTAACATTGAGAAATAAGGGGCTCGTTCCAAGAAACTAGCTTAAGGTCATCATCGGTCTTAAGAATCTAAGATTTGTCTTTGTCAAAGATTTTTTTGTGATTAAATAAAGTATCTTAACTAAATTCGACTTCATGTTTCTGTCGTAACTTCAAGTAAATTCTCACTTTGTCTCAAGTCGATCTAAAGTTGTCAAGATGCCAATCATTTGAATTTATCGAGGAAATTTAATCAAACAAATTTAAGAGGTTATTGCAACCTCCAAACTGGAATGCTTCAGTCATGTAAATTTCTTTTTTCTTCTCAAAACCCCTGACAAACGGTTGTTCATTTTGTCGTTGTTTAATTTAACCTCTAAACGTGGAGAGCTTCACTTCCATTTTGTTATGCGACTACTGTGCTTTAGCCTTACAAACCAGGGGTAACTGTTTCGAAAATGGCATTTTGTGGAAATCAGATGTCAAATCCAAAAGTTTTAGTGCCCAATCATCTAAAGCTGATTTCTTTAATAAAATTTCTGAACATGTCTGCAGAAGAATTTGGAAAGGGGGTCTTGAGACAAATCTCCAGTTGGAAACTTTAGAGGAACTTTCGATCACTTTCTTGGATCTGATTTAAGATGGCCTTTAGTTTTAACTTAACTAAGTTAGTTTTCTTGGAAGGGGCACCTAAGAAGTACATACAGAGCAATGTGGATAGCAAGAAGACATTGCATGTGTTTGTCAGGTTGTAATAAAAACATAATTTAACTGTCAATGGAAACTTGTTTATTTGTTCACAGAAATAATGACCACCAGTAACACAATAAAGCATTAAACATGTGAGCTGACTTCACACTTTCATCTTAAAAATCTTCACTTCTTTGATGGCAAAAATGAGACGCTGTTTCATACATCAAGTTAATTTATCAAATTTTATCTAACTGCCTTGTGGACGAAGTCCAGTTTGTTGATTTCTTCTGCTCTAGTTTCTCTGTGGGCTTTTTGTGTGTGGTCTTGACTATATTACTCTATGTTCAGGTAAATGGAGAGAGCAGGTATTGCATGAAGAGAACAATCTACTAAACAGTAGGTCACATGCAATACTACTACACCATCAATCAACAAAACTGTGTCTGTTGTCTAGGATAGCTGAGATTGGATGTTGATATGGGCACATTACCATAGCTGCTATACAAACCTGCAGTTTGCCAAAGAAAAGAAATTTTGATTATTAGCTCGTACTTCTAATAATCTGGTTTCAACTTTGTCGTTACTCAAATACTATCTTTGGAAGGAGCTGTTGGTTTGGTATTGCCTGATACCAAGACGAGCTCTTAAAGTGGCCCGCTGTTTAAGCCAACTTATTGGGTCAGGTCTCTAGAAATAAAGATTTCTAAGAACAGCAAGCTATCGGTTCTTTCCAAGCCCTCAAATCACCTCTAATCTGAAAAAGTAACAATGAAGTCAAGACCAGATTAATATGACAAGTTTCCTTAATAGTGATTTAGATTTCTGGCAGAGGAGGCTTTAAAACATTAGAATGTTATTTAGTAATTCTCAATTATGTTTCTTGTGTTATTTCAAATACTGTGAAGAAATTTGAAAGGCACAGGATGCAAAACTTGTTCATCTAGAACAAAACATTTATTATCAATCGACAAGAGTTATAACTATATTTTTTTAATAATAAAATTGGTCAACAAACCACAGTTATTGTGTGTAATTCATACTTTCATTTCTCATATCTTGCACATGAGTGAGAGTGACTAGGTTTATCATAGTTTGAGAATCACTAGATTTTTGTTGGCATTGACAAACAAACAACCTGAATGTGACCAAGGTGAGAGAAATGTTTTTGCGCAAACCTTATCAAACCATTTGCAGGAATTACCTTCATCAACTGGCAGCTTCATTTGAAACTTGACTTGTGCCAGTGTGACCATGTATTATTGGAACAGTTGTTGAACATAACAGTTCTTCACTGTAACATTACTTGTGTATTTGTCTCTTCCTGTTGTTGGTGTGTTGTATCGCTCTGAGGTTTAGATTTCATTGTTGTAGACTTACTACTCTTGTAGTGTTGAAATATTTAATATTCTGTTGATATAGGCGTTCTTCAAATTTGTCTCAAGTCTATGATAGCAAAGATTAATCGTGTAATAAAGCATCTATTGACTTCCTATCTGAATATTCATTACTTTTCTCCGATTGTCCTCGACAGTGGTTCCAGTCCAACCTCCCCAAGCATCACTTCCTCAGATTGCCAATGTCATGTCACTAGCCCCAGCACCAAGTCAAACAGCCAGGCAGAAATCTACGGAGACAACTAAGTCATCACCAAAGACCCCTAAGGTGAGGTGTACGTCTAACCTGTTATTACCCTGTTCAGCTCTGTTATGACTATTCAAAAAGGTACCAAACGTTTTACTCTGTTTAAACCTATGTGTAAATTTGCACCTATGTCTGGAATTTGGCGCCTGTGGCTAAACTATTTATAGGCAAAATCAAGGAGCAAATTTATAAAGTAATAGGTGAGAGAATCGCATGTGTTGATATGCATTCAATTTAACGGACAAGTCAAGTTTCACTCGTCTATTATTTTATAAATTTGAATGGAATGATTTTAAATTATTGAAAAAAAAAACATTCCAAGAAAGGGTGGATGTGCCTAAATATTCACTTATACTGTGTATGCTGTGTGATTGGTGTGATTTGGTCTCGCAACAGAACACTTGGCATAACTTCCAACTTCCATGTCTTTGGGCTATAATTACTCTGCGCGTGCAAGTGCAGAGTACTGTAGTTGTTCCTGAGTTTTCTTCAATTTTATTCTTATTACTCTGCGGGTACAAACGCAGAGTTTTACTGTTCTACATATTTTATCTTCTTATTACTCTGTGCGTTCAAGCGCAGAGTTTTACTGTTCTACATATTTTATCTTCTTCTTATTATTATTATTATTGCTCTGCGCATGCAAGCGCAGAGTACTGTTGTTCCTGGGTTTTCTTCAGTTTTATTACTATGTGCGTGCGAGCAGATTTTGACCTAGACACTTCAAATTCACAAGTCTTGACTGGTACGTCTAAGTCAATTCGAAATACAAAGTTTCAGGTCATTTAGTGCAACCATGGGGTCATTAGGTGCATTTTTCTTCAGAAAATTTGTCCTTTTCATTCATCAAGTATTCTGTTGTGTCAACCGTTAGACTACTGTGATTCTCAGCATTAAGCAAACTTTTCACGGGCTTTGCAAAAATTCTCCTAAAGACGCTTATAATGCACCGGATAGGGTCAATTAGTGCAAAGGTCATCTAACGTTCAAAATGTTATATCTAGTACATTTTTCAACGAATTCTTTTGAAGTTCAGCACACTAGTGTAAGTCACAATGCCAACTGAACGCCCTACTTTACTACGCAATAGGCCTAACCAATCAGAAAAATAGGTCGAATATCACTGAGTGCAAACTAAAATTTTAAGCTAGAGATTTCAAAATTACATATCTGTTTAGTAAATGTGATTGAGTTTGAATTCTAAATTATCAGATCATTTGGTGCGCCCATGGGGTCATTGGATTCATTTTTCTTCTGAAAGTTTGACCAATTCACTCATGTTGTATTCTGAAGTGCTTAAAGTAAAACATCTGTGATTCTTAGCATTAACCACACTTTAAATCGAGTTTACATTTATTCCCTCATCCGGGCTCAAAATGCACCGAAAGAGGTCAATTAGTGGAAAGTTTATCAAAATAGTAACATGTTATTTTTCCTACAATTTTAAAGAATTCTTTTTCAAATTGGTTAATGGGTTGCTGTCAGTAACTTCCCATAACAATTCGTTTAATGCACACGCGTAGAGTCCATTATTGTCACGCCGTGACAACGATCTTTTTAGTTCCACCTGCGAAATCTCTGAGTCTAGGGCCTGTTCCAAGAAAACTGACTAAGACAAGTCAATTTTAAGATAAAACTCAAGTCTTACGTCAATTCCAAGAATTTGATCTGAAAGATGTGTTTGCATGCTCCTAACTATGCTAATGTATAGCAGGAACGAAACGACAGTGCTATTTGAACATCATCTACGCTACACTTGTAAATGTGAAAATAAAAAATTCTGCAAATAGGTGACCTTTGCACTAATGATGTACTTTGGGGGCTCACATAACCGGCATCATGCTGTGTTGTTCCTCAACACCACATCATGATATTTAGTGGACACGATAGAGTGATTTACGGTGGATCATTTTCGACACAAAACTTGTTCTTAAAAACATTTGACAATTTTCAACCTACTTCATGTTCACATGGTAGCTATGTGTAGTGTTTCTAACGAATTTGACGAGGAGTCACAGAATAAGGAATTAGCGTGTAAGTTCCAATTTGAGTTTTTGCTTAAGTTTTGTCATAAATTTGACGTAACTTACTGGATGTGGAAGTTTCAAAGTTTGGAGGTTTGGACAAATTTCAAGTCAAAAGTGAACTTTTAATTGGTTACTTGGATTTGGCCCCTGGTCTGTTGTCCCTCTTGTTGTCTATGTAACATTCTTGGGTGCTTACTGCATGCTCTAATTGGCCCCTGGTCTGTTGCCCCTCTTGTTGTCTATGTAACATTCTTGGGTGCTTACTGGATGCTCTAATTGGCCCCTGGTCTGTTGCCGCTCTTGTTGTCTATGTAACATTCTTGGGTGCTTACTGCATGCTCTAATTGATCATATAAATGGTTTTAATTGGTTTTTTAATTGTTGTTTTTGCTCCTTGTGGCAAAGCCTTACCTGTGTACAAAAAATGAAACCATGAAATTTAGGTATTTTTGCCTACTGTGAGAACAAAGTTGTAATGGGAAGGTTTTGTTTTCTGTGAAGGTTTCGATGCCCCAAACCATCGTGCAAAAGGAAGTCATCATTCAGTACCCGCCTCCCAAACACGTGAAAAACAAGTCCCTTCTGTGCAAGCCTTATAGTCAGACCAAGGCTACGAGTTGCCGGCCTCACTCTCAAGCAAAGGAAACTCAGACAGGTGAGTGGTTCAAATGCATTTTGCGACAATGGTTCAGTTTTACTGTGGTAGGCTCACAAAATTGTTGAAGCAGTTCTTGATAACTTCTTGATCTTGTGAGAATGTTTAACCTCAGTGAATGTAGAAAGCTTCTATTTTGTAACTGTTCTCGTGTGTGTTCAAATTTGTTTATAATGAGTGTCTGCATTTGTTGTTTCTCAAATAGGAATTATCAACTTAATATTGAGATATCACAAGAAATGGTGTGAATTGCTTGTGATTGTATGGAATGTGTTTGGATTTGGATGTTTTCATATTTGATTGGTTCGAGTTTTTTTGGTTATGCATTTGAGTTTCGAAGAAATTTTAATCACTGATAGTGAAACAGACCTCAGTGGATTTACTGTGAAGTTGTGATGGTCAGAAAAATGACATATTTGAAGGTATGTGACTGGAGAACTAGTGAAGCTCAACCGGTGATCCCAGAATGACTATTAATGCTCATTGAGAAGAGAACAGTTAGTTATTCATGATCCTTCCTCTTCTGCCTCGGGTGTTGTGTGGATGATAAAAAAGACTTCCGAAAACCCCAATCATGAAAAAGCCTTCATGGTAGCACTTTGGGAAATAGGGTTTAATATATCCTCCGTGTCACACTTTGAGGATTGTTTTGCATGTCTGGCAAATGTGGAAAAATGTGTTCAATACTTTCTCAGTTTTTGGTCTTTAAAGGGAATGTTGTATTTCACGTTGACCAGTTGTCTGTAGAAGCATCATTGGACTTCTCTCATAGTGGCCAACCTCCCATCAAAGTGAAAACTTCCTCTTATAACATACTTTAAAGCAGTACGCAGCGCCACCTTTGAAAATCTTGTTTTGTTTTTAGTATTCCTTATTTCAGGTGATTGAACCACTTAGCAGATGGAGTTAATGATTTCTTCAACATAAAGATTCACTGCACCTGTAACTTGATCTATTTTAGTTTGTAGTTTGTGATTTCAGCTTGATTGAATTAGTGTCGTGTGGATCTTTAAAAGCTTTGGCTGCATGAGGATGTTTGGAGCAGCAGTACATGTTTCTGAATACCCTCCAGAAGTCTTTTTGAACACATGGAGTACTGCTGAAATAATCCATGTACTCTAACGTACTTGCCCACATGCCTTATTTTGTGTAGGAATATAACTGTACAATACTTTCTTACTTCGCTTGTATCAGTGTACCCATGATCGATAGTGTACCCATGATCGATAGTGTACCATGATCGATAGTGTACCCACGATCGATAGGGTACCCACGATCGATAGGTTACCCACGATCGATAGTGTAACCACGATCGATAGTGTACCCACGATCGATAGTGTACCCACGATCGATAGTGTGCCCACGATCGATAGTGTACCCATGATTGATAGTGTACCCATGATCGATAGTGTACCCATGATCGATAGTGTACCCACAATCAAAACCCTCGCAATTTTTGTTGAATAAACGAGTATTTAATGGTCTTATGCATTACAGCGAATTTCGTTCAATCAAGTCTCAGACGCAAACAGCTTGTACTGCGTGCATGACATGTTGTTAACTGAATCACCCGTGTGCAAAATCTTTTTTTAATGCGTGTAGTAACAAGTTTCAAGTAGCAGAGGAAGCAGATGATAGGCAAGTTTCCATTTTTGAAAAAAATGCAAATTTGAAACAGAAATGTAGATTGAATTGTACTGAAAACTCCTACATTTATTTTAATCGAATTACTACTTGTCAGGAAATCACTACGACTTCTAGAGACGCGTTTTCAGAAACTTCAAGTTGTGGGGTGTTGATCATTTTTTGTGGGTTAAGTGAGTTGTCTTCTATCTCTTGTAAAATTTTAGTCACTTGACTGATTTTTCTCTTCGGGACACCATTGCGAACCCCAGAAAAATATGTTTTATTGCAATGAGTGAGCTGTTCCAAAAATAGCACAGAATGTACTTGGAAGGACTAAATAAGTTAAAAATGTTTTGAAAATGGGTACACTGTTTCTACACATGAGTCCTGATTTATTTACCAAAATCTACCTTTCTTGTAAATGTCCACCCTAGGCTTCTCAAAACTTTTTCTTTTTAATTGCTCATGATATAAATGCCACATTCAATTCAATATTTTCTTTACAGATGGTGAGCCAGAGAAGATGCCTGTAGTAATCCCTGTGCCAGTCCCCATCTACATCCCTGTACCCATGGCCATGTACTCACTGCCCACACCCTTCCCATTTCCTGTTCCTATTCCTGTCCCCATTCCATGTTTTATACCAACTACGAAAAAGTCAACTACGTCCATTTTGAAACACATCAAGGTAGGTTTCAGTGTGTTCTGCTGCTTAACTTAACTGAGTTATGTTTATGTGCTACAATACTAGAGGAGAATTACTGTGTTGATGCCAAATGGCAACTGTGTAGTTGTATTTGTGAATGGTGTCTTACATCTTGGAACTGAAACAGATTTCCATTCAGTTTGTGAGATCTCCATGTAAAGTGAATAAAGTGGGTTCTTTAACATGCATGATTTTGTCTGATTTAACATTGATGACGTTTTCTTACACTTTAGGAAATCCAGGAACGCCTTCCATCAGATCCTCTGGAGGCAGAGCTACTAATGATGGCTGAGGCTGTGGCATGCTCCGAGAAAGTGACGGCTGAGTCAAGCGACGAGAGTGACAAAGAAGATGGACCTGGTGAGACCGTAGTCAAGTTGAACTATCCATTTACTAACTGTAAACATTCGGTTTAGTGGTTAGGGCAGTTGAATTGGTAAACGGAAAAGTTCGGGGGTGGGTAATTACCAGACATGGGTGCTTAAATGGAAAATTTTTTGAGAAATCAGTGGTGGGTGCTTGCTCGAACATGGGTGCTTAACTCTTGAGTCGAAGAGTCGCCCTGGCCTGCCATGACTTTTGAAATTGAAAACTCAAATGATTTGTCAGATTTTGATGGAACTTGTCACAAAGGTATTTTTTGCACAGGCACCAGATGATTTTCGGGTTTGTACTACTTTAGCGCTACCTGTTGGCCATTTTAGTTTTTGACAAGGCATTGCTCTTCTTTTGATTACTGCCGAAATAGAAATTTTTGGTGAAACTTGACACAAGGATTAATGGCTGGGATGTGCTGGAACCTGTTGATTATTGGACAGATTGGTTTGCTATTGGCAAATGACATTTTATTTTTTGTTCAAATATTGCTTGTCTGTTGATTGTGATCAAAATGGCTTGACATATTTTTGGATGAACCTTGACAATGGGATGTTTGGTTGTAATGTGCCAGCACCAGTCAATAAAAATGGCTGACCTGATTTATGTAATTATATTAAACGAAACTAATAAATACCCTAGAAGGGTGTGTGTTGCAGTGGTGGGTGCATTTCAACGATTTTCGTTGTTGTTCAAGTCAATGCCACGCAGTCCTGTGCATTTTGAGTAATCTTGATCAGCCTTAACTCATTGTGTGCTAGAAACGCTGTCTCTTTTTGTATAAAACATTACGTTTTACTGAGGAGAGAGATTAATGTGTTACTGTTGTTTCAGAGAGTGGGTTAGACTCCTACCAAGAAACACCCACAGCACTGAACACAGACTCTAACACGTTCGGTGAAGACATTATGCAGATGGCACTTCAGATGGCTGAGATGACAGAGCCTGTTATGGACTTAGAGGACTCGCTGGCTCCTGTCCCTGTCAATCAAAGTAAGTAGCTGATGGTGACACTTATCTGTTAATGTTTTGTTGCATATTTTGGTGACTGAGGGAGCTTTTACGAGTGTGTTCCTTCATTCGTAGTGGTAACAATTTCGCTTTATTCCCCCTGTCTAAGTAGAGAATAGTTTGATGCCTTAGAACTAGCATTAGTTGATAGAATTTTTGCGAGATGTTGTTCCTTTCATTTTTGTGTTTATTTTTCATAGCTCAAGGGGACTTTTCCACCATTGACTCGGAGAGTGGCATTTTCACAACTGGTGCGGCAAAACGTGGACGAAAACGTCAGTCAAGATCGTCCAAGCGTAACGTTGGAAAGCGACCGCGTACTGCTTCTCCCACTCCTGTCGCACCCCCAGTACAGGTGGCGCCCTCTCCAGATGCAGACATGCACTTGAAGTATATGTACGGGGTGAATGCCTGGAAACACTGGGTGGCCCAGAAAAACCAACAGCTGGCGGAGAACTCTGATGGACGTGGCCGTACAAAGAAGTTCAAAACAGATATCTTGGCTTGCACAGCAGATGAATTAAATTATTCACTGTGTTTGTTTGTTCAAGAAGTCCGGAAACCCAATGGATCTGAATACGCTGCTGACAGCATTTATTACCTCTGTTTAGGTATTTACTTATTTTGTCTTCCACAAATTCAAATGCTCTGTGGTCTAATACCATTACATTGACATTTTGTGGTTGTGATTTCAATTTCAAATACTTACAGTATACATCTTCTGTGCTGACACTGCTTTTGTTTACGTACTGTTTTGAGGTCAAAATACCTCATCTCTTAGAAACCTGGATGGTACTTTGCATCTGGCCAATAGATGAATACAAGAACCACTAGCACCAACTGCCCACATTATCCCAAACACTGATGTGTTTCTTTTTCATGAAGCAGAGCAGTTATTGTCTCAGCTACGGCCAGTCCACCCTGGGTATCAAAATCTGTGGTGCTGGTCAAAAAACTTCCAGGAATGTCTTAAGTGACTGTAAACCTGCCTTTCATGACAAAAAATGAGTTAGACCTGTCATCGTTTTGAAATTGGTCTGAAATTGTTTCTTAGTCAAATTTAGTATGATTTCTGGGCTTGGAAGGAACTGATAGTTGGTGATTGGTTGAGTTGAGTTGTAACAGTTTGTCAGTGTATTCCCTCACCATGGTTGAGTTGAGTTGTCACAGTTTGTCAGTGTATTCCCTGAGCATGGTTGAGTTGAGTTGTCACAGTTTGCCAGTTGGTGATTGGTTGAGTTGAGTTGTCACAGTTTGTCAGTTTATTCCCCGAGCATGGTTTCTAGCTATATCAAAATGTTACTTCTTTGCAAGACCAAAAATAACTGTCTGAGTAAGGAACTAGCTGAGACTTATTGTATTCCATAAGGTTCTAAATCAAAATTTAGTTTCTTCAATGTAAAGCAGGTTTATTGGTTTCTGCATTTGAAAACCACTGTCAGCTGGAATACTCACTAAACATGATGTGGTGTGCTTATTATTTTTTCAAGTGTTCAAACGATGAGATTCGTATTGGTAAGGCTGGGTAAATATTAACTACCAGCATTATAAACATCTTCCATTAGCTGTTACAGTCTGTTGTCATTTTTCATCTTTGTCCTGTAATATACCACTTTTCTTGTATTTGTTGTCTTTCAGGTATCCAACAATATCTATTTGAAAATGGTCGCATCGACAACATCTTCACTGATTTCTACTATGAGAAGTTTACTGGATGTCTCAACAAAGTGATTGGTCTATATGAAGCGCGTCTTAACGGTGAAGGTAAATTTACCTCGCAGATGTTTTTTACTGTAAATTTAACAGACACAACTGGTGATTCTCAAGATGCATTTTCCAGCACTGTTGTTACCTTCTGATGTTTCCATGTATACACAATGGTGGCTGATTCATGATGATTTATATGTTAGTAACATAAAAAATTCATGAATAACTGTGTGACATATTGAAGGATTTGGTATTTTAGTCAATAGTGGACTGTTTGCCACATGTTAGAACCCTTGTCATGAGAACAGGACCCTTATCTCTCTCTACAAACCACAATTATAACTCTTACTACACATAAAACACCCCTGCCAGCCAGTTCTTTTCTCTTGTGTTAAGGATTCATCCTTTAGGTATCACTTGCTACATTTACTGGTAATTATAACAGAAGAAGAGGGGCACTCAAGAGTCCCCAGGCCTCCCGTCCAAACAACCAGAAAAACCTGTGCGATATTAGGGGTGAAGGAAACTCTTCCTGTCAATTGTGGTTGGTCTCCACAGTGATTACTATAATCATTATTATCCTGTGACAGGTATTCTAGTTTGTCGTATTGAAGAGGAGCACCTGTGGGAGAGCAAGCAACTTGGTGCCCACTCACCCCATGTCCTACTCAACACCCTGGTCTACTTCAACACACGATATTTCTTCTTGCGCTCGCCAGAGGCTCACCTCAAGTTATCCTTCTCACACATTATGAAGCAGTGGAAGAAGACGGCTGTAACGAGCTCTAAGAATCAGAGCCGTAGTGTGTACTTGCGCTACTATAATCCGGCGATGACAGGTGAGAGGCAGGGGAGGGAGTGTTGTGGGTTCCAAGTGCTCTCTAATGGAGCTGTTTGTACTGTGAGTTGGGGACTATTATTTATTCTTCATAAAATTTTGTTCTTGCATGTAGATTTACTTGTGTCTGATTTGACTTTAAATTCTCTTTTATACCTATTTCATTAAATACCTGACAGTTAAGATTGTGTACCAACTTCAGTTAATTTTTTCGGGGTCTGTGAAAAGTCTTGCATTCTCTGATGACATACCTTAATCTACTCAAGTTGATAAATAATTGCTGTGTTTACTGAACTTCACATGATACGACAAAACTTTTCTGAAAATGGTCTGGGTATGTGGGCCCGCCATGCTACGACATCAAATTTTTATGGTTGTCCACTCAGTGATAAGTCCACCTGTGTGGCACCCACCCACCCACCCACCCACCCACCCACATACACACACACACACACCCACATACACNTAAAAATATAGGTACATATCACAAACATGTATCTGCACACACACACACACACACACACACACATCAACAACCATGCGATTTAGGGGATAGATAAAATTTCATTGCCAGCTGTTGAGACACACAAATCACATTCTACTGAAATTTGAAACTATATCTATGTTTTGTTATGGTTTCTAGGGATTGAAGTGAGAACAACTGTGTTGGCTGTTCTCCCTGTGGATTTTATTTGAAATCAGATGTGATGTAATGTACATGAGATCTGTTGACTATTCTGAGAATCAGTGGTTTTATACTGTACGTTGTGTCTATTCAGATCTGAAGAAGAGTCGAGGTCGTCGAGAGCCAGATGAGTCCAATGGTCTGGAGCAATGCGAGAATCTTGAGAACCCTCTTAGATGTCCTGTGAAACTGTACGAGTTCTACCTGTCAAAATGGTAAGGCAAGCAGGGGTGATTAGCTGGGTGTTTTATTGCACAAAGTCTGTATTGAGTAACTGAAAGCTTAACGTTGGTATTTCATTTCAGACCTCTCGCTTCTTTTGCTTTGTATGCACATCAGTTGCAAAACTTTATCATCCTTTGTTGCCCTTGTGCCTCCATTCTTTGTTACATATAAACTACAGCACTGAAAAAGTGGGGGGCTATAGCTTCTCAATCCCCCTGTGGTGTACCGCCCATAAACCATGGGTGGCTCAGCACTGAAAAAAGTGGGGGCCTATAGCCCCCCAAGCCCCCTATGGTGCGCCGCCCATGAACTATGTGTGAATTTTCATCTTTTTTGGTTTCCAGTTTCCTCTTTTTCTTTTTTATCATTATTTTGACTTTATTCATGCACAAATGTTTATTTCAATTAAATTTTACAACACAAAATATTTCTATCATACAAGCCTATTTGAAGAACAATACATCACTAGGAAAATTTTCCTCTTTTTCGTCATTGGTCATTCCAAGCCCTGAGAGATCAATATTGTTTCTGTTGCAGCCCAGAGAGCATCAAGAACCGTAGTGATGTGTTCTACCTCATACCGGAGCGGTCGTGTGTGCCTGACAGTCCGGTTTGGTATTCCACACAAGCGCTCGGGTTAGAGGCTACAACCAAAATGATGAACCGTGTGCGGACCGTACGAGAAATACAAGAGTCGTTCCTACTCCACCCCAGTCCAACTGACTAACCAAGACCATTGGTCGCAGCTTATATCAGCAGTTTAGAATGCAAGATTCCATGAAGTGATACTATAGTGACTGGGTTGTAAAATAGTAGTGTCTTCAACTGCCCTTTGATTGCATACTTAGGAAGAAACCTCACTTCGCCACTGCCTCACTTTTTACATGACGAGATGTACTTTTTGTGATGAAAAGGCATATATAGTTTGTGTGTTACACAAAACTGGGTTTGCTGCATTTTTCACTTGATGGCAGGAGGAGTTGCTGATCTCATTTGATTCCTGTTCATGTAATTTTTATGACTGAATGTGTGACCCAGGGTCATATTGAGGTTATTCTGTCAGAAACTTGGTTTGACTCGAGAAAAACACCATGGTTGTCGAGACTTTACGTGCATGAGTAAATTTAGTCACTTGAAAAGATTTGACTAGAAGACATTTTGGAATTGAATCATCTCAGCTCATGATGGTTGCATGTCTTTTATTAGATGCGTGCAATAAGAGGTTGTGCAGTATTTTTTTGAAGTCTTTGAATTTTTGTTAAAATTCATCTAGCTTTCTCAAGGTTATGCCAAGAAGAGACTAGGCATGGTGCTGGATCATTTGAAAGATTAGTCACACAGTTTTGCTTTGAATTTTGTCAGAGAAAAAATTACATCAATCTTCTTTGTAAGACTAATTTGCCTTTGAATGCATTATCATCTTTATTTATTGGTAAGATTAAGTGTCTGCTGATTGGATGTATATCGGTAGTAGCTGAACTTAACTGTTATAGTTAAACCTCATTACTAAGTGTTATCGATACTGAGATCTTGCTTTGCCTGTAAAATTATTCTTTATTTCATGATAGTCTATATTACTATTTAGATGTCTCCACCTTGGTGTTAAGTTGGCAGGAAGTAGTTGAATTTAGCGCTAAAGTAGTCCAGACCGTAAATGTTGACTCAAACTGACCCAGACTGAGGGTGCTTGAATGGTGAATGGTGAAACGCTTCCACCCTTGACCAGACATTGGTTTGTCTTATCTGTGGACAATAGCCAGGGTTTTTGGATTTTGAGAACCAGTTTCATCCACTGAATAATGGGCATCTAACTGGTTCTGAAAATTCTGGACCCCTGCAAGTGACTAGCGACACACATGTGAGCACATTCTGGCTGTTTTGAGGTCTTCCTCACACAGTCTAATTTCTACCCATGGAAAATGTCAATCTTTATCTGGTCACAATGGTTCCATATACCTCTAGGCTCACCTTGAGTTTAATTCCATTACATCTTTGGAGATATCCTTCTCTGTTATTGAGATGGAAAAATCTGCTGGTCAGAGCAGTATGTTTTCATGGGAATATTTTAAAAGTTACTGGATGGAGAAAGATGGAGAATTTTGTCTGGTGTTGGTATTTCTGTTGTCCTCTGTAAACATAACACAGTAAAAATTTTGGCTGTCATAGTAGTTTAGTAACTTTAGTTTAGTACGGCCAGACACAGAATGCAAAAACCTGGGATGGTTTTACTTCCATGAATATAGCATTAAGTTTGTATTATTTGTAAATTTTTGGTTATATTTGAATTAAATATAATTAAGTCATTATTTGTCCACTGAGTTCACAAGAACCATGTACTCATCGAATGCTTGAATGTTTGCTTTCAGATTTTTACTTTCTTTCTAGTTGCTTCATTTTTGTGCCACCAACAACAACACTGCAATTGTAATTGATGTAATTGTATAATGAGATTTATATTGTAGAATAAAATAAATGGGATAAGAGTTTGTTGAAGACAGTATTTTCCCTGGGCATCTACAAACAAAAAGGGAAATACTAAAATAACATCTGTGTCCATTACATGCATTAGTAGAAAATAGTTCTGGGCTATGCTTTTTATGTGTCCCAAAATTAAGTTGAAACAATCATTGGAGGTATTTGATAGCAAGGGAATACTTGGCAGAACTAGTGGGATATTTCAAATGTAGGTCACGATTATAGAAACACAGTGGATTGGAGACAACAAAACGAAAGAATTTCACGTTTCCTGAAATTTTCACTAAGCTAAATTCGTAGTTTTGTTTTCCATCAAGATCACTAAAATTTGTGTTTTGATGGTTTAGGTTTTAGTTGGTGAACAAATTATCCAAGTTGACTTACCCACAAATTGTGACATCTGGGCTAAGGTTGGCCCATAATGCGACCCAAATTGGCGCAAATCGGAAACTTTGTCATAACAGACCTGTAGTTGCACCATTCTCCAGTTGTCATTTTATGAGAAAATGGTGGTTCTCGAAGCCCTAGTAGATCTCCAGCACGGGTTAACAGCGGTTCACTATCAGTAGAGCTCTATGATTTGAACAAAACGAAAGCTACAGATACCGCTAACTATCTATAGTCATATGTTTTTAATTTTCTCGATGTCTAGATATTTCCATACACATAATCCAGTATATAGTAAACCTCATTGTAACACGTTTTGCATCTCAAAACCAAGTAGTGTTGCCCTGCTTTAAATTCATTTGACAAAATAAGCGTGACAAAATAATTAGAGAGTTAGCCTAATTTAGACTTTTCCTCTGATGGTGGTCTGTAAAATGGTTCACATTTCGTCTTATAACAAGTCTCTAAATTTGCTGTGTTTAAAAGAAAATTGTAGCCCTTGGAAAAATGTTCCGATTCAAAACCTCTTGTTGAGGGAAAGTAACTGTTTGCACTTCGGTTCTGCTATTAATAATAACTGCTCAGACTCATTGAGCAACTAATTCCTTTTGGGAAGCCAGTTTTCTCTATTGTTGCAGATGAGGAGACGATTTTATCTATGAAACTTATTGGTTCGATCCGCAATTTTAGTTGAAAAAAGTCTGTTTTTATCGTACAATAGGGGCATTGCTTATATCTATGATTTTCTCGATGGTACTGGTCACTGATCTAAAGTCATCAATGTTTTTGTGCGACGCCAGCTTCTCTTCACCGACGTACCGCGGTACTATGCACCTTCTTGGTTTCGAAATGCAATTCGACAGATAATTCTAAGTTTATTTTTTGTTTTCCACTTTCAACTTTAATTTCGAGCCAAAAATCAACAAGATAATCTGCACAAGCTTAGTTATAACGACTGAGATAATTGACGACTTTTTTTTAATTGGCCCCGATCAGAATGCTCCGCCGTAGGCCTACTATAAATATTCAGTCAGACATTTACTGGAAAACTACTGAAGCATGTTTTCTCGGGGTGAAAACGCCTCGACAGATATAATTCACTGAAAAAAAAACTTCATAGATAAAAATGATTTATTTATTTCAATAATCGAATTATACTTTCACAACGGTTCTAGAGACGTCATTCCGGAAGTGACGTACCTGGCCTAAGCTTGTTCCAGCCAGCCATCTAGAGTCTTCGTACGTACTTTAAGGACTGATATCCTTGAGTCAGAGTATTTGCTTATTCTTTAACAGCAGGTTTTGTCATCTATTCGCCCCATTTAGTCGCTGTATACGATGCCAAAAGGTTGCTGTGTACCGGGATGCACCCACTATGACCTCGCTCGAAGCTTAGGTTTTGCCTTTCACCGGTTTCCGTCCGATGACGAAGTTCGCCGTAAATGGATCATTCGTATTACGGATTTCCCGTTAGCGGCAAACGCTTCCAAGCAAGAGGTGCAAAAATTAAATTATCGAGTATGCGGGAAACATTTCCTTCCCTCGGACTACGAGAGTGAAATATACTCGGAAATTATGAAGCTTCCTCCAAAACATCGCCTGAAAAGCGACGCCGTGCCGTCGATATTTCCATCAGATTCAAAACCTTTGAGCAACTTTACAGCTGTGCAGACAAGTGATAGCAACTGCAAGCCAAGTTCATCTGTTAAGTCTGAATCCAGTGAAGAGGTCAGAGAACCAGACTTTGACAAGTTTGACAGCAAGGCCAAGGTATTTTTTCACTATGCCTGGGTATAAATGCAGGTTGTTCAAGTTCAGTGAACTATAGGTTCAGTTGGATGAGGTTCAGAATAGAAATAGGTCAACTTTCATCTTTGGCGCATTTAGCCGAGTTGAAAGACTTGTGGAGGTGAGCGCATAGCCAAACAGCATTTGATAAAATTTTGAATCAAATGATAACCCGGAGAAATATCAGTTGTCATCTGCCAATTTTCTAATACAGTACCCTATATTGTAAGTGGGCCTCCTTGTGACAATTAATTTTCTGCATCCACTATCTCTTTCTCAATTCTGTCAAAGCATGACTTAAATTATTCTTTGTGGCCCAACAAGTATTAATGTATATTTTGGGGCAGTTCTATTTGTGACGGACGTACAATTATAGAGAACATGTTTATCATTTGCGAAAAAAATGTTTATCCTAGGAAAATGATTAATATATCAATTGATAGATATGATCAATAGCATTCAAAGCGTGTATCGACTTTTCTTCTGGTGCCTTTTATCTGACTGAGAAAATTTCCTGTAAAGGGGTGTGACGAACGTAGGCAGCGAATTCGAATTTTAGGAAAAAAAATCAAAATTAATTTTTGTGAGTTGCACTTAGTTACACTTTTTTGTTTTATATGATATCTTCTAAGAAATTTTTGTCAGACAGCTCGTTGTAAGTCGAGTGTGTCTGACATACGTGACGGACGCACGCTCTGAAATTTTTAGTATTAAATTGAATTCAGAATAATTCAAACTTTTGCAGTATTTAAGTTACTTTGGTTGTTTACTACTGATTCAGTGTTATTAATCAAAATACACTGATTGACATTTTGCACAAAATCATTACAGGTAGACAAATGTTGGGAATATACACTAGTTTTTTAACTTTTCAATGCATTTCATTAAACATATAAAATGAAAGTGCTCAGAGGAGTGACACAACAGTCTTCTTCAATAGAAGGTAAACCAACAACAGTGTAGCAAAATCAGTCAACAAAGGAACAGGGTTATCACAGAATCTCAGATAATTCAAAAAGTAGACTTTCTGGCAAAAAATGAAAAACATATTTTCTGAAAGCCTGTTCAAAACTATCAAACACTATAGTTGTTAAACTAACGTGCCTTTTCAAAAGTTTTCAAATTTTGCATTTTTTTTCAAATTGAAACTCGAATAACTCAAAAACGGTAAGTCTGGGAAAAAATAATTCAAGTCATTTGAAAGAATATTCATCAGAGAATCAACATGCAAAAATTCATGTCATTTCCTCTTCCCGTTTTACATGGCACTGCTGCACGATTGAAAATGGGCAAAAATTCGCCAGATACGCCATCTTGAAAGCAACTTCCGGTTATGCAGCTCTTGATAATAGGTAGTCACAGGAAACTAACATGAGGAAAATTGGTCCTACAATGCGCCCTCTACAGGTGCGCGTGTGTAATTGCCGATATTTTCGCCATCTTTGATCGGAAGTTCATGCTTTCGGGTGTATTATTAGCACTTGTCTACTTCTGTGCCAATTTTCAGCCATGTACGTCAAAAAATGCGGCCTCTATGAGTATGGTATTTGAAGCTGAAATTGGAAACAAAATAGCCACAACATCCGCTATTTTGGATCCGATCATGACGATAAACAATAGGCTTCCAGTACTCTTGGAGTTACACGTTGTGTGTAAATTTCATGGTGATCAGACGAGAGGCATTGAATGATATCATATCATGGTGTACAAGATGGCATTTTTTCTAGTTTTGGAGAATATTCCGGCAGAGATTTATTCATCTTACAGTTTCATATTCTTCTTCCCGTAGTCTCCATCAATTTCCTCTTTCGTTTCTAAACGATAATTTAATATCCTCGACGCTCAGCAGAAAAAAATTAGTCTAATTCTTAAAACGATTGCGACATCAAGGTTCTTGTTTTGACAAAAATATGAGGTGAGACAATGTAATCATTTGCTATGAAACCAGTTCATACAAGCCACCCAAGACACTGAAAAACTATTGTCAGTGAAGGTGTGAATGCTAATAAAGTAGGTGACAGGTTGCTTCTTAAAACCCCCAGTATTGGCGTTTTCTACACCAAACTTAGCAGGTCAGAGCAGAAATAACATGTTGACTCCAGCGCAACAGCAATTTCACATGTATTCTTTTAGGTCTCTTATTATTTATACTCCAGAGCATCTTAGGAATTCTTAATATTTGAATATTTTTCCGTCTTGAATTTTCCAGAAGCTAATCACTTCTTTACAAACACGGGGCAAGAGCAGAAAAACATTTGAGTTCATTAAATTCACATTTTGTTTTATTTATAATGTGGTCCAGTACTTTTGAAAGTGAAGAAGTCCGATGCTTCTAGTTCAAATCTGTAGCAAATTCTTAACGTGATTTTAAAGTTGAAATATTTAATCCTTTTAAGGTTCTTAGGTGTGATATAAATTTTATCTTCTGTGACCTGCAAAAATGGGTCCGCTTAGGCAAAAATGAAAGTTATAGGACAGTCAAATATAAGTTTTGAAACTAAAGAGACCGGGCTTTCCGATGAAACCAGAAATGTTAGTGTAGTCACAATTTTAATTTTTTGTCTCTTGGTTGACCTTTTTGCAGAATTGCCCTTTGATTTCTCAGTCTTTTAATGTTCAACAGATTAGAAACTTTTTTAATTTTAGTTCTGTTTAACAAAACGCGTTCACAAAAACCTGATGTGCAGACGTATTAAAATGATGAACGTATCAATGAATTAGTAATAAAACATGCAGATGTTGAATGCTAGATACTGTTTACAGGGCGCTAAAAGATGTACTGTCACTTCAAATTACTTACGGACAAGATTGCTGGTGTAAATTCATGAAAACAGTGATAGAAATCAAGTATTTAAAGCAAAAAACGTTGTTGATTTACTTGATAAGAAGCTCAATTTTCTTTGCACTGCCTTGACATGAGTTCATGGTAGCATTGTGTGATAAAATTTTTGTTTTTCAAAACTGAGCTGTTTGTTTGCCATTCCTGTGCCCATAGAACACGTGATGACTCATGCACTTTCCTTTACTGCAAGGCATAGCCATATCATATATGGTAGACTCAGGCGCAGAGTCTGATCCACAGAAATTGGATTTGACCTTTGCATTGTACTGACTGCAGCATAGAGTCTGACTGCAGGGTTTCCAAAAATGTACTCGTATGGACGAGGGCATTGTGAAGGAACCTCCGACACCTCGTCAAGGAACATTTACTTAATTGGTGTTCAAATATTGAAACCCCAAAAATTGTTAAACTGATGAACTTCTGAAACGCAGTCAGTGTTTTGATGCTGTAAAACATGACTTGACATATATCACGTGACCAAATGTTTTGTTATTCACATCTCTTGTGGTCACAAAAGATCTCTAGACTATATTCTCATGTTGCAATAGAGCACAGGAATATTCGCAGTGTTAAGCACTGTTTTTGATTATACTGCTGCTAAAAGGTACAAGTATGTCTTCGTGTCAGCTTAATTCTATGTGTCATGTGCAAAAAGTGTGAAATGTGTTAAGAATAGCAGAATCTAGGGGAATGATTCCCTCCTTCATGTTCGTGGCATAAACCAAATTTTAATGCTTTTGCTTTTGTGTATTTCCAACTGTAGGAAGTCATTGCTGACATTGGCATTATGGGAACGGAGAAGCTGGATCAGGAAAAGCAGAGTGGGTCGGAGATCATGCCTGTTAAACCAGGTAGGTTGTAAACCAACTCAGCTCAACATAATGGCTAAGGTAAACATGGTCTGCTGAAGGCGGTGCTGCTGTAGGAGGTTGATGAACAGTTTAGCTGATGACCATCTTGTTACTTCGCCACATTTGCAACGTTAGTTTTTCTATCCGCAGCATTTATCTTGAATAAATTAAAAGATACTGATTTTTAATGAAATTCTCGCAGACAAATTGAACCCTCAATGATCGTAACAGCATTGACTTAATTCCTGTTGTAATCAAAGTCACTTGTCGTGTAGTTTTAAGAGCATAATGTTAAGTCCCTGTAGTGGGCCTTGTCCAATGGTTGATATGTTATGAATTGGTGGTTTTCATTGTGTTTTTGGTCTACTCTAGCAGTAACGAGTCAAGTCAGTTCGAAAAATGGAAAAGGGAAGACTAGTGGAAGTGGTCATAAAAGGCGATTCAAGTGCAGCGTGTGTCTCACGGTGGGCAATGTTTTATTAGTTTAGCACGATTGTTCCTGAAGAAGGTTACAGTGACATCCCCAGACTGTTGCAATCTTAGCTGCATTCTATACTTGCAAACCTGGGATTTTTACTGATAAGACAGTTCAATAGCTGGAGAGACGAACTGTGTCATTTTTGTCTTTATCATAATTATACTTATGGCAGCATTTTGCTGTAATATTTCTATCTGCAAGAAAAGAATCCTACATTGACACTCTCACTGGTTGAGATCAGGCAACTCAACTGGTTTGCGTATCTTATTGGAATCTGCTAGTGTTGATCAAAGGGACCATGCTGTTGTAGTTAATTACATCACCTCAGGCTACTGATGTTATTGTTCTCTAGATAATCAGGCCCATTAAAAACACAAGGGGGATGGGGGTGGGGGTGGTCAATAGTATTTTTTTATATTTTCAT
This sequence comes from Phoronis australis, assembly GCA_002633005.1. Lineage (NCBI taxonomy): Eukaryota > Metazoa > Phoronida > Phoronidae > Phoronis > Phoronis australis. The sequence goes on from NMRA01000149.1 coordinate 618,915, forward strand.
TTAGAAAGTTTTTGATAGCATATAACATTTGAATAGTTCGGGAAAAGTACACATGGTTACTGTTTTTGAATTTTTTTAATTGAACAAGAAATGTGACTTGTACTACCTAAAACTTTTGTATAATGTTGTCATATTATGCTCCTCCTGTTAACTCTGCTGGGTGTGCAACATAATAGGGCCAATTACCAAACCAGCCTGCAGTATTTGGAATTTAAGGTAAGCCAAGTGTCATACACAATTCTTGGGATGTGATCTCCTGTTTTTTGCTCTGTCTACCAACTAAATGCTGATGGGTCACAAACCTGTTTATGGCATGAAAAGGAAGGATACCCCCAAGGCCGAGCAATTCTCTTGCAAAACAGGCATTCCTCCTTAGAGCTGTTGTGTTTTCATGTGTGACTCTTGAATGTTTATTTTGAAAAACAGCTTCAGAGGTGATTTGCTGTGTAGTTTTCAAGTAGTTATGTGTTGAGTTTAGCCAAAGCTTATGTTTGCCCATATAATGCTTTTTTGCTCCTCTAAAGGAAGAATTTAGACTGTAAAAGTAGTTGTTTTCTCTTAATGAATTTCCTTTGTGTTTCAGGTTGACTTTTGCAAGTACAAAACTAAGCATTTTGGACAAACCAAACGTCTGTGCAATGACACTTGTTACAAAATGTTTCGTGCCCACCCTGGCAAGTACATTCGAAGTCTGCTTAAAGGTCATGCTGCTTGTCCTCCATTTCCTGCTGTGGTCACACCCCCCTCTGGTGGGACAAGAGAGTGCTGGGGGTGCTTGAAAGAGACTGACCTGAGAATTACTTACCATGGCCTTGACCTTTGCAGCGAAGCGTGTCTGTACCACTATGAGTTGTCGTTGGACACGACTTGCTCAAATTGCTTGCAGAAGATCGCGCTATTCTGTATCAGCAAGTACAGCAGTAGCTTTGGTCAAGGCTTCAAGCAGTTCTGTTGCGCCACCTGCCTGGAAGAATACAAGACACGTGTGAAGCTGTGTAGTTCCTGCAATTGCGACCTGTCAAACTCCATGCATGATGGCTTTATGGCACCTGTCGGCACGATGGGAGTTTTTCGCGACTTCTGCACAGAGACATGCATGAAGAAATATTTGGACAGTTACAGGTAACATTTATTGGATATTACTACTTGATCATTGATACGTCTGTTCTCTGATTGGCCATGCTGTACAACAATAACTTCCCATTAACCATGAAACTTCTGTCCTGTGATTGTCAAAACATGGTACTGTAACTTTCGATTTGCTGCGTTGTTATACGATTTCTGACACTTCTGTCCTGTAAGTGGTTGAAATGCAGTACGATAACTTACGATATAGCATAATATTGACCAATCTGGCCGTGGAATATCACTATGTTTATGCCGCCTGAACTTCAGATATCGCTATTAGCAATATGACCAATTAAATGCTGTAGAAATCATAAACCCTGACCACGAAGAAAGCAGACAATGCCAGTACATCAAAGCAGGTAAGAACAAGCTGATCTAATTACAGGCTAATAGTCAGAGGAAAGAAGCATCAGTGGATGTGTAATGAAACACATTAGATAGATCTGTTGGGCATATTGGGTCATATTGGGTCATATGGACCTAGTGAGAGCAATGTTGCTCTTGGCTGGCTCTCCCTTGGTCCATATAACCTGGTATCACCCTCAGGATCGATACATTTTCATTGGTCTAGTAGTTCCGCATGTGACTCATATCTAACTACGAAGCCAGAAATAAGAGATCTGGTGTAGCACATGCTTTTGTATTACGTAGACAATAGAAGTTCGGTTAACTTGTTACGAATGACGTCTACCAATTTCAAGATAATTTTGTTAAGGTTTGCGGCAGTTAGTATTTTGCACTTTACATGAAAGTTCCAGTTGTGTTCCGTTATTTGACAAGGCACATCTCAATTTTGCACTTTACATGAAAGTTCCAGTTGTGTTCCGTTATTTGACAAGGCACATCTCAATTTTGCACTTTACATGAAAGTTCCAGTTGTGTTCCGTTATTTGACAAGGCACATCTCAATTTTTGTCTGGTGGCACCGGATACTATAATTGTATTTTCATTGCTTTTTTCTTTTGAAAGGTTCGAAAACCTGTCACAATAAAACATTTGCGTTTGACATTAGTCTATAAAAGTGCGTCACACCAGATTTATTTGCTTGTTTTGATTGTTGAAGCACCCTCTGGTGGCTGCAGTGGTTACAGTTGCCATACTTGCTGTTTCCTCATTTTTCAATTACTTCCAACATTGTTGTGAGTAACTAGAAATGTTCACTTTTTTGTATTTTAAAATATTATTTACTGCATGAACTTGGTTGAGCGCTAATTTGGTGCCTAATATTTTTTACGGAAAAAGTCAGAAAATAAATTTTAGCTGTCTGCTGTATTTTGTCCTAATAAATCTAATTCAGTCCTCCAGCCTCTTGACGAGAGCTTGTTGGAATATGAGAAATTGTTCCAACATGGGTATCAATGCTTGAAGCTTTAGATTAAATGAGTTTGGTTCTTGCGAACATTTTGTCCCATCAGCACCCTTGGTTATTGTTGTGTATCTGTTTTCAAATGGTATACAGCCCTATGCGAGTTCAAGCATCCGTCAGCAACTGCTCTGGTTGTGGTCGGGCCACGTCTACAAGCCGCTGTGTCTTCTTCAACAACTGTTTGCACAAGATCTGCAGTACAGCATGTATGGGAAAGTGTACAATGGAATATGGCCTGTCGAACCTGAAAGAATGCGACAACTGCTGTGTGTTGTATGAGGCTGTCAACTGCCATGTGTTAAACTTCGAGGGAAAAAGACATCTTTTCTGTACGATCACCTGTTTGAATGTGTACAAGGACCTTCATACAGAGGTAGTTCAGTTATTGTATGTTTATATTATCTGGCCTTGGACCTGATGAAATTGGTGTGTGTAATGAATTTAGACAATTTTAAGGCTACCCAGAACTCTGCCAGTGACTATGTGTTTTTGCATAAAATTTTTGAGGTTTGTGGTTAACTCTTGAATATCGTGCATTATCTCTAAGGTTGTGGGTTTGAAAGCCTGTGATGGCTACGTAATGTTTGTGAATCAAGTGCTAATAATATTTTTTATGTGTTTCAATTCAATGTACTTTGGATTGTTTGTCACCGTAGCGTTCCATCAAATTCAAATATCACTTCACTCTGTATTATCCATCCCCGTGCTGGCCATCTTCTTCATACATCATCATCACCAGTTTCATCATTTTTTGAGCTATGGTTCAGTTTTGCTCCCTAGAATGTTTTCATTAACATATTTATCTGGTACAGTAAAAATTATTTACTTTCAGACAAAATAGTTCTTGAAATCATACCTTTTCTTCTATTTTTCAAAGGATTACTGCATTTCTTTTAAGTGCTCAATGTTTTTCCAAACATTGTTTACAACAATGCCACTCAATAACTGCTCAACAGAAAAGTTTTTATATTTATTTTTTTCAGAGTTTTGACAACTTAAAAATTAAACTATTCCATGTTGTGTCCCAAACTGATTTTTACCAAAGATATTTTATGTTATTGTAGCGGGTTGGGAGTGTTCTTCCATCAGCATTCCATTTCTTTGTTTACATCCATTGTTTTGGCTAGAGATTTTCACCTCTTCATTTATTAGGGAGTTTTGGCAAAGTTGTGTGTACATATATGGACCTGGAATCTCCCTGTTTCTGTTCCTAACTATGTCTTCAAAAGATGATCCTATCAATGTAAAGAACAAGGAAAGCCTTTTTACCTTTGACCTATAGTTAAGTCTGAAGAGATCTCTGTTCTGACCAGAGCTTGAACCTGGGATTTTCCACTAACCATGCAGATGCTCTAGTTAACTGAGCTATCAAGACCATCGATTAATAATTCTTGCGTAGATCATATCAATGGTCTGATTTACAATTATTGACCTTAAGGCATTACCCCGGAGCTGTTCAGATGTTGCACACAATGTCTATTTCCGCCTTCTCTAAGATGATGAACTGCATTTGGTGCAACATGAGGAAGGACAACTTTGACATGGTGCAGCAGACAATCTCCAAGGTTTCTCATCAGTTCTGCTCCTTCAAGTGCTTGTCAATGCACCAAGCCAAGATGAAGAGTCGTTTCCAGATGAAACCCTACCAAATAATGCCTGGTGGCCTACAGGGAATGTCCCAGCAAGCAGTACTCCAATCAGGTATGAATAGCAACAAAAATGAATAGTTTGTTACGATTTCTTGCCATGTTCACAACAGCTATTATGTACATGACATTTTAGCACCTCTGTATATGCCTAAGTTAGAATGCAAACAGTCACAATCACACAAACTGTTTGTGCAGATCTCCAAACCACAGACTGTCATAATCTATTGTTGCCACAACTTGTGTTTTTGTGGCTTGCACAAACTGTCCGTAACCATGATGTTGCGGCAGTTTTTACAGACATTTGAAGCACAAATTGTCACATTATAACCAAAGTTCAATTAGCTGCAGTGACAGTCTGTTCAAGTCTTCAGTCTTCAGAGTCTTGAGGAATCGTTGGTTTTACCTGCATCCATAAAATGGGCAATGGCCGAGGAGAGTAGAGAATCCCAAGGCAACTTGAGGAACAAGTTCCCTTTTCCCTTCGTGTCGGGAGACTTAAGAGAATGCTACAGTTATCGATGAAACGGTGAAGAGGAAAACTGTGAAGGTGTGTCGGGGGTTGACAGAATGAAGAGGTTGGTGGAAACTGCGATATTGGCAGAGATGAATATTCGGTATAAAGACATGGAAGTGACATGAGGCATAAAAGCAAGTGGACATTGACACTGTAGACTAGATATATAGGATGTTAACTATTGTCATGATGTTAATTGTCTGATATGGCATATATTCATGCATCTTAAAATCATCGTGTTTGGTTGTTTTCCTGTGAATTTTTGTAAAAGGAACTTAACTGCCTCCACAAATTCAGACACATGATGACTTCACATTTCTAAGTGGTTGGTGAAACTACTACAGATTGTTGAAAAGGGAAGTTATGAAAATTTATGCTTTGAAAGTGTCTACAGACCAAAGCCCACATTACTTGAGCATTTTGTTAGGTTTCAACTCCAGACGAAAGCAGTTTTAAATCGAGGCTAAATCCAGATATCGATCCAGTCCATGGTTAAACATCCTCCCATTCTTTTGTCCAGTATGACTAGGTCCAAATAGTTACTAAAACAGTCACCAGGGGTCTGTTTCATGAAAGTAACTTAAGATTTTTAATATACAGAAATTTGGTCTGATGCTCTCACTTCACAGTTGTTGAAAAAAAGGTTTAGTCAAGTAATTACTCTACAATTTAGAAAAGACAGGCAGTTATTGTGTATATTCCCATGACTGTACTTTTGCAGTTTTGTGGTGTGCAAGACCATTAATGCCTGACCTTAGATAATTCAGCATTATTTATATGCAGTATTATTAATGACAGTGGCTCATGTACAAATCTATTGTTGAAATATAAGGTATCGTTGACACAGACCGTTTCTAATTATCTGAAGGGTAAGGTGCTTGTGCCTTCTGAGACGGTATTTTTGGGGCGAGAGGAACCCCCTATTTTTCAGCCCCAAAACTGAGGCTTTGATATCCTTGTGAATTACTGTCGCAATTTTGAGGATTATGACAGTCTGCAAACCACAAATTGTCAGAGTGAAAAGTTAGGACTGTTTGTGCTTCCTAGGTGACAGTTTTAAACAGTTACAACAGTTTCTGGTTTAACACATCTGTTGTTAGTTTTTTTAAACCAGTTTGTAGAACTCGTTACTGCAACATCTTAATGCAAAACATTGAATTCCTCTCAATTCTAGGATAACCAGGATCCTCCAAGCTTTGCAAATGGTTCCATTTTCTGGGTTATTTTAATGTTTTCATTGTCCCTGCTTATGTATTTTAATCTTTGTTATCCAACTGTCTTCCGTAGCGGTCCCTGTCCAGCCCAGTCAGTCATCGCTTCCACAGATTGCAGAGATCATATCCTTAGCACCTGGAAGCACTACTGGCCAGATGGTGGCTAATACAATAGAATCAACAATGAGAACTTCTACAGTGAGCTTGTTGATCAGTAATTTATTCTGGTGGCAGATATTTAATAAATGTCATGACCAATGCAACCATGATTTAGCCATGATTTTACCATGGTCAGAAACATGGAAAAACATGGTGACCATGGTTTAACCCAGACACATACTGACCTAGTCGTCTGTGAATACAGATATATGGAATCTTAGTGGAACACAGTTCAGCCTAAGGTTTTTTGCAAATCAAAGCTTTAGCCTTTGGCAGTTCCAATACCCAATGAAGCAAATGATAAAAAATGTATTTTTTCACCACGAAATGGAATTGACTTGCATACTAGAATTCTGTATATCTGACAATACACATGTCCATGACTTTGTCCACCATGTTGAATATTTAATTTGGGTAAAGTAAACAAATCAATTCCCATGTAAGTGGATAAGATAGTATGGTCTGTTCAAACCAATGTTTTTCAAATGACTTTGAATTGTAAAAGGTTGCAATTGTGCCATTCACACTATACTTAGGATTGTTACAAACTCATTTTTGCTCAATTTTGCTCAATTTTGGAGAGCATTGTAAGATGCTGATGTCAGTAAAAATACTGTCTGTTAATTAGCTGTCGATACAAAAATAATGCAAGGTTTTTGATTATTTCAGTTAAAGACTTACCGTAATATTATTACAACTGCCATCTATTGCCATCACCTATCACCCCTGGTGTAGGTTGACTGAGTGAAGCCAAGATGTAAGGGATGAAAGCTAATATAGCAAATAATGTGAAGGTTTCTGATACAAACAATCCTGCTGCAATCACATACAGACGGCGAGCATGTTTTATCAAGCACTGTTTTCGCCATTTGCTTGTTATTTTATGAGAAATCGGCATTTTGTTTTCTAATCTCAACCTGTTGAACACAATGTAAAAATTACTGCATACATAGCACGCATGCCCATTTCAAAGCCATAGACCACTGTGTTACTCCTGGTCAGGAGGCTCCATTTTCATTCTGGGGATACTGCAAATTTACCTTTGAGAAACGACTGGGACAGCTGAATGGAAAAAATGAGGACAAGGGGCATAGATAAAGACATTTCACAGAGGATTGCCTGCTGTGGAATTTTAAGTGATGTTATTTAATGGCACATTTCTATAAGGAACCGCGGATATTTGTGAAGATCACATTGAATAGAACAGACTCGAGGGTATAAAACAGTTATGTTTTGTAACAACTATGAAGGTAGAATCATCCTGAAAAGTTGTAATATTCATTGAATTTGGTTGAGATTTGCAGACATTTCATCGACTGGTAAACCAGGAATATTCATTCTGAAGCATTGATCATGATTACAGCGCTTAATTGTGAATGTAAATGCTACACTATGAAAATTTTTGTTGAATGTCATACAGTTTTGTCAGAATTGTTGAAAGCTGTCAGTGCTGACCATCTTCGAATAATTTTTTTTGTTTGCTCTGAAGGCATCGATGCCCCAAACCATCGTCCTGAAGGAAGTCATCATTCAGCACCCGCCCCCCAAGCACGTGAAAAACAAGTCCCTCCAATGTAAACCTTACAGTGAGACTAAGGCTACAAGCTTTCATTGTTGCAGTGAAGACAAGGAAATACAGACAGGTGGGTGTCACAAAACTCACTTAAAACGAAAATGCAAAAACTCAATTGTGATATGTGGATGACAGTAGCTGCGTCTGGCTACAGGGATGAATTGAAGAGTATAACTAAAGAGGCTGTTTGTATAACACACTTTATTCAGTGCAGCATTGGCAAGCGACAGAGTTACAGGCGAGGAAAAGGGTCTGAACTAGCGTTGAAAGAGATACCAAAGAAGCGTTGAAAAATAGATACGGAAGAAGCGTCGAAAAAGTGAAACCGAAGAAGCAGTTATCTGCAAGAAATAAAAAGCACAGTCTGAGTATTCAGCAAGCTAACATAATTAATTAACAAACAGTAATCAGAGCGTTAGAAAGACCCGTGACAATGACTCTATATTACAGGCCTAACAAATACTACCTCACTAACAATACACAATTAACTGGAACCCGTGCTATCTATTCTACAACTGGGAACCATTATCGTACACAAACAACTGCCTAACTGCAACCTGTAACTATTTGTCCTATGAACTGGGTACCACGCAACATATACGCCAAACAAGCAGCTGAATGAAACTATACGTTAAACAACAACTATACACGCTCTAAACTCAGCTAGTAGATACACACGAGTACAACATGCTATGCCATAATACTCAGTACTTACAACAGTTTGGCCGACAGTCTGTGCTCAGTCTTAAAATTCCAGCATCCGAGGAAAACACATGATTCGCGTTACATATCTTGTCAACGAATGCCGTTAAATTCATGAGACACTAGTCACCAAAAACCTGCCCACATAATATAAGCTACTATTCATCTTCGCAAATGCTATTGTAATCACTGGAATGAACCACCTTACTAAAAAAAAAACCAGTCACAGCGGCGAAAGATGTACTGCCACCTACAAAGAAAATAAACAGGGTGATAAGTAAATGAAACGCAAGAACCAAATTGAGAATTATGATGCACAGCATCAACAATGACCATTCACTTGATGTTACAAGGAAATGTTTTTGAACTGTTTTACTTTTGCATGAGGTGCTATCAAATTAGGGCTTCTGTGGTTGTCTTGAAAAAACTCAAAAGTTATAAAACGAAAACGAAATGATAATTTGAAAAAACGAAGCGGTGTTTTTGAGATTTCATGTTGAACTTTTTCATCAAATGAAATTTGGTCATGTTTGTGATACCGTCGTTTTGCTATTAATATACTTTTTGGTCACATGACCTAATTAATTACAGTCTGGTTAAAAGTCTAAAAGGCAATTCCGTGAAACGGTCAACATAGAGACAAAACGTAAAAATTGTGACTAGAATATTTCTGGTCTCATCTGAAAGCCCAGTATCTCAAGTTTCAGGATTCGTATTGGAATTTTCCAATAACTTTCAATTTTTTACTAAATGGACCCATTCTTGGAGGTCACTTGACCCTAAAAACTTACCCCAATTTTTTATGTGTGATGCTTATTATTGTCATAAATAAGCTAATTATGAATATTTCGCTATATTATCAAATTTGTACAATCACATAAAGCCTAAACTTTATAAAAAATATCATTTTACCCATAGCACATCATCGACCTCTTGGGGTCAAAGACCAATTCCTGGATATCTTGATGCCTTACGTCCGTCACAAAAAAGTGCTAAAAAGTTTACTAGTTACTTCTGACAAAAGGTTTCAATCAAAATTAAAATGATTTCAGATTCTCTTTTAACTTGTTTCTCAATACTATTGACCAAAATTTTAGATCACAGGAATAATATGTTAAGTCAGTAATGGCGTGACAGACATACATCATATTTGTACGTCCGTCACACCCATAAAATTACGAATTTTAGCCAATAAAATAACCTTAGATCTTATTTGTACTTTCCAAACTTGCAGAAGCTGAATTAAAGCAATTTTGAAAATATTACAAGAAAACCAAGTAAAGGATTTAAACTAGATGCATTGATCTTCAATTTCAAAAGTTTGCTGAACAGTTGTACATTACAGTCTGTGTCATGTAGATATTCTTAGTAGAATTTAACTTGTTAAAGTTAGACATAAATTGTAAATAAAACAAAATTTTAATTTAATGAACTTAATTGTGTTTGTTGCTTCCCTGTGTTTGTAAAATGTCCTTAATTTTTAGAAAATTGTAGCCGCAAAAAGCATTCATATAAAAAACTTCCTGAGGTGCTCTGGAGTTTAAATAACAGGAAACCTAAAGGAATACATGTCAAGTTGCTGTTCTGCTGGAATCAATCTGTTATTTCCACTCTGACCAGCTATACTATCTTTGTGTTGAAAAAGCTGATGGTGGACATTTTTAAATGGTAGCAACCTATGACCTACTTTACGAAGCATTTTTGCCATACTTTCACCGACAGTGGTCACTCTTGTGGTTTTTCAGTGTCTTGGATGGCTTGTATGAAATGATTTCATAGCAAATGGTTACATCCTCTCATTTTACATATTTTTGGCAAAACAAGATTCATGGTCTCACTATCTTTTTAAGAAAGATTATTTTTTTCTGCTGAGCTTTGAGAAGATTAAACCAGCGTTTATAAACGAAAAAGGGAATTATTGGAGACCAGGGCAAGAACAGGTGTGACTGGGAAAAGAACAGATATCTGCTGGAATGTTCTCTAAAACTCAAAAAAATGTCATCGTGGATCAAGAAATTTGATCATAATTATATCCGCATGAACCATGATGGGATTTTATGTAACGCCTCTCTTTGAAATTGAAAAGAAGACACGAATTAAAATGCTAAATGAACAGCTAATCAAGCTATTATCGCTAACAAGGACCAGGATCTGATAAATTTTATTACTAATTCCACATTTTCCTATTTCATAAGCCTAAATTTAATTTAAAATTAATGTAATTTTTGAAATGTCTGCCTTCACATTTGAAATGTCTGCCTTCACATTGCAAGACAGTACCGCTGTTTTGATTCAAAATATGAATACCATAAGCCGATGCTGTCAACTGAACCATGCTGAACCAATTGTCTGCTTCACACTTCGTTATAAGAAGATACTGAAGTCCTGTTACTAATACTTTTTAAATATCCATATTATCATTAACATGGCCATGCATCACAACTGGCCAGACAATAAGTTTGTACAAGCTTAGGGCACGTTGTATTTTAAAAAAGTAAGTAACTAAAACAATTTTTTATAACTATCATGATTAACAATGATTTAAACTTTATTTCACATTTTATATTTTGGATAGTCACGTTAACTTACAAATTTTGAATTTTTGTTTTACTTAACTCATAAAAATAGTTTTCTTGATTACCAACTTGTGTCAAACAAAATAATTATCACTCTTATTCCCATCCAAGTTGTTTACTGTCTTTGAAGAGAAGTGAGGATTTTAGAGGTTGTTTATATCTTTAATCAAATGTCAATCGGTGCGTTTTGATTAAAAAACATTGAATCAGTAGCGGAAGACCATAGCTTAAAAGCTGAAGTTTCAAGTATGCTGAATTAATATCTTGGCCTCAACAAACAATTTATTACTAGAAATTCATAGCATATGTCCGTCACGTTCGTCCATCACACTCACTCACCATACATCGAGTTGTCTGACGAAAATTTCCAAGAAGATATTATCACAAAATTAGTTTGCTGTACTTCACAAACATCCATTAATTCATCACACATAAAACAAAAAAACTTCATGCAGCTCTGACACAGAAATTTAATGTTAAGGTTTTTTTTTCAGGCAGATTCTCTGCATATGTCCGTCACATCCCTTTCAAGGCAAATTTGTTTATATTTGGAAAGCTATCAGTGAGACCTGACAACGTATTAATAATTTTCCAATAAGGAATATTTTGTGCATAATTGATTGAAAGGTTCTCGGACTATACATCCGTCACTAGTGGAATTGCCCTAAAATCAAATTATATAAAATTTCTAGTTTCTCAAAATATGTACTTTGACCTAGTTAAATTCTACAATTTTGTAGATACTTTGTTGAATACTCACCCTTGTTGATAAGGTCCTACAAAGCTTAAAAACAATTGTGTTTTTCCAATATCGGTCCTAATTTCTCCATCTCATGAATGCATGGTTTTGCATCAAAACTTTACCACTTTTACTTTCACAGAACATTGTTATTATCATGTCGTTATCATGTTGTTAATATCATGTCGTTATTATCATGTCGTTATTATCATGTTATTATCATAGGTGAAGAGGAGGAGAAATGCTCTAGTATTAGCACTGACGATCGCATTTTCGAAACTGTCTCGGAGAGGCAAGGGGAAAAGCATCTGTCAAGATTGATGAAGTTTGGAGGTCAGAAGCAACAACATGCTGCCCTTACCACTCCAGCCATATCCACAGCACAAGGGGCACCCTCTCAGGAAGCAGACATGCACCTAAAATGCATGTACGGTGTGAATGCCTGGAAGCACTGGGTGACACAAAAAAACCTGCAGCTGGTGGAGATTTGTGGTAAACGTCACATGAAACAGTTCAAAACAGACTTGTTGACGTGTACGTCAGATGAGTTGAACCACTTGTTGTGTCTCTTTGTTCAAGAAGTGCGGACGCCTGATGGACCTGAATATGCACCCGACACCATCTACTACTTTTGTCTAGGTATGAAGTTTTGGTCATAAATATGGACAGGTGTAATTGGCAGTGTGTTCAGTAGAATTGGTAAAGATCAAAGTTGTCGGATCAATTCCTTTCTCACCACTTCCTTTGTCAGTATTCTTTCCAAGTTCTTTGTATCCCTTCAAGAACTGCCAGATTTCTGAAATACTTTTGTCTTGCTTTTTCCTGTAATTTTATTTATACATGGTTTGTTGTGATTTAGTCAAAAATTTGTGTTCTCATTGCTTTGTCTTGTCTTTTAAAATTCTCCTCCAGGTATCCAACTGTATCTGTCTGAAAATGGTCGCATCGACAACATCTTCATGGATTATAACTATGAGAAGTTCATAGAAACTCTCAATAAAGTAACCGGCCTTTATCAGGCATGTCTCAATGATCAAGGTAAATTTAAAAATGTCTCTAGCGTATGACTATTTCCAGATTCATAACTTAGGGCATGTTTCATTACACAAGACCCTTGTGAAACAATTGCTCCAAAAATGTTGGTTTATTATACACCAGGCAGGTAAAAAATCACTCAATGGATCATACCCCTTGTGTTAAGTGTAGTGTTTTTTTCAACTCATTACTCACTAATGTAAGTTGTGTCAGGTGAATTGTTATATATTTCTACTACTGATTCTTATTCCTGTTTCTACCACCACTACTGCTACTGGTGTACATCAACAGGGGGCAGCAGTGCTTATTCTCATGTTGGCTCATTATCATTAATACCTGGCAGGTATATTAGTGTGTTGTGTCCAGGAGGAGCACCTGTGGGAGAGCAAGCAACTTGGTGCCCACTCACCCCATGTCCTACTCAACACCCTGGTTTACTTCAACACACGATATTTCTTCTTGCGCTTGCCAGAGGCTCACCTCAAGTTATCCTTCTCACACATCAGAAAGCAGTGGAAGAACATGGCCGTAATTGGCTCCAAGGATCAAAGTTGCGGTGAGTACATAATTGCCTTTCAACAATACAAATGGTTTTGTACAGTCCTAAGTTAATGGAAGAGTACTGAGGGAGTGAGTGTGGTGATCATAAATAGACTATGCTAACATTGATTTGGAATTCGCTGTTGTTGGGGTTATGGTGACACTAATTAAATCCTGTGGCAATATCTGGTCTGTTTAGACTGGAGCGTGTCTGACATTACTTAGTTGTGCCCACCAATCTGTTATTTCATTTGGTTGTTGTTCAGATGAGTGACGGCAAAGATATTGATATTTAATTTGAGATTGAATAGATCTGATCATAAGGAGCTTTGCTGCCATCACATACTGTCAGTAATATCTTAGACAACTAGAAATCAGGGACAGTTAAATTCATCATTAATTGATGGCCAGTCGTACACTGCTGTTTATGAACTGATATGACACTGGTAGGGCTGTTCCGGATTACACTGTGAGACTCAAGTATGGCTGTATTTACCCTCAAAACTGCAATGTCCATCATAGTCTTTTTTTCCTTGTTTTTGCTCCATTGGTTTGCCACATGTTATTTATTGTCGTATTCTTCACATTAAGTTTTTATCAGCTGCATTACTCTATTCGTCCTTCCAATGCCAACGAGTATATTACTGCAGTGCTGTGGGCTGCAACTCTGACGGGAGAAAGTTGGATTAACTTGACATGTCTGTGGATGCGTGATGTTAAGTTGGAATTCCGACGTGACTCTTGAAAATTTACCTGATCAGACATTCTAAAACGAGGCCAATGAAAAAACAATGTGCTTTTTTATCTTCTTAACAGAGGAGAGTTCTATTGGTGTGCTGGCCATATTAAGTCTTGCTTAGTCTACACATAAACAATGGCTCAGGTAAACAGCTATAGGCATTCCTGCTTAAGTCATTTGATGTTTTGTTAGTCCTGTGTATGTGAGTACAAAAGTGGAATCTATTACTTTAATTTTGTTCTACTGTGCTTCTGGCATCACTTTCATGTGGAATTTAATCGTTTACAAGAAAGAAAATGTTATGGAGACATACCATTTTTTCCTTGCAGGAGATTGTGTGGTGTTATTTATTTTTGATTTGTTTTTAACCAGACATGAAAGAGAGACAAGCTTGCTTAGATCGAGATGATGCCAGTAATGTGGAGCAGTGTGAGAATCAGAGATGTCCAGAGAAGTTGTTTGAGTTCTACCTGTCAAAATGGTGAGTCATGCGTGCCTATCAAGCTCAATTAATGTGTATAATGCTGGTACATGTCAGTACAAAATAAGTTTTGGAGATTTTATTCATTAATTTTTATGAAGTTTTAACTTCCAGAGGACATGAACTTGTCTGTTCATTGACATACTGCCATGTCATTTTTATGTTCATCATCTCTCAGGAAATTAAATATTGGAAGTGGCACTGAACTTAACACTTTTTGAATTTGCATATTGTCAAATGTTTCGCACCACATTTTTGTTTTTGTGAATGTTCTGGTACTTTTCAAAACATTGAAAGAGTTTTGAAATTACTGGAAACGATACATGAAAATGGTCTTGTACTTTTATTGTTTCTCTCTGTGGTGATGTATTAAAAATTTGATGTCTATAATCCCATAAGTTGCGATGTGTTTTTTGTGTGACGGCCACTTGCGTTTATCTACTGCTACATGGTGTAATAACTTCCAGATAATTTATTTTCCTGATTGCCCTCCTATTTTTCAGCCCAGAGGGCATCGAGAACGATTGCAACACATTCTATCTTTTACCGGAGCAATCATGTGCACCCGACAGTCCAGTCTGGTACCGGACACAACCGCTTGGACTACAAGCTATGACTAGTATGATAAACCGTGTGAAGACTGTCCGCGAAATACAGGAAGCGTTCCAGCTCAACCCCACCAGCGCTACTGTCTGAGTCACGAGGCTGTGTATGCTAATAGCCCACAGTTGTTTTTTGTCTCTGAAGATCAATTTTCCACGTCTACATAACGGGCTACAGCAATAAACATTAGGGTTTTTCAGTGCAGAAAGGATTTGAGTGCCTTCAGTAGCTGCATCTAACTGACTACGACTCATTGTGGCATGTTCTTCCTTGTGATATGTTTGACTGTTTAAAGTTTAGGAATCCTCCTAAACTGTGGCTGTAATTCCAGAATAATTTAATACTTTTTTAACTTATTTTATTGTCACATTTTTGTATTCAGCCCCTATTGGTTGCAAATAAAAATGATAAATCACAGATTTTGATTAATGTTCTTTCTGCATGTTCTAGTGCACAAGATGCATGGAGAGTTTTCATGGCAATGTGCTCACATACATAAAATTGTCATGTATTCAGTTGTGCAAAATTTGAAGAGTACTGCTGCAGCAGAATTTCATGTTCATCTTGATTTGTTGGTCATAAATTGCCATGATTGAGGTAGCGTCTGTTGCCGAGTCCAGTTTTTTGTAAAGACGATGCCAGTCCTACTAGGTGCAAGTTTCTTAGCTCTGCGGGCATGTGTGTAACGTATGAATATGGTCACCAACACGCAAGTTTCTTGTACAAACTTGTTCTACATCCATGGTTCTCTGTGTACCTGAGGGAAAGTGAAGAGTCATAGCGTGCTTAAATACTGAATTGTCACAACCACAACAAATGCAATGTCACCCCATTCCTTATTGTATCATGGGAAAATTGAGCTGCAACATTAGGTGACTTTTCACACTAAACAATGAAGGATAACTGTCCCGTTTCTACACAGTATGTATTGACCAATAAATGCTCGTAACTTGGGGTCAGCTAATTCACATATTGTGTAGAGTTTGTGGATGTTCTAATTTGACAGCTGATTGACTGGTGATATGAAGTTGGTGGTTATAAGCACTTCAAAGTAGAGTGCTGGATAACAACCTATAACAATGAAATCACTGTTGGACAATGCTTTTTATGTTCTCACCCACTGAATGGAAATGAATTTTGCAATCCTACTGGGTAAGGAAATTTTACAAAATGTATTCTTTCTTATGTAGAAAGCCTATGATTTCACTAGAGATAAAAGAAAGCGGTTGACTAAATTGTTTGTAGACTCGGACTAAAATTTGAATTGCTTGATGTTTTGGTTTGGTCACTACATTGTACAGGGTGTGCAGAAAGGGCACAGAGGTAAATTCCAAAAATAACAAAAGTGCACTCTCCTTACCTAAGGTCATCATCCTGGCTGATCTCTTAATTCTTATTTTGATTAATGAATACCAATGGGAATTATTGTTTGCCATCATGACGGTGGACACTATTGCAAATAAACATCTTATTAAATCTCTCGTGTTAAAAATGATTGCACTTGCAAATAAGTCACTTAGTGTGGACAAGTGTTATATTAATGTCAAATTTAACTTTGTACAAGTGTTAACTGCACAGTGTACTGTACACTGCTATGTTCATGAATAATAAGACATTTCCCAACACTCGATGCAGAAATTAATAATGATGTATAATATATGCGTATTGATGGTATATTAAAGATAACCAAAACAAAACTGATTATTCTCAATTCTTTCGTTTTATTTCTTACAAATTATCAAAGATTCCCTCCAAGGCGACGCTTCTGTTTTTTCACTTAGTTGCATCAAATTATGCAACATGCATCCTCGAACGAACACTGTGATAAGACTGTCCATGCACGACCATGCTTTTATGGGCCCCAATACTAGTGGAATGACAATATCAATTTATTCATACGCATTTTTTATTTCTGCTCGAGACTAACATTTGAAACATTCAATATACCTAGGACGTCATATACAATATTCTGCCTTAAGAGCAGGATAATACATATACAAATTTTTTATTTCAGCCATAAGATCACAGGAACAAACTTCATCTGTACGATGCCAAATAACCTTGTAAATGTCTACCACACAACCAGCAGAACATTCAATAACTGTAACACAGGATATTCTTTATTTCTACATTAAGACCAGTGGAATATTTAACATGAGGAACAGTAAACAACACGTCAATTACAAAAAGACTAGTGGAACATTCAGTATCTATGGGTCTGTAAATGTCATTGTTTATATCTACCGTAGGACTAGTGGAACATTCAGTATCTATGGGACCGTACATATTGGTTATATCTACCGTAGGACTAGTGGAACATTCAATACCTCTTAGACTATTAATACATGGTATTCTTTATTTTTGTCTTAAGACTAGTGGAACGCTTAATATCTGTAGGACTTTTCATGCATGGTATTCCGTAATTCTACCAGAAGACCAATGGAACGTAAAATACCTGTAGATAGTTCATATGCAATGTTGTCTTACCTGCCCTGACACAAATAAACAATCAATATGCACTGAACTCTTCATGGAAAACGCCCCTTATTTCTGCCTTAAGGTCAGTGGCCAATTCAATTTCTGCACGACTGTTCATGTGCAGTAGTTTGGGACCAGTAGAACTATTCCAATTGTTATGACTGTTAGTTCCAGATATTGTTTGATTCTGCTTAAACATCAACTTGTTAGACTATCTGTTCACAACGGTACCAATTGTCCATCTTGCCAATGATCAGTATCTGTTAGACTGTCCATACACTGTGTTATTAGTTCCTTGAGATCCTCCATTAGATGAGAACGGCATGGTCTGAGGGTTTCCTGCATTGGTTAGATGGTGATGTTTCTGAAAGAAATGTCATAATGAAGTGCCATGCTCACATTTTTTTAAAGTGACAATGTATGTCTCATTGTAGGCCAACAGAATCGCTAATACAATCACTTGTAATACACAATGGGTATGTTATCTCCCCTGTGATATTTACCAGCACTGTTGTATCCTGTGGGGTTCATTGCTTCTCTCTTGTGTTTTTTGTAATGCAACAATCCTTGTCGTGTTTACTTTTTATCACGCAACTGTTATTGACCAAAATATATGATTGTTGTTTCTTTGCTTCTCTCTTGTGTTTTTTGTAATGCAACAATCCTTGTCGTGTTTACTTTTTATCACGCAACTGTTATTGACCAAAATATATGATTGTTGTTTCAACAGCACTCACTCAACAACAACCAACTGGTTTCCTAAAGACTGCCCAGTCATTCAACAGCAACCAACTGGTTTCCTAAAGACTCACTCAAGACCTGTGCATTCATAGGGAGAGCAAGTAAAACAGCTACACAAAAATACGTAATCTTTTAAGAAATTTTGCCACCTTTAATAATTCATCGATTAGCTCATTTTTTGAGTGACTTAAAAATCTGGTTTATAGTGAACTTTTGTTGAACTCTTTTCTGCTACATAAAGCTGGTTCTGACTGTTGTACAGTTGAAATTTTGCACTAACAGATACAAAACATCAGCTGCAATTAAAAGCTTACAACATATTTTGCAATTTTATTTACTTAAACTTTGAAACTTGATCATTAACACGATGGACATCTTCACACAGTATGCAATCTCGCAAAATGTAACAGATTTGACATGTTGTTTGGCTTCTCTTGCTAGGATCTGGCGTCAAGCGGATATCAGCCGCAACCCCATCTAGTGGTTGGTGTGTGTCCACAACTGAATATACAGCCTTTATCATGGTTAGCAACTGTCAAGTGTTGTTTATAAATAATTCCAATACTGATATATGCCAAGTTATCTCACCTAGTTTTCCATACTTGCACAGTTATTAGTTTTTGATGAACATACATAACACTTGCAGGGATATTCCTGGACTGTGCCTTTGCACCATTAGCGCATAACAAAATAAAAAGGCACATTCGAGTACATTGCAGCTGTGCACCCCCCAGGCGCATCTTTTAAAAGGTAACACTCTTCCAAAAAAGTAAAATTCTAGTAAGCCAGACTGTTCTTATTCTCCTACAGCTGGACAGTCTATTTGAAGTCTTAGTCAGATTGCCTTTTTGTATGGAATTTTTAAATAAAACTGCAACTTTTACATGAACATCACTATGTTCTTAATTCGACTGTGCTTTTTGTTTTTGTTTCATATGCTACCACTTTAATCAAAAACAAAGTTTGCTGGGTACACCTTCTTGAAAAAAGGCACACTTTTTATCATCAGGTGCACCCAAAGGGCACAGGTTCAAACCTGGTCAGAAATATCCCTACATAAGGTTTGACTAGAAGCATAAACCACAGCTTTATCTTCCTTACTTATAATGTTAATAGGATTCTCTGAACTTGTTCCAATGCAAAAATAAAAAACATACACCATATTTTTAATAATGGGGCTATTCGGAAAATCTGCAATAACTAGAGGGCGTGAGTGTACTAGTGGTGATAGATTAACAGCCTCGATTTCGCGAGCCCTTTAAATACATGGTGAAATGGCTTGCAGCCGTGCCAACTGAATCTGAGATTGCGTAAAAAGGGTGCTTCTATGAGAGG
>NMRA01000149.1:640439-822654 GCA_002633005.1 Phoronis australis
CCATAATTTTTTATTTATTTTTAATAGGTTAAAATATAAAATCCAACACTTGCAAACAAATTGCTTCCAGGAGGACCTGTTAAGAACTTAGATGATTGACAGACAAGAACTAGTTGTCTTGTCCAATATTGTCAAAAACTAAAATAGCCTGTGAGCAATACTTTTGGCAGCCACCAGGTGTCTCTGTTTACCATGTGTCTATAATTTCAATGAACATTTTTTCAATTATAAGGATCTATGAATCTCAAACTGTCTCCACAAACTTTTTTATACTTCTATGTCAAGTGAATATTGGAACTTGTTTATCTTACTCCTCATACTTTGTATTTAAAAGTCATCAATTTTCTTATATGTGTTAACACCAGTTTAGTGTTGCATAACTTTTCAATTCAATAGGACTGCAAACAAACAGTTGGGTCAAATCAAGTTGCCCATGACTTGATTAATGGCTTAGTGAACATATTGCACTCTGTTCACTGGCAATATGGGCTTTTTTGTATTTCGATAAGTTAGGATATATGCCAATTGCATTTTTTTGAGTTTTGATTTCTTTGAAGATGTGTTGGGCTGAAGTAACCAACCTGTCAGCATTAACAGGTCAAAAAATACCACCTATTTTTAATGCATCACTTCCTACAGGAACGACCACCCATAATTTGAGTTTTTTTCTGAGGACCACCACCCATGAATTTTTATTTCTACTGCCGTCCCCCCCCCTCCCACACGGATTTTACTGGAACAGCCCTTAGAGACTTGTGAAAAATAAAGGAAATTAATGTTTAAAAAGTGAGTAGCATTTGTCAACATATAATTCAACTGATTCTTGTTAGTAGGTAACACCTAATAACCACCTCTTGAAGAAATTTTCCGTATGAAACATGTATCTTTGACAAGAGGATGGAAGCGATACCATACCATTTGAAATCACTTTCAACATACAAGACAATACTTACCACAGTTCACCTGGACAAGTGTCACAACAAAATGTTCACATTTCTATAGCCTGCCTTTTACAAGCAGAAAAAAATTCAATTCTAGGTTGGGTTATTCAAATCTCATAAGGGGTAATAAAACAATTGTCTTCTTAGCCAGTACCATAAACCTTTTATTAAGATGTGTTTGCTTACACAGGCCAACTGGGACAGTTATATGATTGAGCAATACCTGGTAATATAATCACCAGTCAATTTCAAAAGGCCTATTATGTGTGAATGACACCAATGATTTACAACCCTCCACAAAATTCTAAGCTACTATGTGGACTAGTAACCCTCAAAGCCGAAAATGTTTTAAAACAATCATGAGGAGGATTAACATGAGAATTAGACATAAAATTAATTACCTTGCTATCTGTCTTGTCGTCGGTTTCTTCTTCAGTCAGAAATTCACGTTTTGGGTAAGGAATTGGCATACCCTCAAAAACACTACAACAGAAATCACAGACACTATCCGAACTTTTCAATCTAAACAGTTCATAGTGCAAAAGAGATGACACCATTACTATCAGCCAATGACTCAGTCAGTGATCACTTCCCAAAAGTGCATAATTGTGGTGTCAAGTACAACCATATTTGGACGTCAGAAAAATTCCTTCAGGTTTCCCCTTGATTAAACTGACTAACAACATGTCATTGACATCTGAGTGTATGAGGTAATTATTGGAAGCCATTCAACTTGGCCAAGAGACACAATCTGCAGTAGCTACCATACACTGCTGAGTAGGAGAATGTGTGCCCATGGCAAGGGACAATCAACAAACAGTGGTTTGTTTACTGTACAATGCTGCTAAAATGATGGAAGTCAGATAAGCTGATTACAGTACAATTAATGTTATGTTTACTTACTCTTCTGAAGGCAAGGGGTCCTCTGTGAAGTATGGGTCCTTCTTGGCTTGTTCTGAGCTGATCCTCTTGGTTGGATCCATCGTGAGCAACTTCTGCAGCTGTGAAGACAGCAATACGACAATATACATAAGAATACTGGTACACTGACACTAAGTATATATCACAATGCCGATTATCATACATGTTAATGAGGCACCAGCACTTAAGTGTTCATTTTCTTGAAAGTTACACCCAGACTTGAATTTTCTTTCACGAAGAACCTGTTGACAGTAAGGAGGGTTTTTATGGAGTTTCACTGAAGGCATTTGTGTTTTGTGCAGTTGGCCCGACCATGTGGGCAGCGCATTTCTGATTCACTGCAAATGACATCAGACCACCTGCACTATTAAGCCTACAAAAGGCATCACAGTGTGAATGATTTTCATTAGTTAGTCATATTTATGTAAGGTAGACTACATAGAATATTAACTTTATACACTGCAACGTTCAAGTAATTTGTTTCTGCCAACACTATTTTGAAAAAATAAAATGCTGTATACTACTAACAGTGCAAATCAGAATTGCATATAATTTTTTCAAGAATCCTAAATATAAAATTCATAAGACAATTTTCACAGAGAATGCATATTGCATAATATATTCAGTAGACTAACGTTCCTTTAAATATTAGTTGTGATGTTTTCCAAGCTATTAATTTACTCTGTTTTGCTAAAATCCAAGACACAGTTCCCTTAGCCTTAGACCATGACATGAAAATTTCACATAAATTGACCCACATAATCAAGAGAAACCGATTTTAAAACTCATAAAAAAGCCAACAAACAAAAGGCCAGAAAAAGCCAATAAAGAATTCCCACATTACTGAAATCAATTAAGTCACCCCTAACAACTGGCATAATGTGTTGAAAAATATCGATATAATTATTTTTATACAAAACGTGAAAGTTGAATTTTTTAAACAAATCCTGTGAAGGTTAACACTTACCTAAATTGTTTGTTTAATCCCAAATTGTGTCTATACTAGGTCAGACACTGAGGACAAAATGTGATATGCAACGTAATAAGAAACAGGAAACGATAAACAAATTGTATCTTACCAGCTGAAATGCCTTGCTATCTGGCCTTACTTTGTGCTTTTCCATGTATTTTGTCAACGTACAGTTTATGAAGCTGAAATTTAATCACCTTAATAAGAATTTATTTTACACTAATTATACTTTCTTACCATTACAAGAATTTAGGTTATATCAATTCAGATATCTTAATGTTTAGAAGAATTTATTCTACAACAGGGCTTGGAATGACGAATGACAAAAAACGCGGAAACTTTTACGGCCCAAATCATGCCCGAGATAACCAGTCTTTGAACATTTCCGCGACAAAAATCGGGCGGACTAAAATAAAAAAAAAAAAACGTTATCACCATCAGCAGCATGCGTCTGCGTCCTTTTAGCTCGTATTTGTCGCCGCGCTTAACAATAACACGAGACGCCATTGAAAATCAGACCACGCTTTACCCAGATGCCCCGGCAATGTTGACAATTTACGTTCCTCCGAAACATAAAGACTTCCGCTTTCCGAGGTGAACGTCGTGTGCAACGCCGCGGTAAGAAAGGAATTTGCCGCGGAAATTTCATATCAAATCCGATTTTTTTACGCGGAAATATTATAAAAAAAAGCGGAAAGCACATTTCAAAAAAGCGGAAATCCGCGTTTCCGCGGAAAATTCCAAGCCCTGCTACAAACAGGACAAAATTGTATGCATGTAAAAAGATGGAAATGGTCAGATGCTTGTGATATTTCAGACACAATTAAACTTACATTAAGCTATTAATAAAATTGGACCTGCACACATCCTGAACACTCACTTAGTCCTCTTGAATTCCTGGACCAATTTCCCATAGTCAGGCATTTCCTTGATATCCTCCCAATCTTTCTCTGTAAACATAAAGTAGAAAATGGTAATTTCTTTAACAAGTCAGATGTGAAGTTTAGTCCGCACTGTTTGGCAAAAATCTGCAGGACCCGACCACGACTTCAAAAATGTGTTGTTATCTTCTGCTTCATACTCTGGTAATGCCTGAATAGCACGTTGGTCATTATGGTGTACACACATTCTTCCAATTTTTCCGTTCATTTTGAGTGCAGCAGCTGGCATTCGTCTCTTGTGCCTTGGCTTAGTCTCAGATGTGTCCTTTTTTATTTTCAAACGTTAGCAACTATGCGCTGTTTGAAAAGGCGGTATACTAGACTTGGCAAGTTGGGAATTTCACCAAGTCACATTTGGCAACATGACACTATGCTAAGCATTGCACACTTTACTGTATAAGTGCGTTATAAAATTTTAAGCCTCTGAAAAATGGAAAAGTAACTATTTTAGCAATTATTTTGTGAATATGTGTGAATATTTTTGTGAACATGAACTATCACAAGGACATCAGATATCTCTCTTAGAGGTTAGTAGTACTGTAACATAGGCGAAACTGAAATAGAAACAGAAATGGCACAAATCACCACAGCATCATAAAACTATAGATACAGCCAAACAGGTTATTTGTAAGTGATATGAAGCCATATTTCCCTACCCTGGGGGAACCCCATCACGTTGAATATCTTCTCCAGTTGATCATGGTGGTAGGGGTTAGTAGTCTTGATGTCTTCCTGGCGGCAGTGAAAGATGGGCTCGAATGTCAACAACTCAGCAAAAATACAACCTATAGCCCAGATATCTACAAGTAGAATGGAAATTGGCTGGAGGCTGTTCCAGTAAAATCCTTAAGGGAGGGGAAAACCCTTTATTTCTCGCATGCCATCTGCATTTTGTTTTATTTCCCTAACCCAGCACCCAAAATTTAAAAAAAAAATTTAGGCGGTAAACGTGTCTTGCCAACGACAACTTGAGTTTTCTGTTGCACAACCTCAGACAAACACTATATTTCAATAACAGTGTATGAATGTGGATATATTAAAATACATTCATTTCCATAATGTACAACAATTTTGCGATATTTTTATTAACTTAGTGCGGTGTTTAGATCAACAGTACAGAATGACCTAGATATATTGATATTCAGTAATTCTCATTCATTTCACAATCTATTACATACCTCACTGGTGTTTCAATGACTAAAACCACAACTTTAGTTGGGTCATTATGAACACAACCCTAATCAACCCGTTCATGTTCTCCAGTCCACAAACAAAAGTAACCGGTAATAAATTTTCATCCCAATCAGTATGGAACATTCAAAATTTTAGAATTGGATTATTACACAGCATGCGCTCAACGTAGATAATGAGTGAAAATTTTGGTCGGTGTCAATGTACTTTAATGTGTGAATGGAATGTGGATCTGCTGATGATGTTAGATTTTTTAAAAGAACAAAAACTAGTAATTTTGTATAAGTTCAGAACACAGCAACCCACATTTTTATTTCAAGGGCCTTGCCTTCTCCCCTGTTGATTTTACTGGAACACCCTTCAGAGAATTACACATCTGTGTCGCATTGTCAACACAGCTCACTGGTTAGTGTTGTGGACTCACAAGCACAAGACCATGTGGTCAATACCTGGCTGTCGCAGTCATGTTGTTGTGGCACAGAGCAAGGCACTTAAAGTAAATAAGGACCAGCAGTGACTGGGAAGAACTCTGCGATGGACCAGAGGTCCAAGGCGAGCTTAAAGAAAATAATCCACGCCTAAGTTAGCAACAAGCCCAATGATCATCATGAGTGGTGAGGGATTTTGTGTTACCTACAGTTGGCAAGGTTGGTGTGGGAAGAGACAAAGGGACATGTCTAGGCTTTTATGTAAGGGCTGTTCCAGCAAAATCTGTATGGGAGGGGGGGAAGGCACTTTTATTTCGTACCCACTGCCCATATTTTTCATTTATTTCTCCAACCCATGACCCATAATTTTTTAATTATTTTTGATAGGTTAAAATATAAAATCCAACACTTGCAAACAAACTGCCACCAGGATGACCTGTTAAGAACTTAGATGATTGACAGACAAGAACTAGTCGTCTTGTCCAATATTGTCAAAAACTAAAGTAGCCTGTGAGCAATACTTTTGGCAGACACCAGGTGTCTCTGTTCACCATGTGTCTATAATTTCAATGAACATTTTTCAATTATAAGGATCTATGAATCTAAAACTGTCTCCACAAACTCTTTTATACTTCTAAGTCAAGTGAATAATGGAACTTGTTTATCTTACTCCTCATACTTTTTTTTTAAAAATCATCAATTTTCTTATATGTGTTAACACCAGTTTAGTGTTACATAACTTTTCAATTCAATAGGACTGCAGACAAACAATTGGCTCATATCAAGTTGCCCATGACTTGATTAATGGCTTAGTGAACATATTGCACTCTGTTCACTGGCAATATGGGCTTTTTGTTTTGGGATAAGTTAGGATATTTGCCAATTGCATTTTGTTTTTAGTTTTGAGGGCTGGAGTAACCAAACTATCAACATTGACTGGTCAAAAAAGACCACCCATTTTTAATGCATCACTTCTTACAGGAACGACCACCCATAATTTGCGTTTTTTTCTTAAGACAACCACCCATGAATTTTTATTTCTACTGCCGTCCCCCCCTCCCACACGGATTTTACTGGAACAGCCCTAAGCAAGAGAAATTATCCAAAAGACAATGTTTTGAGAATGAAAACAATCATATTTTTAATGACCAAACTACTTGTTGAGGCACTGAACAATTAGTATAAATAAAATAAAAGAAATCCAGGATGGAAGTAAACCATGCTGTGACATATCAACTTCAAATTCTTGCAATTCAAAGAAGACAACAATACATGGTTCCCAATGGCAAAATAACACTGAAATAATCAATATCCGATATCAATGGGTTTCGGGCAATCATTTTAATAAACAAACATTTGTTCCGACCCATAACAAGAGAACCTCTGTTGAATGAATAGTGCCACCAAAATTTTGTTAGCTGTCTTACCAATTGCTTTAGTATAGTGCCTAGCTCCCAATAGCAGCTCAGGTGCTCTGTACCAGAAAGTCACCACAACTGGGTCAAGGTTCGCCAGTGGGGTCAAAGGTGAATTAAAGAGACGGGCAAATCCCATGTCAGCTGTCAAAGAAACTTAAACATTCAGTGTTCAAACTCTAAGCAGTATATTTCTAAAACAGGTAATAAAATGGCAACACACTAGTGTTACAGCTTGTTACATTCATTTCAATTTCTGCCTAAAGGTTCAAATGTTTTTACTCTATTTTTGGAGGATGTTACAATTGTAGTCTCTGTCTGCCTAAAACAGGTTAAAATTTCTATACAGTAGCTTAGCAGCTGAACACAATTTTAGTTTATGAAGTTGTTATGAACAACTGAAGTCCTTGGACTGCAGCAGACGTTATTCACGACTGAAAGCGACTAATGATGATGATAATGAGGTTGACGACGATGATAATGCTAATAATTAAAATAATAAAATTCTTATGAACTAACTCTTAATTATCACCAAAACTGAATAAGCGCAACGCCAGACACCACGCTTGCCACGAAAAATATAAGACCATCAATTGTGGAACAAAATATCACTTCACTGCAACTTGATGGTTTGTTTTGCAATCTCCAAAAATAAACAAAAAAGATTTTATATGAACATATTTACATCCAGCAGTAGTTCCACAAAAAGAAGACTCAACTCACCAATCTTGACCCGGCCTCTCTCCTCTCCCTCACCCATCACTAGAATGTTGGCAGGTTTCTAAAAAAAGTAGACAAAATCAAAACAAGTAAAATAAACATATTTCTTGGTGTGACGATTGAAGATCCGGAATTATATTGGTAAATGTTTTTGACAGTTTCATATGTATGGGAATTATCGGCCAACTACTACACACCTTGGAACAAAATCAGAAGTGACAGATTCAAGATTTTGAAAAAATGAACTCAAGTTATTTCTGAACCATTTTGGAAAAGATTTGCTTTCACCACAAACAGTTATCCAAATACACAAACATTCCTTTGACTAAACAAGTAAGTTGTCAAACCATGTACTGAACAGAACTAAATTACACAATGTTCATGTCATTGTAAGAAAACAGTTTTAATTTTATCTATGAAAACAATTTTAAAAATGGTCATTCATTATTTCATGCTGATCAATGAAAAAATGAATCAGTACAAAAATTAACCTCCCAGGTCACGTATAAACAGTAGAGCAAACAAAATGAAACACTTGCAAGACGATGATTCTCATGAGGATCTACTATGTGATTAAGATTCACTGTAGAGCAAAAGCTTTGAATTAGAAATAGTACCCACTAGATCACGATGCAGCACCCAGTTCGCGTGGAGGTAATGTATCCCATCCAATATCTGGTAGAGTAATGATTTGACAATGTTCTTGGGTACATTCACAGTCTTCTTGCTGGCTTTAGTAGATCGGTGGTACTTTATAATATGCTGCATTAAAACAGAGGCACAAGATATGATAGCGGGAATGGCTAGAGTTATAGGGTTAACCAGTCACTAAACTAAGCAATGAAATCATCTACAATGTGACCTTAAGCAAGGGATTGAGGATTTCAGGAATGTCCAGTACTTCAATAGCAGTTAGACACCAAAATAACGAATCAATTAAATTTTCATTTCTTGAATACAAACTAGGTCACAACTGGATCAGCAATAGAAGTTAAAGTAGCTTACTTCCTTGTACGTGACATCATTGGTTCATGTACAGTTGTACAATAAGAAAAACAGTATCAGAACCTTTATCCATTATGGTAATTAATACACAACATCTCAAATAATAATTCAAAACAAAGTGTAATTAAGTGATAAATTTTTACTGCAGTGGAAGTAGTTTACCCATAAGTCATGTTCGGAGTAATCAAACAACAACCAGACACGCCTGTCAGTATGAGATAGGAATACCCTCCGCAGGTTGATGACATTTTTATGGCTCAATTCTCGTAGGAGCTGAAATGATAAAAATCAAAATTCATTGGTCGATTGTGGATTAAATACGAATACACTATAAAGTCATTGAGAAAGCGCATAGTGTGAAAAGTTTTTGAGATTTTGCTAATCATACAAGACAACTTACATACATATATTATATGGCAAATCCCACCTTCATTTTATTGTAATAATAAACAAAAAATTAACAAATTAATTATTTTTTAATTTTTAATTATTTTTAGCTCTTAATATTCTATACCTTGTTCTTGTTTATTGTTTTTATAGGACCATGTGATAGACAAGCTGATGCTTAAAATGTTCTTATCTTCTCTAAATGAAGAATCTTATCGTAAAAGTTTTACTTCCAAATTCATTAAAATAAAGAAACACGTTTTATGTTCAAGGA
Organism: Phoronis australis; assembly: GCA_002633005.1. NCBI lineage: Eukaryota > Metazoa > Phoronida > Phoronidae > Phoronis > Phoronis australis. The sequence goes on from NMRA01000149.1 coordinate 649,633, forward strand.
GTTTGTTAAATTCTTATTGATCTATAATCGAAAAGAACTTACAACCTTGATTTTCAGAAAACAGAGACCGTGGTTATAAAATAACTGTTATTTAATTTGGTTACTTTTCAGAGACCTACATGCACTAAAAACAATGAAGGGTCGAGAGTATATCCTGACACAGATGAATCAAATATATTTTGTTAAAGCCCCATGCACCGTCATCTTTGTAGTCGGCTCATATTACGGGATGTAACGATTAGTTGGCTCTTCAATGTGAGATAACATGATGGACCAAATGAGTATTATTGATTGCTTTACTAGAATGGGTTGATTCACCACTGCGCTGTCAAATGGATTTATATGAGTTTGAAATTTTTTTACTTCAGCTTGACCCATTTGGCACTGCATAAGACTTCAAAGAAAAGCTACTAAAGCACCATCAATAGCACCCTGTTAATACTACAAAGGATTCCAAAACCATTTGCTAAGTTCTCTGAAAACTATCAAGTAGAAATCCACCCACAGCTATTTCTCTGCATGCTGACATTGAGATTCCAGTGCCCTCTATCTGTTTCAAAGCATAGCCTCTCTCATCTCTGCAAAACAGAAAACAGATGATCAATAATGCTAAGGTAAATGCCAATGTGATAGTGAACACTTTGGAAATTCTGAAAAATGTCACAAATGACAAATGCATTCAAGAATAAAATTGTGTTCTCTTTCACGGTGATTATTCTCCAGACTACATCATAGAATCAGAAATTGCTTTAAAACAAAGTTAAGTACATCCTTTTCTATTTTACCGACACTGATTCATATCAAAAAGTGTTTTGGAGATTGAGTTGGAAATTTAGACTCACTCCACTGAGAAATTCTAACGTACACAGTTTTTCATGGGCCCTCTGAGTGTTTTAGTAGTATTTAATTTTTACTATGTAATAGTGTTAAAGTGGTTACCAGAATGGTTACTGCTAGTAACCACTCAAATTCATCCCCATCAAGTAGGCCATTCCAAATAAGCAGAAGGCTGGGCCAGAGGCAGCGACAAAAGAAATGTTATTCAATTGTGACTTGAGTTTGGTGCAACAAATAATTTTGTTTGTTATAGACCTTTACCTACTCGTGCTGAACTAAACATATTACGCAGTATACTTAAAACAAAATGTACCACCCACTTTGGATCTTTGCTCTTTGCTTTGTAAACGTGACCGTACGTTCCACGGCCAACTTTACAGCCTTCATAGTCAAATAAATCTTCGACCTTGGCCCGTTTCTCAGCCGCCCGAGCCTTAAAGTCGTAGTCCATTGAAAACTACGCTGCTGCAGTCCTACATGAGCTGCTTGAATACGGATGGAAACGTACAAGAGCAAATCTAAAAGCGAACAAATGACAATATTTGTCGAGTCGCAGATTCCATCACGAATCAAGTTCCGGTAAAGCAGAGACCTCTTCCGGTCATGTGTACAGAGGCCGCTGGACCGTGCTCTGCTCTTGTTACAGAAGCGTGCACTCAGCTCTAGTCAGTCACGGTTGTTGACGCGTTATCTATCGTAATTGTTGCTGATGGTTTGCGGATAAACTACAGAATTTCATTAACCAAGACCAAGAAGTGAGTGGTGTGTATCTTGACTGACGGTTGAAATTCAGCTCAGTCGTTGAGACACCAATCTCGTCTCAAGATCACAGCAGCAGGTCCTTTTTTGGGTTTTAGTTTTGGCTTTGTCGTCCTTAGCTACTGATTGTCCGCAATGCAGAAGCTGAGGACGCCGTTGTTGGGAAAACGTCCTGGAATTGTCTTAACGTATACTCAAATATGTGGGTGGATGTTACTCTCACTATGTGACCTATTCGATAAAGTCACTCCGTTGTTGATGACTAACTGAGCCCAGTGAGAATAGAATGTGGATTTGCCATACCGTGAAAAATTCGGCACTGGTCGGATATAGCGGCCCCTGATTTAGAGAACCAGTTCATCCACTATATAACTAGCCCGTTATTCAGTTATTGCCTGGTTCTCTAAATCAGGGGCCGCTATGTCCGACCAGTGCCAAATTTTCAAAATGCCCAATAATTTTTGTTAAAAACAAACACCACGGCGGTATTCAGCTGGAAAATTCAACCAAGCATAGTTTTTGATTTTTAAAAATCGATGAACTAATAAGCCAAGATTGAAGATAAACGACTGTGCGTATTGGTATATGTGGTTGATTTGCAAATGCTGATCAGATTTAACGATATCACATGGATTATTCTTTTAATATTCTTTCAGTCTCGTTTAACCAGATTTTTGACTAGGTTTGCAGTTGTACTTAACTCGTTATTTTATACTTTCAAAAAGCTAGAACAGTACGTAGTCAGTGCAACCGAAGTTGTCCAGAGATTCTAAAATTTCAGTTTGGCCATCACCATGTTTGCATTTTTGTACATATTTTGGGATTTGAGTTCTAATAAAGATTAAACTAATGATACGTGTAGTTTTGTTTGCTGTGAAATGTTTAGTGTAGGTGTAATCTGAAATCTTCAGGGACGGGCTCACAATTAAGTAAACTAATTAAGTTTTTATGGCGTTCAAAATCTACAACTGTTTTGGTACTTCAAGTTTAAAAATAAAATAAAAAGATATCAACCTGTCTCCTGTCAGAAAAAAACAGGAGAAAGTAGACAGAACTATTAAAAATAACGAAAACCGGTATGAAACATATTTAAAACCATTGTTCCTTTGGGAAGTGGCCCATTGTTGAGGTAAATACAAATTAAAATTTTTTAGTCATTTTTAATATTTAGAATGTGTCAAGTTAAAACTACTGGCCCCAGTTACCACCTTCAACTCTAATCAAATGCCAGAGAAAACCAATTTGGGTGTAATAACAACCACCATTGTTAAGACAGTAGTGCTAGCTATTACCTTTCCAGTCCATTAGCTCAGATCTACGTCGATACAAAGGGCGTGCTGAGTAGGCATCATTGATAACAGTTGTCTGGGGCTAAAGGGAATCTGAGCAGTGACCAGTGTAAAGGAGAAATTCTTCACATTCTGTGCCTGAACTTGGAATCTTGCTTAATCTCAAGATCGCGTATGCGTGAACTTGGAATGCACGAGAAAACTTGACAAATTTCACTCAAGCAATCATGTTCATGTTTATAAAAATTTGAAATGCACTAAATCAAATTACACGTTAATAGAATACTGTAAATTTAAGCAATCTTTTTCAACTAATGATGAACTTCACATCAAACAATAATTGTTTAACCACACACATATTCCTCCGTTTCTTTGACACAAGTTACGGTAAAGGAGAATATGGGTGATCATGAGGCCAATGATTACAAAAATTCTTTAAACAAAACAAAAAATTTCACCTGACTGCCCAAGTTAGCATTCAATTCCATGTTCACACATGTAATAATTTTCAATACTTGGAGGTTTATTTTATTTTTTGCAGGTTGTTTAGTATCCAAAAAATGAACAAGATTAGACTTGGTGTAAAGTTTTTAAAGCGCCATCTGTCAACTCAACAAGGTGGTGCCTGGGTTCCAACACAGAGGGATGTCTTGGTCGCATGTGTTGGGGCTGTCTGCACTGCTGCTGGTGTACTGTGGCTCAAGAATTACGTCTATTCAGAACGCGGGAATAAAATCTCTCGATTAAAACTGCTGAAGTACAAAGGAGAAATCATACGTGACAAAGACTTTGGACGTTCCATGAGTAAAGTTGTCTCAAAAGAAGGACAAAAATATTACTTGCCCGACTTTGTATCTCTGCGCAATCTTGCCGTCATTGAAAGTTTTGAAGTACACGATGATGATATATTTGTTGCGAGTTTTCCGAAATCGGGAACAACTTGGGTCCAGGAGATTGTTTATCTTCTTCAGAGTGGTTTAGACTACAAAACAGCTGGGTCCAAAAAGCTTGAAGAAAGATGGGCTTACATGGAATATATCTGTCCTGGGTTGAACCAACTGGCCCTTCAACCAAATCCTCGCTTAATCAAGACCCATTTGCCATATCACTTTCTTCCTGAAGACATTTGCACAAGACACAAAGGAAAAGTCATATACATCGCACGAAACCCTAGAGACACTGCTGTGTCATTCTATCATTTTATTAAGAATTTTCAAGATGTTCAATATAGAAAAACATTTTCAGAATTCTTCCCAAAATTCTGCTCTGGTGTGGTATTTTATGGGCCCTGGTGGACCCATGTGAAGGGATATTTAAATGAGAGAACAAATAATTGTAATTTATTGGTGGTGTTTTATGAGGATCTACAGAAAAACCCAGAGTTAGTTATTAAGCAGATTGCCGATTTCTTGGGCAAAGAGCTGTCTGAAGTGGAACTGCAAGACATCAAGGACTTTTGCCATTTCTCGACCATGAAGGACAGACCAACAAGTAACTATAGCTGGCTTGAAAAGGACGGATTGTTGAAGGGTGAATTTTTACGCAGAGGCAAAGTTGGTGACTGGGAAAAATATTTCACTGTATCCATGATTAGTCAACTGGATGAGATTTGCGTTCAAGAGCTTTTGGAAGACTTTGAGTTGTTTGTGTATAATGTGTAGTCAATGGAACATTTGATTGGTAAGCATGCTCACAACTGATGTGGCCTTATCACTGTCTGCTTCAGTTATATATATTTATTGCACAGTTATGGCTGTAGTCTGGATTGCTAACTGCTACCGTTATTTCCTGAAAGGCTTTCTAGTGGTTTTATAACTTGTCAAATAAAAGCTCATAAACCTGCCTTCTGTGAAAATTTGATTTTAAAGTAATTTTACTGTTTTGTAAAATGATTCAAATTTATACCTTTTTTGTTCAATTTAAGGCCAAATTTCCTGTCTCGATGAAATTGTCAGTGAGCGAAACACTAATGCCCCGACATGACTCTTGTAACGTGAAGTAAATAGGGTTTAACTCTATTGTATATTTTATGCACTAATGCAGGTGTGATTGGTTGGACAAACCGATTCAAATTTTGCATTCATCAATGTTGGAAACGGCAATTTTAGAGAAATGGAGTACTTGAAAAATGTCTCTTAGAAGTACTTTAAAACTCGCTTAAGTGTGACACTCTGAAGTCGAATTTTCCCTGAACTCTGACAAGGTTCCACAGAACGGTTGTTCTTAAATTATGGCCTGGTTGTTTAATGCAGCTCTACAAGTAAGCCATAGTTTGTAAATCATATCGTCTCACAACTGAGAATGAAATGTTCAGATCATTCAGCATAAATTGCTCATTTTTATCTCACCCAAGTCTGGTATCGTTTCACTACTAATTTCTTACAAAATTATTGATCGACTGTACTTTGCGAAGTTCTAGGAAATTACTCAATGTTCATTAGATTTTTTGTGCCTTGCAAATAGACTTGCGCTGTAAATCCCTGTTCTAATGCAGGTGAATGATCAGACAAGTCTAATTAAACAGTCACGTGCACACTGAAAGTAGAGATACGTTCGAGTCTAGTAGTAGTAGCGAGCACAGGATATTCCTTTTCCATTACAGCACAAAAAAGCCACTCGAGTTCAATGCTGGTGATGTACGGGAAAGTTGCTGCAAAACCACTATAGTATATAAAGCAGGCATTAGTTTATTACGAATAATTTTGACTACCCCACGACTAGAAAATAACTAGTGCACCATCACAGAAACTAAAGTATGAATTAACTGTCAGTGTGTGGTGCACTCAGTCCAATACCAACTCTGATGAAATCTCTTGGTATGGTTATATCCAACTTATTCCGAGTTTTACTGAAGCATCAAGTTCTGTGTCGGTTGGCTTTATGTATTTTAATAAATAGTGCTTTAAAAAGCTTCTCTGTAATCGCTTTGTGTTTAAAAACTTGCTTTTAACTTATGCCACTTATCATTAATAAAGTTGAATTCATTTTCATTATTACTCAGGTGAGAAACAATTTCTAGACTTGGTAAGTGCTGACAGTTCAGCTCAAGACCAGACTCGATAAGCTGTATTGACACAGGCATTTCATGCGTCATTATAATGGCTAGCCAAATTGGCTGGTTCTGACATTGAATGTTGGTAAGTGTACAAGCAATACAAACATTAGCCCGGTCAAGTAAACAAGTCTGGTCTCTATAAGTAATGAATTGCGACTTCTAACAAATAGCCCAGAAATTGCAACAAATCTCAGTAACGAAGCTGTATAGACCAATTTCACAACACTATGTGGTCCGTAAATCTAAGAGTTATGAAAGAATGTAGATACGTAGGAGCTACAAGGTATGGGTTTCATGCACAACTTGTTGAGGAAGAGAAAAACTAATTTGGTAAAAAATTCATTTAATACAACAAGTAGCATCTTAGATAATCTTTTACATGTACATGACTTATGTACATAATAACTGTTCTAGAGCACAACCTGAAGACATGTACAAAAGCAGAGTTCTTATCTAGCAGAACATTCAACAACTTGCAGTTTTGACAAACCATATTTACACCTAAATAAAGGTAAAACTGACCAAAATCCTGGCAACATTGAGGAAGAGTATGAGCTATCTGGAGATTTTTGGAAGACAATCTTGATTCTAACACAGTAGCTCATGCAAAATCTCATAAAAAATACCAAGCAACTTTTCATCACCAACAACACCTTGACGCAAACATAAAGATCTTCACATTTTCACATTTTTGTTTTTTAAAACCACTTCTGAAAAACACAAGAACTCAGAACGACCACTGCTCTATTGTTGGAGAAATATACCAACTGTCAACAAGGGGTGAACAGATCAATGCAACCAACATGCTGTATAGCCCTGCTGTCTAGTGTTCTCAAGTTACAGGTGAAAAAAATAAGACACCAAGTAAATCAATTATTCCCTACATTTGGTGAAGTCGACCAACCCAAGAAGATATTCACTATAACTGACACTGTATTTGAAAGCCAATATTTCTACAAATACCAGGTTTTGCCAAAAATTGAGACCATCCTGAATTTTTTTTAAAAAAAACTCCAGTGGAATGCATTCATTGGCAGAAGAATCTATTGCTGACCAAAACTGACAACTGTCTCTCCTTAAGAATGACTAAACTCTGCATAAATGGTTGAATTTGCAGCTCACAGTGGCCTGAAATCAGACAGTGATGGTAGAAAAACCTGCACCTCATTAAACTTGATGGATATTACGTAATCAGCATGTTTATTCTGCAGAGTCAACATGGAACACACTGAAGTTTAATAGTCCACTGTCACTTCACCATGGAACTTAACTCTTGTTCAAATGAGAACACATTGTAGATCATTGTATACTGAAGTTTACATGACAGTATAGTCAATTTCTTCCGTCAGAAGTTATGTGTTTCCAGGAGATATTTGACTGGCTGTTGCTGGTGTCATCCAAGGACTAGGGAAGGCGGTGTCTGACTTGGTGTACACTTGAATGGGTCGGCGGAACCCTGCAAGCACGTAAATGAAAATATGGCTTTGCTTTAGTTCATCTTCATTTAAAGCCCAGAATACCAACTTAACGGTAAAAGTTAGCACCAATATTAACCCACCTCTACTGGCATTATTGAGTTTTAAGAACAACCACAAACGCACAAGCAAGTGTCGCTATTTACGAATCCTTCCCCCTGATTTGTTATGTTCTGCATGACTGACCACAACATGAGCATTTCAAGTAAAACTAAAAGTTTATGTTACTGACAAAATAAAAGCTCGGAAATTATTGGCTACTAAGTCTACATTTAGTAAAAAAAATATATCTACAGACGCAAATATGAAACTTTAGAGTTCACACAATTTACAGTACTGCAAGGTTACCTTTGGACTTATTGAGAGGCAAATCCAAGTTTTCACACGTGGAGAAGCCAAGAGACAACAGGAACTCGGTAAATTGGTCTGGCTTGAATTTTATAGATGAGAACACTTTGAAGATTTCCTCCTGCAATATACAAGCAGTTGTAGGAATAGATAACAAAGTTCATAACTCAGACCCTCAATGCCTCGATTTGGGACAGCCCAAAATTTCCCTCATCAGGCCCCAAAATTCCCCTCCAATGACTACAGAGTTCCACCCAAGGACAGAATCACTTTCATCTCACACACACCATCGGAGTCAAAAGATTTTAATAGCTGCGAAAATCTGCACGTCACAGGCATGCCTTTCCAATGTTTAGAGCCTCGATGTTGGGAGCAGAATCAGGATTAGTTCATCGCAAGTACAGGGATGATCACAAAGTACTGAGCAAAGAATATCATTCACAGCAACAGGGGGAAAGGTGGAAGACTTGGTGACGACCATGCCAACTCATAACATTGTGAAGAAAATGTGATTACTTTTCAAGGAAATGGCAGACTTAGATGAATTTGTACAACAATTAATTAACAGCTATAAATTGAAAGCACACCTGGCAATGCAAATTTAATCATTTTTTAAAAATTGCGGTATAAGTATAGTTTTAAAACTTACCGTCAATTTTTTCTTTTTCTTGTACGAGGTCCAGCTCTGTGGTTCCAGAATGAGTTTACCACCAGGTCTCAGTTGACGAAACATTCGCTTGAACACACGCTTCAGTCCCTCATCACCGTGGTGAAGATGCATCCACTTGGTGACGCTTAGGCAGAGGATAGTATCATATTCTTCCTTCTGAAGCGCTAGTAGTTCATCCGTCTCCAACACATAGTTACCCTGAAAGTAATCAAACAACTTTCTACACAGAGGCACAAGTCAGACAACTTCAACAAGAATGCACCAATTTCTTGAAGGTCAGACGCAAATGTTCATGTGGCATGGGTAACATAATAACACTTCAAGACATTTCGCGGCGTTATAAAACGGGATGAAGAAAAAATGTAACATACTAGTATGATTAGCACCAAAGTAGATCCCAGAGCTTTGTCGTAATTTTTTGCCACTGACAAGACCTTAATAAACATGGAAGCAACACCACTGGGTCCAAGTCTTCTGCAAAAGTACACATCACATAAACACACACCAGTGTTCTCCACACTCAAAAATTCAAACAGGCTGCAATTACAACCACTTTGAAAAATTAGACAGTGTACAGCGCGACTGAAAAATGATACTTTTTGTTCAAAATGAACAAATCTGTTGTGTCGCATGCTATTTAAGCAGGTCAAAGGCAAAATCAAACAGGTCGCGGTGACCTGTTTAAAACAGGTCACTGAGAACACTGACACACAAACACGAACACAAACACACACACACACACACCTAAAGAAAAAGTACAATACTCACCTGAACAAACATAACATTATTTGGGAACATCCCTGATGAGACAGGAGGTGCTGTCGCTGGCCCGTAACATAACGACATAGATGTGGGAAACCTGTTATCAGATGATTTCTCTGATGTCACGTAATGTCTGACATTCTTCTTAGCAGCTGCAATCAGATTCTTGTCCACATCCAAACCTACAACTTTTGATGGACCAAATTTCTTGGCAATTTCAAGAGTGACATGACCAACATTACAGCCGATATCAAGCACCTGACGACCCTCAAACCATTCACTTTTAAATTTTGTTACTCTCAAATCTCCCTCAGCGTCAGGATTTCGATAACCATAATATCGATTGTAATTGCCATAAACAAACTTGTTTTTTCCACAAGCACTTCCAGCATGTTTACTATTCTGTCTACTGAATTTCACAGGGACAGACCCCTTCTCAGTTTTGGACTGAAACGCAAATGATCTGGCAACAGCAGAACTTGGTTCAGGCTTTCCATCTTCTGATTTACGCTTTCCTCGTTTTGACTTAGGCGAAGTTTGAGGAACAACTGGGGACACTATACGATCATCCACTCGGTGTACTGGCGAATCACTTTTTTCTGAGACATCAATTGATAATTCGCAAGTTTTGTCAGCAGACAGAGTTGCTTCGCTATCTTCTTTTTCGGACTTCTTGCGGAATTTATTTCGCTTGTGCTTCTTCTTGGTTTTAGGAGAAATCAGAATATCCTGTTCATCATCCATGGCGTTCAAATTAAGTGGGTCCTTAATATTTGGTGGTATTATTACACTGACTCTGGACGGCCTAATAATAGGGGAAGATTGCGGAGTGACTGCATTGAGCTGCCTGTTGATTTCTTCATCTTCACACAAACTGTTCAGGTTCAAAGGGTCATTTATATTTCCACCCAATAGGAATTTTGATGGAAGCTTAAATTCCATCCTTTGGCTAGAAGATGATTTTCTTCTTTTCGGTGGTGGTTTGTCGTCTATAGGAAGTATTCTTGCACTAACAGACATTGACCTGTGATACGGTTTGTCATTTCTCCTTTTTCTCATGGGCGCCGGGCTCAATGGCTTGTTTTCCCTGGCAACATTTTCTTCCTTCTTACTATCAACACTTTGAACAGACAATTTTGTCTTAGGAGACTGACGAATCTCACCACAGGGAAATTCGGCATGCTCAAATTGAGTTCTGGTGGGGGTTTTGATGTCCACACTCATTTTTGAGTCACTTTCCGACAATTCCTATAACTGTTCAAAACTAACTGCAAATATTTCCCGCTATGATATAGCCCGAATTTCCTATGACATCATAAAAAAGCAATTCATCTCCCATTTGGGGACATTTACTGACACATGGCGCCGGCGAAAACTGGCGACTGGAATGGGATGCGTTGTTTATTCGACCATCTGATAAGCAGCGTGCCCTGGCGAGGAAAATCCGAGTTATCCAATTAACATAATTTATCCAAAAAGTCAGCACCTCTTTGGTCCAAATGACTGGTTCAAAAACACTCCAATCAATACCGAACCGCCAGATACCGAAACGAATTAGTCATTGAGCGAAAGAATACAAATAACAACACTTTACCAAGCCTGAAGACAACTTTTAACCCAACACAGCACAGACAACAACTTCAGCTGCAACTGAACGTGCTCAGAACCAATGTTCTGAATGGCTACTCACAGAGCATTATTTTAGTTAATCATTAAAAAAGTAAAAACTCTATATAATATGTTTATTAATACCCTTTTTTGGTATATATAACACTAAAAATTGATATAATTAAGTTTTAAATATTTTGCAAATGCTTGATTGTATTAAAAGTATAATATATCTTGAGATTTCGCATGCCACGTTTACATTTTTATTCAACTGGGGAGAAATGACGGGATAAAACGAGAAAAACATAATTTCTAGGTCACGGACGAAAGACGGGAATACAAATATTTTTTCGTCTTTGGGGTGAGCTTTCCTAAATGAATGCATAGAAAATGTGCAAAAGTTTCATCTGTATTGAACTTTTGGCCAATCAGTCAGTTTTGAGAATGGAATTTGTGTGCATCAAGAGTGCCTGTCTCATATTTGGCGGGAATTTTGAAATGTATACTGTCGGATTAGCCTTTGGCTTGCCAAATTGTCGTCTGCTAAAATAAAATACCAGGATTGATTCTACCAGGTGGCTAATCTCCTCTCTTCGCTAACTGCACGATTTTTCTCATTCACACGATTCTTTTCTTTTGAGTGCCGCTCCCATGAGAAAATGACTGAAATAATTCTAGTATTTTTCAGCAAAATTCGTAGGCGTAGCTACAGACGCTCGAATTTCCCGATGACTCATAACCATTTTAATCATTTTATAAGATAAGATTAAGAAACATAAAAGGTTGGACACTAAACATTATGGCATTTTCCCGTTGCTCCCAACTTGTTCGATTCAAAAGCCCAGCAACAAGTTGGGAAGAACAACCCTGTGGCCAATACCTTACACGACTGATTAACTCCATTCTGGCATTGATGGTTGGAGGGCCATGCAGCTCTCTTTTGTTCGTTAAGTGCTCTAATCTCCAATAAGATCCTATCTACTAGCCTGACTGGGCTGTGTTGTTAAAAATAAAAGTTAAGTTATAACATATTTGAACATAAACCAATAGCATAATGGCTTTCAGAATTAAACACGCCATATGAACACCGTTTCCCAATTCTTATCGCACAATTTCTTGAGCTATAGATCAAAATGAGCTTTACTGACAACATATATTGTTTGGTAAAATGGCATCTTAGAATCGCAGACGAAGGTGTGTCAAGAATGTTGCATTCTGATTGGTCAGTCATAATCCTGGCGATAGGTCAATTATCAAAACAATCTAAAAACTCTGAATTCAAGGACATAAAATAGTTAACATGGTAGATTCCAAACGGTTGTGTTTTAACCTGTAGGCCTGTCGAAGAGAAAATTTCAAGTTTGAGCATGCAACCCCCATGTAAAAGTCAACATTTTGCTCTGGGTCTGAGCTGCAGTCCTCTAGGGTAGGTTGTTTACTCAACTGTTAACTAAGACCCAGCAAAACATCTACGCCAGGTCACAGACAGTGGTGTTCTTCAATGGAACTATTTTAAAGTGTGCAGAGAGGGACTGGCACATCTGTACCTCTAGTTTTGTTTCTTGATATTGATACATGGTGTTACAATTTTATTTATTCCACTATTAGGGGTCCCATAACAAAAAATCCAGGTATTGAATGCCTCCTTGGGAAGTCGAGTTTGTGCATGCTCAGTAAGATTTTCTGGATAGCAGATGGTTACACACAGCAAAGTCTTGTGACAATTTAAAAAATCACTCTAACGCCCACGGCATTTAAACGAAATGTAATAACATTAACTTTACACAGATTAATACAATTCCACAAAAATACCTTGTTTTAGTATGGATAGTTAGGCATATCTTTGTCAAATGTGTGTCGATTTTGACCAAAAACATACCGTTGTGGTCGACATAAGATAATTCGAAATTAAATATCAAAAGAAAAATGCAACAGTTGAAATAACTGAATACTCACGCACATTTCACTCACAGACTGCCAGACGGATTATCACTGCAGTAAATCAAATGCGAAGCTGTTAACATAAACAAACTGCTGCACACTTGTTTATGTGGCCATCCCTATAAACCTACCCCAACTTACGGACCCTGGACTTCAGACCCTGAGCGGAATGAATTCATGATTAAGGTTACTAAATAAAAAACCTTCCACTTATGTGTAATGTGTTTCTTCTTATAGCTCATTTTATCACTTAACCTTGAATTCAGTTGCAAGAATCGGCGTATCTTGTGTTTGATCTTGACATTATGTGCTACTCTTTGTTAAAGCAGAACGAAAACTCGATTTTTGGCAGAGATTACCGATATGTGACCGCGACGTTAAGTCGCGCGATGGTAAATCACCTATCGGCAACTGCCAGAGTTGTTCGATGCCAGTTTCGTGGAGTTCCATGCACATTTGAGTAGAAAATTCTGAGCAAACATATTTTGAGTGTCCAACCTTTATGTTTTCTTAGTAGTGAGTGACGTTGGTGATAATCGAGGCACAGATAAACTCAAGCGCCTGTGAGCGTAGCCAGCTATCTAGCTGTATGTTAGATGTCTATGTAGCCAGCCAGCTAGCTGTATGTAGACTATCGTCAAAATACAGCTAGGTACCGCTGTGTGTTTTTCTTCCATAGACCCCAAAATTGCGCACATCCGGTTCTGCTCGTCAACTTGACCTATAACAACGCGTAGAGCTAAAGACTGGACGCCGGGTGCATGCAAAATCTGGGAATCAACTGACTTTCACCTTGCCCGCTACAGCCGTTTAAGTGGAAAACAATCTAATAAATGTCATTTTCTTGTGTAATCCTCTTTACCTTTACACTGCGTTCATTATTTCAACATTCACGTGCAATGTCATCTGAATTTGCAGAGCGTAATACAAAAATGTTTAATCAGCCAAGTCGATTCCAACTTGGTCACCAGTGGACTAGGTCACGGGCGGAGCCAACATATTAAGTGGGTCAAGCTGGTGCATTGGGTCCCCTAAAAGTAGGTCAACAGTTCATTGTTAGACACACGATGTGCTGGGAGAACCCAAGTGCGAAATGGATACAGTATTTGAGTTGGTGGTTAAAGTACGTCAAGAGCATAAGATCGAAATAACATTTTAAAATGTCAAATTACCCAATTATGGAATTTGTTTGAGGATTTATCTCTTTTCACAACTTGCGGTGTTCATAAACGCGAAGTCACAGAGGCGACTCCTAACATTTGTTCTGAACGGTTGAATGCTTGCAGACACAACTCCTTCAGGATTAAAACTTATGTTTTGTTTTCAATTTTCTTGGCATCTTTCTATCATGTATACGTCATTGATGCAATATTATGGCAACTCCGTGTCATACGGAGCTGCTCTGTGCCTGGTGGGAGATTTGAGTTGAATGACAGCCCCATAATCTTTGATCTCAGATAAGTAAACAAATTTCCACGTGGTTGTGCAGTTCCAAGGTGGCTCTGCTAAATCTTTTTTTTTCTTGCTACTTGCTACTTGCTACATATATTTCGTATTTGAAGTTCCCCGAGAATGAAGGTTAAGTATTTTTCATAAGACCTATGTGAAATAATATTGTTAAAATGACCAATTTTTGTCAATAAGGTTTGAGATTATCCTTAATTCACTGGTCATCAGTTTATAAAATCATGGGTTTTGTGGAGATATTCATTGATATGGGTGAAAAGTGATTACATCAACAACTCCAAATTGGAGTGTGGTTTTATTGTATTCAGTTGGACCAACGCCTTTGTTCAAACTTGTAAAAGTTACTTTTTAATTTCTGGTGCCTTTGAACAAGACAGGTTAGCGTATTGACCATGATTTTTTTTCTAAAACAGATAAACCGGTGGTTTTTCACTTACAACTTTTGTCCCAATGTAATTTTTGGGAAGTGGCATTTTGGAACGTAAAGGTTGTAAAGTCTTCTAAGCTGTAGTGAAGTCACACTTTCTGTCCCTATTAATATGGTGATATATTGCCAAATAGATTTAGAGAGACCTTCCTGTGCATACTGTGTCAAATTTTACAGTAAACATAACCTACAGTAGGCTCACATTTTGTTCAGTTTGTGGGTAACACTAAGGGTTGGAAGGACTGTTGAAAAAAACTGCAAGTGGTCATTGACAATTCTTTGTAGTGAACAGTCTTTCATTTCAGCCTATCTTGGTCAATGTCTCAACAACAGAGAGATGAGAATGAGGTTGGTCCTCAAGAAGAAGACCTATTGGAAGGTGATGTCCCAGACTCACTAGCCCAGCCTGCAATACCTGAGGGTTTGTTCATTTATTAATAAATGTTTGGTGTCTGTATTGCTTATTAAATATAACAATTAAAGCATTAGTCTCAGTTCACAAACTAGATCAGTGCTAGTGTGTGTTCATTTTCAGAAAAAGAATTGAAAGATAATCAAAACAAAAATAGTAATGATGGGACTGTAAAACCACCTGTGGATGATGAACCCTCAACATCAACTCAGGCCTCAAAGGCACAGGTAAATTTTCCTCTGGTATTCTATAAAGAAAGGGAAGTTTTGTTCTATATGGTAATTTGACATGACCTCTTTATTTGTTTAGTTTTGACAAAACAGGCACATGATTACAACTGTGTTCTCTTTAGATATTTGTGTTGCCTTTGACATTGCATCGTTAAGTATAATTGTTTATTGTTGTCTAAGACTGAGTTGAAATAAGTTGTTTTTGACATAATGCAACAGGATAGTGGAATCAATCTCTTCTACACAAGACATTTTTTTCTGGTAATCTTGAGATTTTTCTTTCTTATAAAGGACTTTGCATCTTGCTCAAATTTAAACAAGAAAGGGAAAGCAAAAACGAACCAGAGTGAAGTTTGTAGCACGGATCAGGTTTGTAATGTACGATTTATAATTGTTATATGGCATTGCCATCATGGTATTACTTTGTAAATAAATTATGTTTACGATACTTCTTCACTTATTTGCACAAAAATAATTGCCAAAACTGTCATTTTTTCCCATTTTTGAGAAGCTGATAACTTTACTGGAGATAATGAAAAATTTACCAAAAATTTATTTTTGTGGAGAAATTTGCCAAGATGGAACTTCTTTGTCGGCTGTATTGTGTGCTAAATATGTGAAGAGTTACCAAAATTAATAAAAATACTACAAATGAAAAAAAGATGCAATAAAACATCGAGTTCGAAATCTGCGTCTGTCAAGTTTGAGATCAGCGTCTGTCAGTGAGGCTTAGCCACATGTTCTCAATCATGTGTCAGACAGTTGAGAAAATTACTGTAAAAACCCAATATTTTAATTACGGCCACATGAGAGTCTCAGTGACGCATCTCAAACTGCTATCCATGACGGCATTCTGTCGTTCAGCAACTTTTCCAGACGGTTCTGAACGTGCGATAACATCTGGCTCCTTTGTAAACTCCCCGGCTCAGTCTTTTGTCCCGTATGATAATAAGCTGGCCAATTATCTTCCAGGCTTCAAAGGGTTACTGAAACCTGGCATAATGGATTGTCTTAACTTCTGTTGTAGTTGGGCGATTTTGGTGTTTAAACAACTAAACATGATCAGCATTTTACAAGAAATTCAGAAATGCTATTGGTTTATGTTCAAATATGTTATAACTTAACTTTCATTTTAGCAGCACTGCCCAGTCAGGCTAGATACAATCTGATTGGAGATTAGAGCAATTATCGAACAAACGAGAACCGGCCCTCCAACCATGAATGCCAGAATGGAGTTAATCAGTCGTGTAAGATATTGGCTACAGGGGTGATCTTCTCAACTTGTTGTTGGGTTATAGAGTCGAACAAATTGGGAGCAACGAGAAATCGCCGTAATGATTCTACTGATAGCTTGAGTTTTGTTTTACAGAGTGGAAGTGAAAAGGAACACTCAAAAGCCTGCCACCTGTTGACAGATGAGCAATGGGAAGATATTTTTGACGCAGTCCTCAAGCAAGCTGGTAAGAATTTGTTTTCTGCAGTTAGTTTGGATTGATTCTTAATTAGCACTATGTGGGCTTTAAATAAATTAAAGTAATCTGGACCTGAGTTTGGTGAAAATTCAAACTGAACCATTTTTGTATATGGCGATCTTACCAAAAATCCCTGGCCATGTGTCCTTGAATTCGTTAGCAATAATTACAGAAGAAATCATCCAGGGCCCCTGCAAAAGCTAAAAGATTTGTCAATCAGATACCAATGACCTCAATTTAACTCTCAGGAAGAAGCTGGCCACAAAAACATACAGCGAACTTGTCAAGGTTTTATTAGATCGATATGAAATGCTGGACGTGCTGAAATCAAACAGCCATTAAACCATGGTGAGAAAAATCTGAAAAGGGGTGTCAGAAATTGACTATGGGTTTGTTTAAGAAGGTAGCTATGCTTTGAGATTGTGCATGGATGGAAAGAGAATGGTTAAATCCAATAATTAATTTATTATATTACAAGCACTAATTAAAACAAGTGAAACATTAAGTATACAACCAATGAATAAGGGTAACTAAGCTAGTGCCCTCTGTAAAGGTTACTTCAATCAATTAACTATAAATAATCAAACATCTTACATGGTGTCCAAGCTGCAGGACTCAATTCTTGTTGGATAACAGTCCTGTTGGTGAATCTTTGAGCTAACACACTACTGCGACAGCATGCTATGAACATTCCCACTAAATAAAATTGGTTCTAACCCCAGTGGTTAAGGTAAACGGCGGGGTATGGAAAATTGAACTAGACCGTATTTATCCACCTTGGCTGAGTCGCACTCGGCTCACGATCAAAGGGATGCCGCCAGGCTGCTCTAGTAATCGAGTCACGAGCGAGGATAATTGGCTTCGCTCATGCGGATATGATCAGCTGATTACAATCTAGCTAGCAGACTGTACTTTTTATGGTGAGAGTTTTACATAGTTTTTACTGTAATATTTGAAAAGAGGAGCGAAAACAAATATGAGTACAACTTTGAATTTTTCAAATCGGCCCAGGATAAAAGATTTTGCAACACAGCAACACTCACGATTACTTTCATTCGGCGCGCACTAATACAAAAATATAGGACCCAAGTTATTTAGATTTTGGAACACATGCATTGCAATATTCAAAATACTTTTATTATGAATCTTACAAGCTGTAAAACGACGTTGTTAATTTCATTGTGTTCATTCATTGTCATCCGTCAAATCGGCAATTTCCGAGATGTGATCTGCGGCGTGCGCGTATGTGTACAAAACACGTGATTGTTATGTTCCTGAAGTACGAAAATTAAGAAGGCTTTAACATGCCGTTATTATTGACAGGGACACGATAAAACGAATTTGGATTTTGACTATAGTCTTGATACAGCGATCTGACTGACCACTGCGTCAGTGTCTCCGTTAGACCCAGAAATTTCACACAGCCCGGGTAGTTCATTTCGTCCCCAACATGTAGATCGAGCCTTGGACTATTAATACTCCACGGCAGAGCTAACGACAGTCGGCCTGTGCACACAAAATCTGTGAGTTAACCAGCACTCACCTTGCACGTTACAGCCGTTTAAGTGAAAAACAATCTAGTAAACGCCATTTTCTTGCATAATCCTCCGCCTTTTGTAACAAAAAAGTCTATCGTCGATGACCCGCACACGCACGCTCACTCACTCTCATACACAGACGACCTTCAAAACAAACGTCACGTGACAACAACATGTGTGTTCATCCAGAGATTTTTCTCTTGTTGTGGAGTACGATGTAGCGCACATTTGGACTTAATCGCAATTAATCTGGACTCCACATGAACTTTAAAAATTGTAAAACATCAGGAAGATTTCAGGTAATTTGTTGAGTCGAAACTATATTTTTATTCAAGAGTACAAGTTTTCCTATTGACGATGGCGATTCAGCGGCGACGCATCAGTCGGCAAGTTTTCGCCCTGTGATGAGCACAATTTTTTGAAAAATTATCGTAATTTAACAACGGAAGTTCATAGCAATGCACCACAATTTTGTAGAAAGACTGTCATAGGCTAAAAATTCGTCACAAAGCGTAAATTTTATGAATCCTAGCTTCCGATTTTACCCGTTTGGGAAACCGGCTTTCAACTGCCGTAGGCTACAATAAGAATCCCCTCCCGTGAAATGATTTTCTAAGCGTTTATTAGAGCCAATACAGTATACAGCTTTCCACCAAGGCTAGGTGATACTACGACATTATTCTTTGTTGCATTAGTAACTGGTCTTGGCTAATATTATCATTTTATGGCCTGGTCATCCATTCAGCCAAAAGTAGTTCCAGAGGTGGCTTATCAGCCAATTATTCACGCATGCTGACTCACAATAGAAGCCTGATAAGAGTGAAGGTGGATAAATGCGATGTTCCTACAGTTTCTTGTTTTAGTGGATGTGTTCACGACATGAGTGTACTTGCTGGTCACAGTCCTTTGTGACGCAACACTTGCAGGCAGTATCTTCTACCCACGATTCTTCTTGCTGGTCACAGTCCCTCAAGACGTAACACCAGTAGGCAGTGTCTTACTACCCACAATGCAAGTGACAAGCTCTTAGTAAACTTCCTGTTCGTTAACCCTTGCCCTTCCCAAGATTGTCTTTAGAATCTTCCACAATATGGCTCTGTTGTACAATTTCTTTTGTACACTGTAGCAGATCTTCTAGCTTCAACTACTAAATCCCATCTGAGTATTTTCCAAACTTTTGCCCAAATTTTAACTATGTACTTACTTAACAATTGGCTAATAAAAACCGGATGATCTTGTCTAATCATATCATTGGCTGTTACGATTTGATCTCAGAAATTTTTAGAATATTTAGAGTGCATTGGCCCCAGAACCAAATTAGTAAACATCATCTAAAAATAGATCTTGACGTCAAAATACATGTTAACAAGTTTGACCCTATGGTTTAAAAGTACATGTGCACAAATTTTGGCCAACTTAAATGGAACTATCTGTACTAATTACTTATTCAATATTTACTCTGATATGGGGTTAACGTCACCAATTAGTTACTGATATCTATCCGTCATGAGTCTGACAGCAGCTGTTCAGTTTTTGTCCCTGTTGGCCATTCTGGGAAATATCAATTAGCTGTGGTTGAAAGACCAACTTTCTTTTGACAGAGTTTGTTTTGTTGAGTAAAAGTAGATGTTTTCTGAAAAAATTTTTAGGAGGCGTGGAACGCGAAAGCTTGTCAAAATATTTTTTAAACAATTCCTTATGAAAGTACCGTATCTCAACGTTTAGTACAGAGTAATTCATTTTCCCCTTTGAAGAAATTTCCAAAAAAATCACAACATTCACGATTTTTGAAATACACGCGAAGGAAAAATTGTGGTTACCACAGAGTTTCTAATCTTACTCGCATGCGCTCACTGTCAAATGGTTGAAGTTGTTTGAGGTCAATGGTCACATTTTCCATATAAAGGAAATGTGCTCTGTCTATGCCTTGGGATACCCAATAAGGAGACGTGCATTGCCTTGTGGGAGAAAAATAGATGGAAGTGGTGAGCAGTTTACAGGTCATTTTTTTTTAATTTGAAACTAAAAGAAAATGCTTTGATATCAACAGAAATTAAATATCTTAACTAACAAACTATAAAAATACCTGGTGAGCAGGTTGAATTCTGTTTCAGTGGCAATTAAAGAACCACGTTCAGTATTGCAATTTAATCTGTTTATCGTGTTCTAGGCCTCTTAAAAACTTTGGAAACTCGCACAATCTTGTCTAGTTTCAATTCCAAATAATAAATAATTCAAAACGAGTTAAAAATAAGATTCAGCAACTTTAACTTTAAATTTGTGATGATATTTTCTACTCTCTTGGGTTCCAATTACTGTTTGAATTGTTTAGAAGTGAGAGTTTGATTTATGCCTAAATTGTAAAAGTCTATTTTACCTTTTTCTCTTTCCTCTTTTGATGTGGGGGAAGGTTATTCGTGTATAAAGTATTTATTGTTATTTTTGCATTTCAAGAGGAGGAAATGAATGATGAACCAGTGGCAAACAAGCCAGAGAAACTGGATGACTTTGAAGGGGTGTTGAAGGTTGCTGAGGAGGCTGAACTCATGTTTGATGATGATGAAGGTTGGAATGAAGCATTATATTTCACGTGTACAAAGTCATGCACCTTCCAACACATCTTTATGTGGACTTTTTAAAACACTGTGTGATAGAAGGTGTTTGGACTAAGAAAAATTTATGGTCATGGCTGTTTTTAAACCAGCAGCTGAACTCTCTTGCTTTTAAATAACAAGTCGTGTTAATTTGATTGCATATATATGCCATATTGAGGCAATGTTTCCGCCATTCTGTTGTTCTTCCCAGCTATGATACCCCTTACTGAGACTGAGCACTGGCAGGAAGAAAGTGTAATATAAATTGAGAGCCTCCAAATGCTAAAGTGCTGCTTGCCTTTAGGTGTTCTTTTATTTTTAGGTTAACTGTTACCTTCTCTAACCAATTATTGTTAACAAATCACTTGGTGCCAAAAGTGCTGTGTATGGTATTATTGTGTTGGTGATTAGTCCAGCCTTAATATTTGCTCATTTTACATTTACGTCTCCTGGCCTACGTGTGTATTAGCACAACCGCTATTATGATGTACCCCAACCTACATGGCTTAGTAGTACTCAAGTGTAATGATTTTATAGCTATTTTGTTGAAAGATAGCACAAACCTGTTATCGTAAAAAGGTCAATGGGCTTATGCAGGAGTCTGTATTAGCCACCTTGTAAGCTCTGGGTTTATACCTAGGAGAATATGATAATACCGATGTTTGTGACTGGAAATTTAATGTTAAGATCTTGTGATTTATGAATCTGTAGTTGATGATGGTGTTCCTCACGAGGATATTGTAAACAATGCTGGTGAAATGGACGAAGATGGTGTTGCCCTGGGAGATGGGGACTATCCAGCAGAGGTGGAAGCATTACCCGAACAAGCTGCACACCTGGTCAATATTGATGAACTGGATGATGAGATGAGGTGAGCTTGTTATTAAGACGAGAATATGAACTGTTAGAAATATCGGAGCTTACAGTACCTCGGTTTTTGGGCCAAGGATTGACCTCATTTCCTTCTGAAAACATGCAAAAGTCATTTAATTCCCCAGACTAGACTAGAAAGTTACGTTTGAGTGACTAATTGATCCCCGCTCAAGTCTCATAACTTTCCTTCATTGGCACTGGTGCCTTTTCCCTGCAGCTGAGCGTGAACCCTGCAATAAGAATAGTAATGATAATACTAGTGTTGACTATGGATCTATTTATGCCTTTTGTCCGTCTCTCTGAAATGAAGAATGTGTAGGTAGTGTTCAAACCTTTGTCATGCCATTTTACTTTGCAGTCTCTGCTTGAAAGATTGATTGAAAGAATTGGATCTCTTGCTAAATTATTGTTAACCACCAATGGTTATGTCTTTTGGTACTTATTAACATTGAATTTTCTTGATTATAATAGGCAGGGAAACAAATGTGCCCCCCCCCCGCCTTTTTGCTTTATTTGATTGCTACATTTGAAAAATGTGTAGCTTCATCAGTTTTCAACAAAATCTTAGGCAAGTGTAAACTGACACTATTTGTCTTGACATGCTCAGTGGTGACTCTCTTGTCCATCTTGTTCTTACTAGAAATTTTCACAAACAGGCTCACCTTAAGCCCTTAGGCCTATGGTTGGAAACATTTCTGAATTTAGACCCATGAAAGTTAATATGAACATGGACGAGGACCAAATTAACTGTATTCTTTAATTTAGTTGACACTGTTCATTTTTGGGAAACCTGGCAAATCGCTGACATGTCTTCTGTGTATTAGGTCCTCTGATTCTGAAAGTATGTTTGAGCTTATATTTGGTAAAAAACTTGCAGATTTCTTAATGTTTGCTGTGAGTATTGCTATCAGAAAATTCTAGTAATGCACGTTATTACTATTATTATTTTCAGGGTGGCTTTTGTACAAAGTGTCAATGAGACTTCACCTGTTGCAAGTGATCACGAAGATGAAAATAGGGAGAAGAAAAAGGGACGTAAAAAGAAGGACAAGAAACATGAGAAATTGAACAAGTTTGCTCCCAAACAGTTGGATTTCACCAAAGAAAAGCTGAAGCCCAAAGGCTTGAAGGGCGACTTTGGTACAGGACAAAATTTCTTAGGCTATAAATTATTATTCTTTTAGTTATCTTTTTATCAATTTCTTGGCTCCAGAGTTTTATGAATGTCTTCTTTGGTTTAACCAGTCGCTGTTGTCATTTCTTCTCAAAACTCTACAATTTTGAGGTGTTTTTTCTATCACTGTAGATTTGACCTTGTGAAAAAAATATGAAACAAAATCTGTTGTGATTATTTCTGTTAAGAAATTGATAAACTTTATTCTTTAAAATCTTGGGTAAAATACAGGTTTTTGATAAAAGCATGAACTGGGAATGAGCACACACTCAGGTATTCAAACCTGTGCATAGTACCTGCGCAATCAAGTCTACTGTTGATATTTTTATTAGCAGCTGCAAAGAAACTGAAGAAGAAGAAGCAAGCAGACAAAGCACAATTATCGAAGAAGGCTAAACTACTGGGCAGAAGTATTGAGCAACCTGGTACTTGGGTTCAGTGTGACGATTGTGCTAAATGGAGACACTTAGCAGATGTTCATGACCCGTGTACGCTGCCAGAAAAGTGGACTTGTTTTATAAATAAAGGTGAGAATCTAGGCTGCAACTGGATATATAGGCAAAAAAATTCATATTGTCTAAATTTCACTAAAAATTATAACTTTTACGTAAGGTTGGGTATCTTGTTAATATGGTTTGTTCGCCATCATAAAACATCGCGTGGTAAAATTTTGAACAATTGCAACAATGTACTATGTGTCTGAAATAAGAAAAATAAATTTTGTCCTGGATTTTTACATGATACATTGCCAATATCCCTTAAAGCATGCACACATACAACTAAGAACTGAGCTAGCGAACAATAAGTCTGATCTGAGGATGTATTAGACAGTGTCATCTGGTGTTATGAGAGTTGAACTCATCATCTTCAGATTTGGCATTGAATACTGAGAAATGGGCTGCACTGCCACCTCAGTTCGATATAGGTTTGTAATGATTTTAAATTCATAATCGGTGGCCAGTTCCACAGAAAGATGGTACTTATAGTAGTAAGGTGAAGACAAGCTCAAAAGTAGGAGTATTAGAGGAATGAGCATAGTTTTGTCATTTGTAGTACCAAAACTGTGTTGCATTTAAATTACTACTACATTAAGTTTCAACCTTCTGCATGTATTTTTACATTTCAGATGCTTAACTTGGTTGAATCCGACTTATGTGAGTTTTACTAATGATCTTTTTATCTGCTCCATACGACATACTTTTTTCATTTGCATCGGGTGCAGATCCGAATTTTAAGATGAACTTATTTCGTGAAATTGCAGATGAAAGTTTTAACAGCTGCAGCAAGCCTGAACAAGAGTATGATGGTCTCTATGACGACGATAACTTTGTGTACACGGAGTTCACAGAGGGGTCACTTGTTTGGGCAAAAATGACTGGATTTCCATGGTAATCAACTCTTAAAAATTAGTTAAACTTTTATTATTTGCTGCGCACAAAGTTATGCAATTATACATGATTGTATGATCTTACGGTAGTTGTGTGTGTGTCTTTATTCACCTACAATTCGTGTACATTACGAACTCAAGGCTTTCACCTTTCAGAATAGTGTACCTCTCAGTTTAAGAAATCCATTACATAGAAGATAAACTTTTAAATTATTAATAGTACATAGACATGATGAAAAAGCAGAATCAGTGTCTTTCCAGACAACTAGTTAGAGACTACTATAAAATCATAAAGATTAAGTACTGTTACTATGAGCATTACTTTTCTTTAGTACGCAACGGTATAATCCCTTTTTATAAAATTAAAAGGTATATCTCCATGATAGCAAGTAGCAGCATGTGTTAATAAAATAATGATGGATTTATTAAACAGGCTTGACATGTTTCGCTGTTCATTAAAACACCATTCTCAGAATAAAAAACAGTGGTCACCTTGTTAGACCCTACAACACGTAATGATACACAGACACAGTAACAATAGACTTGACTAATGACATCCTGTGGTGTGCTAGTTGCCTATTGAAACAATTGATATCTAGAGGCTATACAAGGTGGCCACTGTTTTTTCTTCTGAGGATGGTGTTTCAATAAACGCTGAAACATGTCAAACCGGTTTAAATCCATCGTTTTTATTAAAAAAACATTTCTCAGCAATCAATCGCAAATCTCACATTATCAGAAGACATCAGAGAGAAAAACTTTTTCAACACTTAAAGATGTAAGATTGACATTTAATGGATTAAACAAAACTTATCTAAGGTCAAGGTAAGCTGAACAGTGTATTAAAACATGAACTTCTTAAGCACCTCACACTTGCACTAGTTAGAGATTCTTATCGTCATCCCTTCAATTCGCAGAACATTGCTTTTGGTATGTTTCAGGTGGCCTGGTATGATTGATGTTGATCCTGATCTGGAATCATTCATGTATTTCGAAAAAGAAAAAAAAGATGTGAGACTTTTGTTGTTGTTGGTCTTGCAAACAATTTGTGTGATCTACATTATTTTAATTGCTTCAATCATTGGATTTATTCTAAACACAACTTCTTAAGTTTTGTGAGTTGTTTTTTTATGCTACAATTCCATGCTAAATCCATTCAATGATAAATTTAACACTCTCGTTTAAATGATGCTGTCTCTCAGACTGCATGTCTGTACTTATAGTTATCATTACCATCCGATGTCAATATCCTAATGGTATTTTTGTCAGTACTTGCAAGGATGTTGAATGTGTAAATAAATACATGCCAAATAATGGACTCTTCACATTTATTACCTTTTCTGAGCATACAAAACATACACTTTTCCTGGGCTCTCGAAAGTTTACAAAAATGCTGATATTTTTATGCAACAGTATGTGTATGTCAGGCATTACAAGAAAGCCTTGATCTCGTTAGAACAAAATAGTAATTGCTTAATATCAAATTTCCTCTTTCATGCTGCCACTCAAGTTAGCTGTTCTGTGATTTGATCATCTGTCCTTTATTTTCTCCAGTCCATGGAGGATTCAAATAGTAAAATTGTAAGATAGTGAAAACGATTTGCATTTTCAGGACCAGTATCATGTTGTGTTCTTTGGAGACAAGGTGTCCAGGTGTTGGTTGAAGTCCTTGCATGTGCGGAAGTTTACTGGATATGAAAACATAAATACCCATGGACCTGTAGGTTGTTGGACTGACAGTTTTCTCTTCTAAACCACAGGCTTAGCCATTTCAGAATACCATGTTTTTTAAGTTGTGATATGACAGTATTTGACATCACGAGCCAGAAGTGCTTCAAAATGCATATTAGATCTCTGTGTTTGACCAGTAGTTCCGATGGCTTAATGAATCGAAATGTTTGTACGTATTGCAGTTGGTGCCGTGTTCATGCTCCAGTTGGGACAGAAATTAGTGTATGAGATTTGTAATTACTTGGTCACATGATGTGACCGCGTATGACTCTGTATACTAGGTATTTATTTTAAGCATTTCTTTTTATTTTAATCTTTTGTTTTTGATATTTTTGTGACCCATGCTGACTTTGAATGAAAAAAATGATCATTAGTGTAGTAGCCTTTGTATGGTGAAGAGACATAAATTAGTTTTATTTCTCAGATTTCACGTAGGTGAACACGCCATAAACTTAGAAAATTTACCTAGCAGATGCTCCACTCGTTCAACTGTGGAACTCAAATTTTCTGTAGCAGGCTGCATTTGTTAGACTTAATTCATTCAGATTGTATAATAACATTGCATGTTTTAGGTAACCGTGAAAGGTCAAAACTATAAGAAACCATTGAAGAATGCCCTGGCAGATGCTTCAAAGGCTCTGGCCATGACTTTGAAGGTATATTATGTAATACTTTGAGTCATCTAAATGATGATTTATTAATAAGAAGTGAACATTGCATTATATTGTGCTTTAGTGAGTCAGCTTGCATGCGTCTTTATCTGGCATGTATTACTCAACAATACCTTCCCAGTGTTGGAAAATAAATAGTTTGAGGTGTTTTATGGTTGTTCTGCGTACTTTACCATGCACTTTTAGTTTTAATTATCATTAACAGAAATCAGCTTGAATTTGTCCCATTGAAAGTAATTTGCTTGTTTTCAGGAAAGGCTCACAACGTATGGGTTTGCATCTCGTTTCTCTGGCAAGTTTCTGGAAGAGGAGGTCAATGAAGGTGTGGTTTTCCCTAATTTGTATTTTGTATAGTTTGTACAATGACAGACTTGATGTAAATATACTGCCAGCAACATACTCCCACAAGTGTTTATCTTGCTATCTTCGTATAAGTTATACTATTTGCGTGCCACTTATTTTTAGTGCATTAATGTTGGCAAAATGAAGTGAAATAATGAGAGCATGTGTAATCTAAGTTCATGACACAGTTAATCACCAGTCTATCACTGATGCGTATGTGTAAAATGGTGCTGGTTAGGAATTCATAACGGTTATGGTCAGAAACACAGTGCCATCTAAATGTCATGAAGCATTGTGTTTGTTTATTTACTTTCAGTAATCTGTCAATGCTTCTGTTTTAGGGACTTCAGCCACCAACAAAATGCATCAAAAGGTGAAAGATGATGATAATTATGGTGGTGTTGCCATGGATACAGACTGTGACGAAGATGATGATACAAAAGCTGCCAAACTGGTTCAAAACTGGAATACAGTATACAGTGATGGTTAGTGGAAATAAAAGCTAAGGAAATGATGGTATACACATATAGGAAAAACAGCAATGAGCAACCTTTATTGTGGAGGATAGAAACCATATTTGTTAAGACAATTGCCGTCATTAACTGGCTTACACGGTGATAGAACTCTCCTTTCTCCTGGAGATAAGAAAGCGCATGATCTTGTTTTGGAAATCAGGTACATTTTCGTGTCTCATTGATTGATGTCAGGAAGCCGAAGAATTTCAGATCACGCATCCACGGGTATTGGTCCAGTTTAGCAAACTTTCTCCTGTTGGAGTTGCATCCCACAGCAGTATTACTTTGTTGGCATTAGAGGGACAAGTAGAGTAATGAAGCCAAGAACAACAACAAATCACATGTGAAATTCCAGTGACACGAAAAGGACAGCAAAGATGCCTAACGGATGTTTACAGCATTGTTGATTATACAACGAGATTCAAGTTTCGCTTTGTAATCTGGGACAGCGCCATTGCATGCTGTTTTACTAATTCACCCTTGTTCAGTTTTCTACGTTCCAGTTAAAATAGCAGCGTTATAATGGCCGTTCAAATACATTTAAATCCTTTTGCGTAGGCTAATATTTGATCACTTAATATGTAGTCCACATTGTTGAGATTTCGACTTTGCCTGTAGCAATTGCTTTCACTTTTATGGGTTTGTGAAATTCTTTTTTACCATTTGTTGCTCTTTCCATGAGCCTGTCACACTGGTAATGACTGTTATTGTGTTTTTTTTCAGATGATGGTTCAGTACATGAAGATGGAAAAGTGTCTGAAGTATCGAATGAACTGCTGGCTAAAGACGAACTGACAGGAAATAATGGTACTATTTTGAACACAGCACACTTAGTAGAAAACTTATTGCCTAAATTCCCATATGCTGGAAATGTAAACTTGGCATAGTCCATAAAAAGTCGCAAATTAATTGCAGTATGTCTGAAAGTTGTGAGAATTAAGTGTGAGCAATTTGTTACTGTTTGCATGATGTTTTGTTCCATGAGGAAAATTGTGTTTAGATCACTATAATTACAACGCTGTGATGTTGAATATCATTTTGTCATCAAATTTCTCAAGCAAAATAACCTTTTAGGAAAACGTAGTTTGTTGTGCTACTATAATGAGCATTTGGTAAAATTTTAAGTATTTTTAAGCCTTTGAAAACTGAAGAAGGCTATTTGAGCAACTTTCTCGCAAA
The DNA here is from genome assembly GCA_002633005.1 of Phoronis australis. NCBI lineage: Eukaryota > Metazoa > Phoronida > Phoronidae > Phoronis > Phoronis australis. The sequence goes on from NMRA01000149.1 coordinate 678,389, forward strand.
TTAAAGATTTTTTTTAATATTAATTGATTTGTAAGGTGAGTACGTTCTCAAACAAGGCGTAAAGAAAAAGAGGAAAAAGAAGTCCAAAGAAAAAAAATCACTTGCAGAGATTGATGGAGACAAGATGGGTAAGCAAATGTTAGGTGCCTGTTTCTCTGAAAAGACTGCCATCTTGTGCCAGTTGTCAGTTTAATCTGTGCTGTTAATTTTGGTTGTAACTTTATGCCTATTTGAAACCTGTTGTAAGACAACGAAAAGGTTATGATTACTATGGCAGTGATATTAGCAAGTTTTTATCATGGGCGAAGACAGTAGATCTTTAGGAATTTTATTGATTTTAACAAGAGATACCTGATGTTGTTGAGAGATGTAGACTTGGCAATTTTACTGAATACACGGAAGACCTGAGACATGACGGGGTTGTCCCGTTGCTCCCAACTTATTTTATTCTATTGCCCAGTGCTGTTTTGAATTCTCTACCTTGATCTTGTTACAGCTATGGGACCTTTTCTAAAATTTTAATATTTGGTAATGTTAACAAAATGTAGGTCTTGAGCCATCCAGCAACTTCACAATATATTGAGAATAAGACTCGTCTGGTAGACTGAGTAGTATACTATTCTTAGTACCTTAGCGACCTCTCGTCTCCTTCAGTGGCTTGATGTAAAATTCCAGTGACCAAAGTTCCCGCTACTAGGATTTTACATCAACTCATCGATGGAGACGAGAGGTCTCCGAGGTTCTAGTCCTTTTTTCAGTGCATTTGATAATTGCTATTGCTAAAACTATATACCATCTTACTGTTTTTTTTTTAGTTAATGAAAATAGTGATTGTGATGTTTTGGTATCTGGTTTGTTTTTAGCTGGTGAACAGAGTGAATTTTCCATGTTACATGTTGAAGAGACCACACAGACACTGAAAACTCAAATGAACAAAGGCTTGAAGAACGAATTGAAGAACGGTATTACTTCTTGTAGTCTCAGAAAACAGCTGTTGTCATTGCAAAATTATAGTACAGTGTCATGACTTATTTTCCCACAAAGTAGGTAAAAACTGGTGATTAATAATTTTTGAGAAAACCTGCGAGTGAGAATTTGGATGGGGAAATGAAGTGAGTTTGGAAAAGTGGTTCCCTTTAAATAACTCATCAGTAAAAATAGTAGCAAACTGTTAAATCAAACGCATGGCCATGTACTGCAATTAGATAGACGAAACAGCTCTTGCCATTAGATGTGTGGAGAAATGAGTAATTTGTCCATACTATCTTATTAATTAAATTTGTCTCTTGTTTTGGACTTCGAACCAAAGACCTTTCCAGTCTTTTTGGTAGGATTCAGATACTGGTACGTCTGGTGCCCTCAATCACTGGGAGTAGGTTTTCACAGCTTACGCAGCAGGGAATTCTCTAGCGCGTGTGTACATGCAAACATAAAGAAACCATGTGTGATAGCCTAAAAGCTGCTTAATCCTGAGGCAAATTCTGCAAAAATGAGACATTTCTCCAGCATAATTCAAATTGTAATAAGAAACTTCCAATTTCAGGAAACCTAGTGAGTTTAATCCAGGTAAAATTTCCCAGTTTACATGGGACCAACTGCTGCAAATTTGAATACTGGCACCTAGTTAAAGAAGGGGTTCCGGGGTGAAATGAGCATACAGCAATTCCTAACTCGACCATATTGTCATGTATGCTAATTATCATTTTCAAAAGTGAAAGTTGATCCCCCAACATTATCACAATTTGCAGACTTTCACAAAAAAACATCTCTCTTGATGTTTGATAAACATTGAAAGTTTTTATTTCTACTGTTTTGCTATTCAGAGAAAAAGAAAACGAAAGACAGCAAAAAGAGAATGATTTCACAAACTCAAGAATTGCCTGAAAAGAAAACAGGTGCATCAGCTTTGGTGGAACCCAAACAGAAAAAGGTGAAAAGGTCGTCTTCCCAAATTAGTCAGAATGATGCTGCTGGTCCAAAGATTAAAAAGCCGTGCTTTTCAGCACCAAAGAACAAGGTAGTGAAAGCTCAAGTTTATGTCAAAAACCAGGTAGATTCAAAGGCTAAAAAAGAGACTGGTGGTGCTATGGCTTTACACAGTGATGTTTTTACCATGGATGTAAGCAAGGATTGTAAAGATATTTCAGGGGATGCCATTGTGAATAGCCATCAAGAGAAAAACAGTGTCAAGCTTTGTGAAACAACAGCAAAAGAAAACCTCAAGAATGACACTGGTAAGAAAAGAACAAAAAAATTCAGTGATGTAAAATCTTCGAAATCCTCTGAAGATAGCATTGAAAGTAAACATAGTTCCATGGAACAAACAGGTGATGTGAAACATGCGAGAAAGGTAAAGAAGCCCAAGTTTGCAGCGCCTGTGATGAAGACCAGGGATGACACTAAAGAAAAATGCAAGAATAAAGAGCCCGTCTCAGAACTTGAAAGAATCAAGAATGAGGACTGTGAAGATGCCATCGACTTGAATGTGTTGGACAAGTTAGACTTAGAATTGACAAAAACTGTAGACTTTGCAGGATTGAATGATAGTCAGTTATCCAAAAACCTTGAATTACAAAGGGATAGTGACGACTCACAGCCATTTGATTTAGAGGAATAATTGAAATGTGCATACATTGCAAAGCTTTTCTTTTAAAGTTCTAAATATTATGAATATTTTAATTTTTCACATTCGTAAAAGTTCCCATTTTTACACTGTTAATCTATTTTTGTTGTTGTTATTTATTTCAGTGTTACTGTTGTTTTACATTTTGTTGAAATATAATAGTTAAAATTAAAATTATTGCATTGAGGCAGTGTTGAAAAATATAAAAACTGAAGTACAGCCTCCCTCGTTTTCTGGAATAATGCTTTATGAAACATGTTTCATTGACATACAAAGGATGTGAAAACAATAAGTAGTTTATTTTGTTACATTTAGCCTTCTATACATCAATTTCATGGCTGCAATGAGACCTATAAGAACATGCTATTGTCATGAAGATGCTACTATTTAGGACAAGTTTGTAGATATCACTTACGACCTTGGGTTAGACCACATTTCAAGATGATCGTTATAAACAAAAGTTTGGAGATAATGTTGGTCTTTTCTTTTCAACTAATTGGTTTACAAGAAATCAGATAATACGATTTGCCATCACAAAATAGAAAGCAGGATAACAGATTGCAATTTACTCTCAACAAATATCATTTACCACATTTCCAATCAGACCTCACTTTCGCATTTACTATTGACTACAGAGTTACTTAAAGATATATTGAGCAATGTTGAGGTAATTTGAGTATTACCTTAGGGCATCCTGTTTCACACAATGGCAAGTGTCAAATGTGATTTTAAAAATGGGTGTGAAATAAGGCAACTTATTTTTTTGTCACGATTATGCTGTGGTAGGAATGAGGTGTTATTTTTGACCCACTAAACCACTTCATTCTTAAGTTACTTTGGAAGTTGGCCATTTTTGACCTGCCAATGTAGTGCTCAATATAACTTTAATTTTTTATTACGAAATATCCACACACAAATGACCTAAATAAACAGTCCTGGCTTTATGTAACTTACTCATCAACATTGACAAAACTATTTAATAACTGATCTAGATAACAAAAACTGTATTTCAAACAGAACATGATTGTTGTAACAAAGGGCAAAAGCCTGTAAATGGCAAAAAATCTCAAGATATATGTACATCTTGTCAAATACAATGGGTATAGCAAAACAGTGAAGCTCAATTATTGAACTACTTGCACTGAAGCAAAATGTACACACTATCACTTACAGTACTTGTTGTGTGGGAGCATCTCGTTTTCAAATAAATTTATCAACATGACAATTTTAATGAAATCTCACCTCAAAAAACTTCCCGAAAATGAAAAGCCCAAGGGCTTAGAAGTTTTAGCTGAAAAGGAAGAGGCTGTTTGAGTAAATTCTGAATTTTTGAAGCGATCGGCGTTGAAACATTTTATTTTAAAGATGCATTTTGCATGCTTAGCTGGCCAAAAATTGAAAAAGGCCATTTACTCTCATAAATTGGTCTTATAATAACCCTTCTGTAATATGATTCTCTTTCTGTTACCAACAAGAACATCAAAAGCATTCAGTGACTTCAGAAACGCTTTGTAATTTATTGAGATTGGCCAACCATAAAAAGATGTATTCGAAAATGGTATAAGTGCGCATTGCCTGTGACTCATTTGGCAATAATTCAAGATCAAAACAGTGGTAATGTTTTGAAACCTTAATGCGCATCAGCTGAAAGTTAAAATTCAAATCAAACAGCTTCTCCTCACATGCTCCACAAATCACATTTGAACAATGAATTGCTACTACAAGAAAAAATAAATAACAAACAATAAATTATGCACAGCTTAAAACTCCAAAAACATTTACAATGTGAGCATCCTACACGGAAGAAAAATATTGCACATAACCAAAAATGCTATTATATATTTACTGTGGATTGTGGCCAAGTTTCATTTTCGAACAAAATATCATTTACTCACTAAAGGTAATCAAAAATGATGACTTGCACCAGTTGCTGTAAACATATTGTAAGGATAAGACCATTGCATGTGCTATCAGCAGTCAAATAAAATTTTGAAGTGTATCAGACATTTTTAAAGAACAAGAGTGACTGAACAGTCCTAATATTGACTAGAAAAAAGAAACTACTCACAAATTAACTATTACAGGAAACTGAGCGGGGATTAGCCAGGCTACACTGCTACAAAAAAAATCAAGAGAAATGGCAAATAAAGACATCACAGCTCGCACAAGTAGTCACAAAAATATACATATTACACCTTTACATTCATTTCTACATGTTGCGCCTGTCAACCACGGACATCACCTTTGAAAGGCCTATGGACTTCCAGTATTTAGTGCTAAGCTCATACACCTGAAATCACAGCAGCTGTGCTTACTACTAACAGTGAACAATTTGTTCAAATCACAGTCTTGTGTTCATTTTCAAAATACCATAATTTAGTTGCCTAAAGGATGAAATGCCAAAGAGTAATTAACAATGACATAGTTTTGTGTATATCATATAACAACAACTAACACTACAATATTCAGACACCAATTTAATAGCAGCATTTTACTACGGAACCATTTTTATCTTCTACACTGGCAGCGTTGGTTTTCGCCTAGATAACTTTGACCTGAAAGTAAATGAAACTGACTTCAGATGAATCAAGAAAGAACAATGTTATCTCGCAAGAGAAAAAAGCGCTACACTGAACATCTGAAAAAAACTGGACTATGAGTTTTGACTATGAGTTATGATAATGACATGTGTATGTATAATATGTACATTTGTGTGTGCACATACATACATACACATACATATTCAGTATATTCACAATACTTCATAATATGACAAGCATCACAGAAACCAGTCTTTCAGTTTCATAAACCATGTGGGCGTCCAGACCAAAAGGATTTAGTGCATGATGAATTCTTTTCTCATGAGCTGTAGTAGTTTCTCATGCTTCACAATTCTTTTCTTGCAACAGTTTATTCTTTGCAAAGCCAGTTAACCAAGCTCATGTAACCTTGATATTCATGCTTCATCATAGGAGGGAAAGGTAACTGCAGCAGCCAATACACTTGAAAATGGAAAATTGTCATGGGACAACATGTGAACCTTTCAAATTCACATCTAACTTACATCTTCATGGTTTCTCGCTTGAGTTTGGAACCATGGTAAAGACAACCTATCCGAGTGGCTTGTATCAGCATGTAATCGAGACCAAAGAAAGTGGTAACTTATGCTGACAAATTAGGTGATGATGAGTTAAGCCAGATAGTGTGCATTTATATCAGCAATTTTCTTTTGGACAACTCTGCCTTTTGAACAATTATTTGTTGACCAACTATTTAGCTACTTTACCTGATCTGTCCAGCCAGAAGTGGGTTTATGGCATAGAGCCAGTCATGGATGTCTTTATCGTCACAGGTCTGTATCAGGAAGCCACGGTGTTTGGTCATCACAGAGAATGTGTTTCGCGTCTGAAAATATGTACCAAGCTATTAAATGGAAGGTTGTTGAAACTGGAATTAATGACAAGAGCAACGGAGAAGGTTTCTGTGTACCCATCATGTGCATCGCAAACAGTGCAGATATAAGAAATGATCATTATTATAAGAACTCTTATTACATGGAGCAATACAAGTAAACTTAATAATAGTTTCTAGGGAGCACAAAGCAAGTCAGAAATGCTCTCCTTAATAGGAACACACCTCTCATCTTTCATTGAGATTCTTCAAGAAGTTTGGACAATAGGGAGGCAGACGACAAAGGACACAAAACAACTGAAAGGCCACTAGGGGACCAAATGTAGGTCAAATCTATCCGAAACGAGACCTGTGCTGATGTTTAGTAACTTATTTGTCAAATTCCATGAATATCCGTTAAAGAACTAGGTAGGTAGGTAACACGACAAATGCAAATAAAATTGCCTCTAGGCTACTCTACAGTAGGCGGATTTGTCCCAGTATCCATGTCAGCAGTACTCTCTATACAAACGCATGCCAAATTACATGATGATCCATCAAGGAATTTGTATAATTAAGCCACAGGCAAAAAATAAGATTACCACAAGTGTGCACCACAGCAGTTGGACCCATTCAAACATTGCCAGCCATGCACTTCCCAGAAGGAACACATAATATGTCAATTTTCATGAAAGTCCTTGGGATGATTAGGCCAGTTCCGTTCGAAAGTCATCGACATCCATTATCACTTTCATCGAATACACTTGCCAAACTTAACAAAGTTCTTCCAAGGGTTCATGACATACAGCCACTGATGCAAATAAAATTGCCACTAGCATCATCAGCTCTCCTCTTCCTAGTATACCACTTTTAATAATCATCCTTAGCATGGTTTGGCTGATAGAGAAATGGATGCCAAAAAACAGACTTGGAAACAGAATACCAAGTGGCTACTTGGTGGTGCAGAATACTTCGAATTCCATTTGAAAATGAGAAATTGGCGTTGACTACCTAATAGATAACTACTTAAATTTTATGAAAACCCATCAAGGAACTCTCCGAAGACAAGTTAATGGGAAAAAATACAACTGCCACTAAGGGGCATATCAGAAGCCGGATACATCCGGAAAATAGCTCATGTTGTCCCATACATTACTGGAACATGTCTGCAAAATTTCATGAAGATCTATCAAGGGGTTTTAGAGATACAGCAGCAGACAACGGACGGAAGGACAGAGATGATGGCACAATGACCTCACACTCACACATCTATGCGAGTGTATAATTAATACTTCTTATTCGTTAGTCAAAATATTCAGTCTTGATTACAAAAATTAAACGTAAATTTGTAAACTGTTCTGTATCTCCGTGCCACAAATAAAGGTCAGGAGCAAAAATTACAACTACATCGCCAGAGGAGTGTTCTACAAAGCCTTCAGTGACTTGCTAAGCATGTTCACCAAATATTTTATCCTTGTAAGGTGAAAACAAATGCACAAAGTACAATCGGGTACATTAAATATAGGATTTAAGTTAGGGCTGTTCCAGCAAAATCTGTATGGGAGGGGGGGGGAAGGCACTTTTATTTCGTACCCACCGCCCATATTTTTCATTTATTTCTCCAACCCATGACCCATAATTTTTTAATTATTTTTAATAGGTTAAAATATAAAATCCAACACTTGCAAACAAATTGCCTCCAGGACGACTTGTTAAGAACTTAGATGATTGACAGACAAGAACTAGTTGTCTTGTCCAATATTGTCAAAAACTAAAGTAGCCTGTGAGCAATACTTTTGGCAGCCACCAGGTGTCTCTGTTCACCATGTGTCTATAATTTCAATGAACCTTTTTGTCAATTATAAGGATCTATGAATCTCAAACTGTCTCCACAAACTCTTTTATACTTCTATGTCAAGTGAATATTGGAACTTGTTTATCTTACTCCTCATACTTTTTATTTAAAAATCATCAATTTTCTTATATGTGTTAACACCAGTTTAGTGTTGCATATCTTTTCAATTCAATAGGACTGCAGACAAACAGTTGGCTCAAATCAAGTTGCCCATGACTTGATTAATGGCTTAGTGAACATATTGCACTCTGTTCACTGGCAATATGGGCTTTTTTGTATTGGGATAACTTAAGATACATGCAATTGCATTTTTTAGAGTGTTTAGGGCTGACGTAACCAACCTGTGAACATCAACAGGTCAAAAAATACCACCCATTTTTAATGCATCACTTCTTACAGGAACGACCACCCATAATTTGAGTTTTTTTCTGAAGACCACCACCCATGAATTTTTATTTCTACTGCCGTCCCCCCCCTCCCACACGGATTTTACTGGAACAGCCCTTAGCTTTTCATGGTCATATGGGAATGTTTTCACCAAACAGAGACTGGCACTTCAATCAATGCTAATGCAAATGTAAAGTCAATTGTGTAATTCTGGACAGTGACAAAACTGTAACTCCAACTACAGCTGTGGTTCTTTAGTGTGTAACAGTATCACAAGATGATTTCATTCTTACGAGACACAAATGAAGCAGAACCACCATGTCAACGACGTAATTAAAATTAATTTATGCGAACCAATCAAAGATACCCATGAATACACCAGTACATGAATTCCATTACTTTTGCCCAAGCGAAGGTAGAGAAGGATTTACTGATGAACAGATTTTTTTGAAAAGCAAATGATCAACAAAAATGAGTGAAATGTCCCACAACAGCCCGCATGCACTAAATGTAGCAAAAAGGGAGGGTGGGTGGCAAAAGCTTGGTTTGCAGTTTACCTGGATGTCGTCCAAACACAACTCCTCATTTATCTTAAAACAAACCTCCAATATCAGAGAGGGAATCAGTTAAGCTACACAACACACCTGATATTAAATTCAAAAGTATTAACACACCTGACCCCAGTTTCCATACACAACTTTATAACAAAAATACAGAATCGTGTAAACTAGCCATCTGTTCCAAAAATACATTTGGAAAGATCAGTATCTTAACTTGAGAAATAATTTAACCAATGAGACTAAATTTACTACAATTTTTATTCAAAGAGTCTAATAAGTTCAAGGAACACTCATTATATAAGATTCCGCTAAAAAGCACCAAAGAAAAGGGTAAAGTGATTCTCAAACCCCAGAACTTTATGTCCATTACACTAAGACTTGTACTGCATTGACATAATGATCAAATTCAATTCTTTATGGTAGATGTACCCAAAAATTAAGTGAAACAATAGACCTTTGGAAGCAAGGGCAGATAACACAAACCTTGGACTTAGACTCAACACAAATTACGTTACAAGCAAAACGAGACTAAATAAACAATCAAAAGTGCACAAAATGTGTCAGCTCATTTCTTGGAGGTTTGTTACACAGTGCACCTATGAGACGGCAGCGATCGTGCAGTAATTGTGTCCCTCACAGTTACCTACCTTCAACATTGCCTGTTGATCTTCACTATACTCTATCTGTGCAGTGGCCAGGTTTATAAGGCCCCTAACTACAGGATCCCTGTCACTGTTGTACAGATAGACATATGGTCGGCGTACAGACTGAAATTTTAATAGACAATACAGCTGATGAGATGTGAAACTTTCTTTATCAATTATAACGAATATTTCAAAAAACCAAGAGAATCTGTGTTAACAAAATTTAATGAAGGAAAACTCAGTCAGACATGGGTGAGTGTTTTTTGCTCAACTGGACAAGTTCTCTGGTATAATTGTTCAAGTTGGTGCATACAGCCTTTCAAATAGGTCTGAATTTGTATAAAATTGCTTGATAGGGTAGGATCAGGTTGATGCGAGTTTTATGGCAGGTATCAAATACCAAGTAAAATTACAGATGGGTAATCAAAGTTAGCCTCCATTAATCGGACTACCACAAGCAACAGCTGGATGTAATCTCACAACAGAGGCCTACCCCTACACATGGAAGAGAGGAAAATAAGCCCCTGCCATGTGTTGCGCAGAACTCTTACCACGTGATGTGGAACACCACCCTACACAAAATACCACTGAGGCTGAACTATAACCACGCGCAGACACCCTTGCCATGCAAAAATTGGGCAGTATGTGATTAGATGGCAGAGGCCACTATCCTGTAGCCCAGAAGACCAGTTCTTACTGAACAAAGCTGAATAATTGATATGAAGGAACATTGTTATTTAACACAGAGATCATCATGATTGGTTTTGAATAAGAAGAAATAGCTGTTTTCACTTTGTTGTAGTCTCAAGGCCAGAGAGCACTGGCGTGCCATTTTACAATGTATTGTCGTGCAGTGATTTGCACAGTACATAGAGACTGGGATGCGCACTTCAGTCACTTACGCTGAACCTTGCCCTTGGTAAGAATGCCTGACTGTGGTAAGTTTTATGCGCAGTAGAGTTTTTGTGGAGTGCATTAACAGACAAATATCCATGGTAAGAGTAAACAGTTTGTTTCTCCCACATGATATCACAAGTTATATATTCACTGCAACAGTTCTCACCACAAACTTCTTCACCCAGCCACTGGTGCTCTCCTCCAGGAACATCAGGAAGCCCTTCCTCGACACTATCGGGCTCACACGCATTTCCTCTATGACTGGCACAAACAGTAGTTGGTCACTGTCGACCCCCGATCCCTCCGACCTGATACTACTGATGCTGTGACAGGAGACAGATTTGCGATGCTCCTCTGGGGTGATGGGTCTGGGAAGGAAAGCAGAGGGAGCTAATTAAGAAAGTTGTTTCATAAATGCAAAGAATACAAGAATGAAACTGGAAAGAAATTCACACGCAATAGACATTTTAGCAGTTAACTGATCACTTAGAATTTAAACTACTTAATGACACTTATTTCTAACTTTGCACATACTTGAAGTTCTCCGACATTGACGAACTTATGCTGCACGTCATTTTATCTGAGTCTGACCCCGAGGTCTCACTGTCATCTGAGCATGGTAAACTAGTCCCCGTTTCTGCAGACTTCAACGGCGGCGGATTGCTTGGGATTCTACAAGGCGTCATGAATTTTAGATACTTTTGGGCAAGTTCCTTATCACGATCCAGTTCCAGACCAAGGCTGTCTGAACTAGCAGTGGTAGATAAGCCATCTTTGTTCACGTTCTCTGCTTCCTCTTTTCCCTGGTCAGCATCTTTCTTTGCAATCTCGCGGGTTTTTTCCTCGAGATTCGATGTTTCCTTGTCAAGCTTGCTCAGTTCATTAGTTTTGTTCTGTTCCACAAGTTTTTCTCTAAGCAGCAGAATGTGCCGGGCTTTTTCAACCTATCAATTAAAGTAAATGAAATGGAAACCATGAACATTTACATTGAGGGATGTAACTTGATACCTAAAACATTTCATTTTACACAGTCTAGTCTGTGTGACAATCTACATCAGATACCTGAGAAGGACTAAACTTTCAATAAGTAAGATAAATATTAAGTACTTCTCATTTACAAATCCGATGTTAAATAGGTTCTGTAAAACTGCATGTTGCCTTGTTTAGCTGGGTAAAATGATACTCAAATTAAGCTGCTTAATCTCACAACATAAGCCTCATATTCCTTACTGTGATAGGATTCGATTTCAGTTACCAACACAAGTCACACTCAATACGTACATAGGAATGAACATCAACAATAAACTCCAAAGTGTTTTCTGAATCAATGATGGTTTTGATTTTCTGTTGGTAACAGAAATAGAATCCACCACTATAAGGAATACTATGAGAACGATTTTACTAGATTACAAGGCCTAAATTCAATTTTAGCCCGCTAAACAGGGCAAAATGTTGCATCTAGCTGACACCAAATTATTCAGTTACTAAATTATTCAGTCCTGAATGACAACTAACCATCTCCAATCTCGTTAGTTTCTCCAACTCCCATTGATGCTCAAAAATGAGCGAGTCCCCTCGAGGTCTCCATCCTTGAAGGTTTTCTTCTCCCCTGACATAAGTCGATGAAGTGTCTAGTACACGCCTCTGTCGCCTCTGAAGTCCTGTCGGTGTATCAATAAATTGTTTTTGTACACTGTTCAATACTTGACTCTTAAGGTTTCACTCAATATAAATAACAACTTAAGCACACTTCAGAATGAGAACAAATATTGAACACAACAAGAGCATTTGAAACGCAAGGTCAATTTTAAATGAAAACATCTATTCAATACTGTCTCTGAGTGATAAAATAACAAATATTTCTTGGATTAATCCCTAGAGCCGCTTTACGAATGTAAAATGTTTAACTGTTTTGTTTATACTGAAGGTGAAGATCACCATAGAAAGAAGATGCTACTTTCAATATTTCAAATATTCCTGTTATCTATCATGGTAAAATGAAAATGATTATGTTTAAAAATCAAGTTCTCAATTTGGGTATTTTTTGAAAATACACTTTACAGTGATCTGTTCTCTTAGGGCTGTTCCAGTAAAATCTGTATGGGAGGGGGGGAAGGCACCTTTTTTCGCACCCACCACCCATATTTTTCATTTATTTCTTCAGCCTACCACCCATAATTTTTTATAGGTTTGAAATGCAACCACCCGTAAATTTTTGTTGTTGTTGTGGTTGACTGCACAGGCGCTTGAGTTTATCTGTTCCTCCATCACCACTAACGTCATTCATTACAAAGAAAACATATGTTTCTTATATATGGTTATTAGCCATCAAGAAATTCGAGCACCTGTGGTTAAATGGTGTTATGGGCATGCCGATGAGGAGATCGGAGGGAGTGAAAAAGTTGGCGCTCTTTGCAAGTTGCATTTTTGTTTCAGTTTTTGATTCTGTGCAGATAGTTTATAAAATTTACTAAAATTACCCACCATCAAACATTTATGGCCCAATGAAACAACAAAGACCTGTAAATTTTAATTTTTTTGAAGTACGACCACCAGCCATTTTGAATTTAAGTCAAACGCAACCACCCATAAATTTTTATTTCAGTTGCCTTCCCCCCACACAGATTTTGCTGGAACAGCCCTTACTGCATTTCTTCTGAATCAGTCTAATTATTAAGTAGTGTCAGAGCAAATGTTATGCAATGAATGTGATTGACAATTTTCTAATAAAATGAAACTAACAAACCTGGACTTCCTGACTCTGAACATTTCTTCAAGCTGAGCTCGTAAACACCCGACACTCGGTTACAGTCATGCCCCCTGTTGTAGCCCTGACCAAACAGACTCCGTAGTGACCTAAAACGTGTACTGTGTAAGAACATGAGAGGATTAGTTCGTATACATGCCCACAACATTAGATAACTAATTGGTTTGGACAAGCATAAGCTAAGGGTTACAACAAATTAACAATACCTAAGAAACAAAAGAGGATTCCAATTAAACCATCATGCAAAATGAAAGTGGATAGCCTCCATGAAAAATATGAAGTGTTTTTCTTTGCATTTTATGTGCTGAAGAGTTTGAAACAGGGCTACAATTAAACAAAGGCATTTCTTCTACAGTAATCAAGAGTATTTAATTTAGAATGAGGACCCTTAGAGAAACATTGAGTCAACAAAAAATCACTTCGTTCAACCGAGTTCGTTAATCAGGCACAGACACGCAAAGCACATATCGTGGATCTCTATTTGGAGGTTCAGTAATGGATAAATGGTAGCTGATAGTCATCCATTACAGTAATGCAAATGTGATCAAGAGGGGGGGGGGGGGGNGGGGGGGGATCCAGATGTCCTGCACATTCTCAGGACACACCTAAATACATAAAAGGTTACAACAAACGACAACTCTTGTTGAAGCATCATGGATAAGAGTGACTACACTAACCTTGGGGCTGAAATCTTTGACTCTCTGGAGTACAGTACCATTGACAGATCTCTGGTGATACAGGCTGGCATGGCACAGTTCTCAATCTGAAAATAGTTAAGCAATGTTTTACCAGCATATCCTCAGATAAATTATATTTCCCTTGTGTTACCATTTTTTAAGAAAAATATAAAATAACATTGAGTTTTGTTTCTCTTTGGCAGCATTCCTCACGAGTGAATACAATGATTGCGTTCCTTACATGTGACAAAACGTGACTGCATTCTGAACATGTATCAACCAATACAAATCAAGTCATTCAGTCAGGTGCTTCATAATGAAAAAATTGGCTTTATTTAAAATTGACCTGTCACCAGGATTGTGAGAGATGGCTTAGCTAACTAATCAGAATGCAGCATTCTTGACACACCTTCATTTCCAAGTTGCCATTTCACCCAACAAACAACAAGTTGCCAGGTAAAAGTTATTGTCAGCTTGTCGACATTTCGCAAGGGGGCGGAGCTTGTGACAGGTCAATTGACAGATGACTGCACTCACCTCAAGGTAAGCAGATATTGTCAGGTAAATCTTCTCCCCACTTGGTGTGATTCTGTTGAGTAGCATGGAGTTGTGTAGAGAGCTGTCCCACGCTGCCTCGAACCGGAAAAATATTCTATCAAGAGAAAGCACATGGACATCAGTTGTAATAAATTACAATCAAAATACTATTGCAAAACTTTTGACCTTTGATAAGTTCATCAGGTTACAATATGGTGCTTTAGATGTCAAGTTTACACATACACTCAATTGCCTGTTTACAAAAAACTAGGACTGACCTTGTCAGAATTCAGGCTGGGAATCTCAAATAAAATTAAAAGCATTCCAGCAGCAAATATCATCTTAATTTCTTCTGGCCATGCAACAATATCAGAAGCTTGAGGAAGACAAATTGATAGAGATGTTAAAAATTAAACTCATTAAAATATTTTAATTTGATAAGAAAACTCTTAATTAACATTGAGCAAAAGTTGACCAACAGACGCTGCTATAAAATGGCATTATGCCATCACGATCAACAAGGTTTAACTGAAGAAAAGCTAAAAATGTAGACAAAAAATTAATTGTTGATAGTTTTCTCAAAAACTAAGAAATTGTACTGACTGGATTAACGCAAAAAGCAGAACAGAAAAGAAGTAGAACAAAAACAGAAGATAGATAGCAATGCTTGATTAATTTGTAGAAACTCATTGATTATGAATGGGAAGGTTTTGGTAATTTTTTAACAATAGCTTTAAGGAAAAGTGAAAAGGAACTATTGTCATCCATTAGTAACAGCCCACCTTTCATCACCAGGTTGCTGTATATAATGTGCAGGAAGAAGGTTCAACGACAACACCGAGTTCTCTGTGTCGCTCTCTCTGAAGTCTGGCGTGTTCCTAATGCGACCAATCACAAGTTCTTTAACGTCTCTCCACAACAAGTCCGGCCCGTTCTCATGTACAATAGTAACAGCAATCCTTCGCTGTATGCCTTGATGAAGTAGGAAGTCGCCACTACAGGGCATCTCATCAGCGTGACTGACGGCTGCTGGCACATACCTGCACATAGAGGCTTTCATTGCTAAGTTTCATGAAGGGATATTATTTCTAAAATGCCCCACATTTCCACTGCCGATTAAAATAAGCACTGCAATAGTAGTGGATATAGCTTCTTCATAGAGAATGGCACGACATGTTAAAATCATGGAGTTCCATGCACAATGCTGAATTACAAAACATTGTCATCTTAAACATTAAGGTGACTATAAACCCAGGTTGCATGATCATAAATCTAAGCGTATCACCAGTGCTCAAACAGCCACGCTGTTCACCACCACAAAAAACAACTTAGATTTACCATTCATAGCTACAAACTTGGTTCCAAATTGTTCCTTAGTCAATTTGAAGGTGATTTCAAGGCCTTGAAAGAACTGACAGTTTGTTAGTGTTGAGATTAATCTCAACTCCTTTGTTCAAAATGGTGTGTCATATTATGAACCAAGGATTGTCTCACGCAATAATGGACTAACGTTCTTTGCAAACACATTTCTCATCAGAGTTGTAAACAAGTTGAGGCCAATTTTACAGCATTAAGTGGGCTTACAACTGCTTTAAATGTCGGCATAGCAAAAAATGTGACCTATGCTCTGCTAGACACAAAATGCTTGCTAACAGTGACAACCAAATTATGAAATTCAAACATAATACCATGGTCAGTAACCAAGGAAATCGAGGCGTATTTTCAGGGCTCAAACAGTCAGGTTGCACAGCTGAGTCTCAAAGTTATAAAGAGTACAGAAGACGCAGGTACCGTAGTTAAACTTACTCTCCACTAGGCGCTAACTCGTAGATTTCAAACCAGACCAACAGGTCATATTTCGTATGTACATGGCTGGTACTGAAAGGAAGTAAAAACAAGTGAGATGAGTCTTTAATGAACTAATATGTACAGAGCTGTTAGTGAAACTTGTAATACTTTTAAACATTTTACAACCATTTGTTTGTATCTCTTGGTAATACAGGATAACTCAAACCAAAAATAACTTCAAGACAAAGACTTATAATGGTAATGGTAACAGTAATTAAAATTAGCAAATATCTTCAGATAACCGTATTTTGTTAATTATACACAAAATAAAAAGTTCACAGTTATCTATAAATAACATTTTTTATAGCAGGGGAGTTCAATACATGACAGATATATGGACTAAAGTAGTTAAATATGACAGATATATGGACTAAAGTAGTTAAATATGACAGATATATGGACTAAAGTAGTTAAATAGTAAAAAAGTGTTCCTAGCAAAGTTCGTGACTGTTGGCAAGTTATTCCAAAAATGTCCGTCTTGAGATTGTAGTGTCTCTGTTGAGATACTGAAATTTTACATATGTCTCACTGGTGAAAGTGTAATGGTGGGAGATTTTATACTTTTGATGTGTAATTTCTACAATTCACAGAATATGTCCAGTTGTTTCATTCTCTCAGTATCGATGTTGTATCAATGTGATATCAACGATGTATGCTCGATATAACACCACACTTGGTCTTCAATCATTAATTACAGCAAGCAACTCAATAACTGTTAAACGCTGACAGGCATAGATTAAATGATACACTAAACTTGTGAAGACCATTTCCACAAGTTGGATGAGGTTATGCAGGGCGTGTCTTTGTATTAGAATTAGTGGAACATCTAGAAAACAGTAGTTCTAATTCAGTAAGGTAATTTTTCTGAAAGAAGAAAGCTTGCAGATATTCGTTACTAACTTTATACCAATCTGCCGTACGTTTAGTCACGTGACAACAACTTTTGCAAATTTAGACAAAAAGAATCTTGGTTTCATTGCGAAACAACAGTGTAAATGGCATGACCAAGTTTCATTTGATACAATTGTTCAACGTGAAATCTCAAAAAATGTTGTAAAGGTTTTCCAATTTATTCTTTTTCGTTTTAATGTAACTTTCGAGTTTTTCCATAAAAGTCCAAATTTTTCCATCATGTAAAAGTGGAATTCCCGACGCTGTTCTGGAGAACAGTGCATAAAACACAGTATCTGAAAGTTTTACGCGAATCCGATCAGCCATTTCTGAGATGTGATGTTTTGAAATTAACAAAATTTGGAGATTTTTCTCTGGCCCAACATAACCTTAACAATGGCTAGGAGCACAAGCCTTGCCTGCACATGGTCCAACCTATGTGTTCAATGAACAAAGACAAGCCAAGGAACCACCAAATACCACGCCATCCAAACCCAACACACTCTATTCATGTAACATGTCAATGGTGTGATTCCTCACCTCAAATACTGGATTACTTTCTGACATACACAACTGCACAAGAATTTTGGAAAAGTTAAAGAGACGTGCCTTCTAAACAATTCCCATTCGAATTTTCATCTGTTATACATTTTGATGAACAATTTCTCCAGAAAGGATTTTGGTGACAAAAGAGTGTCCAACAGCTGCACACTTTTATGTCACCACTATCTATCCCATAATAAAACTACAAAAACTAGATGAATTAAAGCATTTCCTCTATCGCAGCCACTGAAATATTCTTTTATCATTTTCACTTATCTCTTGAAAAAATCGTCTCAAAAGTAATCCCGCATGTTAATTCTTGTTAGGGCTCAGTACACATTATTCATGCAGAAAATTTTTGAAAAATGTTAAACCACCTCTATTAAAACCATGTATTTTATAAAGAATGCACAGACCAGCAGGACAGTGTTAGCAGAGCACCAGGAACAAAAGATAAATGAACACAAACACAGGGTTTACCTGTTGTTTACAATGACAAGAGACTTTGAACTGAAAGTCAGAGAAATAGATTAAACTGAATAGTTCACAACATAAACAGAAAACACTGGTTCTGAAACATAGAGTATTCACAATTTGGACACAGATTTTTGTTCGTCGTACTTGTATTATTACAAAAGACACAGACAGTGCCATCTTACAAAACAGCCAACATATTTCAAAGACAGACCTTGTGCTTAATTAACACAGCGAATTAGAGTTCCCAATTTTACAAGATTGTACTGTGGACCCATTGTAATCTACTGATAGTTTTTGTGGCTACTTTCATATGGTACTGGGAATTCCTGGAAGAAAGCCCCAGGATCTGCATTCACAAAATGGCATATTATATACTAATTTATGTTTAAACCTAAATCTTAATTATCATTATGCCTCATTCTGTAGTCACTAACAATCTCAGTTTGGGCTGGGTACACATTTTTGTAACAATTCACGATCATGCCCAGATGATTGTAATTACATGATTGCATTTTCCCTAAATTTGGTATTTTTCAAAGATAGCCGTAATTTCCACAGACATTATTTTTAAAAAATGGGAAATTAGCAATAAAAGCATCTCTAGGATTTTCTGTTAAGGTCTTTAAGAATTTCAGTCAAAAAATGAGCCTTCGGAAGTGGTCTGTTACTTAAACCAGGCACTACATAATGATTACTGTGATTGACCAATGGTTTCGTGGTTTTTAAAATTTTACAGCTGTAACTTTAAGGACAGTTGCATCAGTAATCCATACATCCTATTTTTGCAATTTTGGTACATAATAATGAGAACACTAACATTCTGATAAAGATATAACCATAGATGAAAACATGGTGAGCAGGCAAGGTTCCAGGTAGAGATGTCTTGTATAGTTTTTGTAAATGTTGTACAACACATTTTGAATACCGGTAGTTACCCACTAACATGGAGCCAAACTGTGACATAATTTAAGAAAGATAATTGGAATTGCATCAGAAAACTACAGGCTGGGGAAAAACACAAACAGAAATTATAAACAAAATATCTTTGAAAGTGTTAGTCAACATATTTACAGGAGTGGTCCAATGAGAATAATGAAAATCAAGCTGGGTTCCACAAAGAACATTGCACTGTAGACAATATGTTTTTGTGTTAAGTACTCTCTCTTAGACCAATCTTGACATGGTATAAAGAGGGTATTCTTGTCTGTGAATTATCACATTAAGTGACCTTATCTGGCTCACCTAACAGGTGTAAGTTGGCCAAACTTAGGTGACGTCATCGGCGTAGAGATTGGAAGGCAGGGTGGGAAGTTACTCTTCTGTGATGGCCTGAAGCTGGAATATTATAAACACGTCTGAAGCTGGAATATTGTAAACATGTCTGAAGTGGAAATATAGAACATGTCTGAGACTACAATATAGAACATGTCTGAGGCTACAATATAGAGCATGTCTGAGGCTACAATATAGAACATGTCTGAGGCTACAATATAGAACATGTCTGAGGCAACACCAAAGAACATGTCTGAGGCTACAATATAGAACATGTCTGAAGCTACCATGTAGAACATGTCTGAGGCTACAATATATAACACTTACAAGAATAGAATATGGAATATGTCTATTCACTATCAGGACAACATGTGATCATTTTACCATCAATGACCAATTTGTATACATGCAGCAAAAAGAATCTAACGTGTCATAATATTTTTCCAATTACTAAACCAATTTGAAGTAAAAATATGCACTAACTTTTAGTCATTTATCGTACAGCATTGCTATCAAAAATAAAATTCAGTTTTCCAGTAATAAACAAGCCTTCATAAACCAAGTTATATTTTGTAGAATAACAACTTTAAACTTACACGGTGAATAAAAAACACAAACACAAACAGCAAGTCACAGAGAGCAGATTAAAGGCGAAGGCAACCTTTTTCCATGTCATTTTGAGCTAAAACAAGATTGGTTGGTTATCCTAGACATATTTTCCACTTAATTACAGCTTTTCGTAATTTTATTAATTACTCGACCGCTACTCCGGAAGTGACGTTTTAGGAGGCAAGCATTTCGCGCCAATTTCTTTTCATATAGTCTGACTGGGAAAGCTGCCGAGTCAGTCATTGTTCTACCTCGGTTGTGTTAAGTTCTGTCGTCGTTTGATTTCATTTACTAGTCAGTCAACATGCCACACTGTTGCTGCGTACCAGGATGTACTAACTATCGGCTCATGCGCGCTTTGGGAGGACCTTTGCATCGCTTTCCGATGGATGACACACTTCGCCGTACTTGGCTCGTTCGTGTGAAGAACGCAGCGTTACCCGTCCACGCAACGTACAAAGCAGTGGAGAATTACCGTGTGTGTGGAAAGCACTTTCTGCCGTCCGATTACGAAAGGGATTTGTACGCTGAACTGATGAAGGTCCCTGCGAAACAACGTCTGAAGAAGGATGCCATTCCGTCTGTGTTGATTCTCGGCAGTGCCCCGTCGCCACCCCCGAGAAGTGCGTTTTTGAAGAGAGAAGCCTCGCGAGCTGTGGCCAGTACAGTGACTGGAGCCAGTGGAGGCACTTCATCNATGTCTGAGGCTACAATATAGAACATGTCTGAAGCTACAATGTAGAACATGTCTGAGGCTACAATATATAACACTTACAAGAATAGAATATGGAATATGTCTATTCACTATCAGGACAACATGTGAACATTTCACCATCAATGACCAATTTGTGTACATGCAGCAAAAAGAATCTAACGAGTCATAATATTTTTCCAGTTGCTAAACCAATTTGAAGCAAAAATATGCACTAACTTTTAGTCATTTATCGTACAGCGTTGCTATCAAAAATAAAATTCAGTTTTCCAGTAATAAACAAGCTTTCATAAACCAAGTTATATTTTGTAGAATAACAACTTTAAACTTGTACGGTGAATAAGAAACACAAACACAAACAGCAAGTCACAGAGAGCAGATTAATTGCCTACTTACCTTGAATTGTCCTTAGCTTGATCATGTAGTGGGTGCTGCTGATAATGTCCAAAGACTTCAAATACAATGGGCTGAGTCTTGATGTAATCTACCAATGCCCTGGTCACAGTCACAGTGAACTGAAGCAGAAATGGAACACTAGCGAAATGATGATAATGGTGATAACAATACCCATCATGATTATCAGTATCAATATATCATTGTTGTCATCATCTTTATTGTTACTATGTATATTCCCGAGTTCCATTTACATTATAGAAAAAAAAGAGAAAAGATCCTTAAGTTTTTGAAACCAAAGAAACCATACCTTTCGTAAAACGTGTACAGCCGTTTTGTACATATCTCACGAACTTGTTTCACCACTGGGTGTGCCCTCTGATTTTGAAGACTAACACAATAATATATTTTTACTATTTTATTGAATTTTTTTATTCTTCAACGTCAGAGGACGCACCCAGTGGTGAAACAAGTCTGTGAGATATGGACGAAACGGCTGTACACGTTTTACGCAAGGTACGGTTTCTTTGGTTTCAAAAAGGATCTTTTCTCTATATTTCTATCTTTATTGATATTAGTAAATAATAATTATTAATCCTTTACCACTGTGTTACGCCTTTAAAAATTTTCTGTGAAGAAACTTTCAGGTATGTAAGTCTCGATGACTGTACTTTGTCACTGAGTGTATAATAAAACCAAAAACGTTTGCTTATATGATGCCAACCTTGTACAAGACCTCAGATTAACTACAGAAATGTTTCTTTAACTGTGATTAATGACAAATCTTTAGATAACAAATCGTTATTCCCCAAGTGAGTCCCTGACAAACAATTACACAAAAGTTACACGTAAAAATTACCTTGAGATATCCCATTTTACACAATGGCAAGTGTCCAACATTTTGATTTTATGAAATTTTGTGACGGTCACAAAAATAAAGAAGTGAAATATCACAAATTCTTTTCGTTTCTAATAGTTAAAATGCTGTAGCAAATGGAGCTCACGAGTGTTATTTTTGGATTAAACTATTTCATTCTCATTGTATTTCGAAACTGGCCTAATTTCTGACCCACAAATGAAGCACTCGAGGTAAATACTAACAAGCATTATCATGTAAGTCATGAAACGTTCTGCATTTTTCAGAGTATCCACAGACTCTCCATAAAGTCATACATAACCTTAATGAACTTGAAAGACCAAAACAATTAAAAACTGATAGATAAATGAGCACTAATGCACAGCACGGACAGCTTACATTCTGCACGTGATAAAATGCAAGTGGCGGACCCTTCCCAGTGTTCTTCAGGGGCTCAGTGGCAAAAGCCTCGTCATGTCTATGAAGGAAGCTGAAAGAAACAATCAAAACTATTAAGTTGTCATGACGACTCACGTCAGCCAGAGGCAACTCACTGAGCAGTACTTTAACATGGTTAATGGAGGTGATTGTTAGGTAAAACACTGTACAAGTAATCCATTCAAGCAGTTTAACTTTGTTTAACAGTTAGTGAATCAATCAAAGCAAAGTGGAATTAAGTCTTCAAATACTGCAAAAAACAGTACTTCCAACACTTTTTAAACAGTAACATACTTCAACCAAGAGGGCAGAGCTGGTGTCTGTGTGTCAGCTTTTATAGAGCAAATTACGCTTCACCCCCTTTCATAACTCAAACGTTCACAGGAAATACAGCATAACATCTACAACATTAAGACTGCTCTATAATAGTCATTAATGTCGGAGAACATAGTAAATTTATATCTATGATACCCAATACTGAAATGGCAGAATTTGAAGTTCCGAAATATCCTAAAAAAAGCAACAAGTGAATAACGTCTTTCCGGCATCAAAGCATCAAAGCACTCACTTAAACTGGCAGAAGATGTTGGCATATTCTGGTGAGATTCCAAATGCCTGCAGGACAGTGACCCTGAACGTGAACTGGGCACCAATGTTGAGGTGCTGGGGAAGATCAGACAGATCCACCTCAACACCACTATCCATACTGAGTTCACTGGTGGAGGTTGGCGTTTCCGTGATCACATCATCTACAAATGGTAGACGACTCAGAGTGATGCGTGTTTTACTAAGCACAAACAACACACACTGCTTTCAGTGACAAGACAAAATAAAAATAGACAGACTTAAGTTTGAAGTCTTTCAAAATGCAGCCACTGAAGCAAACTTGACCTAAAATGAATGACATTAGAAACGCGAAGCACCTACCGTATGCATTGCACAAAGGACAGATACCCAGGATGAACATTATTTTAAAAATTCCCACTAAGGTGAGCAATGCTAGTACACTCAAAATAGCCTCCAGGTGGTGCAAAGCAAGTCAGCAATGTTCTCTTCAATAGAAACACACCCGCCACCTTTCATCATGATTCTCCACACAGTTTGAAAAATAGGGAGGCGGGCGACAAAGAACAGACACAAAAACATTATAAAGGACACTAAGAAGCATAACGTAGCCAAATTAGTGCTATTGTCTACGTGATAGTAAGCGACTTGCCAAACAGCAAAAAGTCCATAAATTTGAATTTGATTTGGCAGATATTGAACCACAGATGGACGGGGATGACGGCAAAAAGTGTATCATGATGGCATTTTGCTGCTTTGTGTCTCAGCTGGCTTTTTATTAATTCTGTGAGATTAATACCCCCTACTGGCATCAATATAATCAATATAGTCATACAATAATGTATACAATATTGTCATATAATAACGTATACCTCTACAACCAAGGAACTATGGAAACTTAAAAACATGGATACAATTTGAGGTCCAACAACAATGGTGACTTCTTACCAACAAAGAGTCAACATGAAGAACTAAAACAAAACTAAACAAAAATCTTAATAGTTACCATTAGCACATAAACAATCATAACAGTGAACATATGACTGGAGTCCATGATAACAAAAAGCAATCTTGTATATCAGGCAACCAAAATGTTACAGGTTTTAACACAAGAAATCTGCAAATAAACTGAATAAATAAGCCACTGGCACCTGAGTGAAACTGGTGTGGCCTTAGTCTTACCCTTGGCCTGACCTTCAACAATTCTTTGAAGTTCATCTGTAGAAGCGACCATCTTGCATGAGCTACTTGGACTCGGCTTCAGTTTAAGTTTCTAAATAGGAAAGTTGGAAAATAAATGAAACAAACGAACGCAGGAAGGTTCGCAAAAAGATGCTGATGAAGTTCTCTACTGAATATGGGCAGACCAGTTCAACATAAAAATGAGTTAATATTTTGAACCATAAGTATCTGCTACTTAATATTCTAATTACGCAGTGAGAAGTAACAAAATGGTGACCAATAAGTTTTTTTAAGTGAATTTATTTTTTACCATAACCTTTTTCGACAGCAATAACAGAAAATGGGTTCACTTATTGTCCAGCAGTCAAGTGCATACCTTTCTGAAGTATTCCTGATCATTAAAACTGATCTTGGCATTTCCAGATTGCTTCACAGCTGGTGGTGTTTCTTCTCCATCTGAAATTATAAGCAGCAGTTGCCAAGTTGCACTTTTACAGTGACTATGATAAATAAACAGAGTAGTTTAATTTATCCTGTCCGTTGGCAATTTATGAGAAGTAATTGTGAAGATTTGGCTCTGAACTTTATGCCTCCAAACACACCCTGCCTTTTATCAAAATTCAAACAAGATCGACAGAGTGAATAGAACTATATCATAATGACCAAAAATACTTCAAGTGCTACTTGAATCTTTGATAAACATTTTTACTGTAACAATTCAATTTTTAATACTACATTTCCCCATGTTTAGCTGCCAGTGTTGAATTCGTAACCAAAGCACTTACAACTTAAAACATTAGCACCCTCATACATAATGTGTAAAATTATGTGCCATTTTCGAATACAAAATTTTGGTCTTTGTCAACCCTGATGGATTTGATTTACTAGTCGGCAATGGTAATAACATCCTATTACCGTAAGAAATATTTTGAGTCCGATTTTATTTTATTATTATTTTTAACCAGCTAAATTGCAACTTAATTTATTAATTCAATTCAGAATGAGACTGAACAAACTAAGTCACAAGTTGTCCCATCATCACCATCAGGAAATGCAAATGAAAATAGACAGCTGTATTATAAAACATTTGACAATCAGTGGCATACTTAATAAGCAGGTAACTAGTCAAAGTGCAGTATAACATACCCGAGACGGCCTGAATTGCTACTCGTAGGAATCCCTTCACGTCACCTTTCTCATTCACAATAGCCACGCGATGAATAAGACCAATAGAACAGAACAAGTTGCTCATGTACACAAATGCCCTGAAAAGGGATTGGTTACAGCAATTTGTCAGAAAAGACAACAGTGAAACAGCACACGGTCAAATGAAGTCATTCATATGCAAATTCCTAGTACAAAATCTACTACACTATGGCAATGCAAAGTGAACCAAAATTTCAAACCGCTTACCATGTTAGAAATAAATGGAACAAGTTCACAAATTTAGAGTTTAGAACATGACATTGGGTTCTTTAGAAAACCTTAGGTCTATTTTTCAGCTTTAATCTCGAATGTATTACTATATTAGCCGTAAGTAAAGATAGCCCAAAATTTGTGTCCAACAACAACTTGTCTTTGAAAAAAAGGGAAGTGAGGGCAAACAATCAAGTCACAAGGTGTAACATGTCTGAAACAGTCTCCAGTATTAGACACTTTTATCTCTGACAATATGAGAGATCCCATTTTTCAGACTCATACCTGCCAACCAATCGGAACCATGGAAACCTGTCATAGAATGGGTCGCCCCCAGTGATGCTGTCTACACAGGGGTCAGGAGATGTAGGTGAAAGGTCAGTCTCACTGTGGTACAGGTCACGCATCATCTCAAGTCGCCGCCTGGTGATCATAACATATAGAGGCATCTCAATAATAAAGTTCCTAATAATTGACCTCTTTGAACGCAATAACTTTAAACAGTTGCCCATTCTGAGAAGCAAATTTATTTGTTGTCAAGAAAAATTTCAATGAAATATAACAAGTGTCAAGACATTAGATTACATAATTTGGTTAACAGTTTACACAGGATCCACAGAGCGTTCATTGTAGTAAACTGTTTTTGTGAAAACAATGAACAGAGAACAAGGACTTATTGATAAGGTGCAGTGAGGGTGAAGACGACAGCAGGGCTTCAGTAGATGCTAAGGAAAAACAAACTTGACAGCGAGGATCATCTGTCAGTGAGTAAATAGCTAAACTACACTGCTAGTGCCATGAAATAGTAAAATGAACCTTATATGAATACAAGACACCAAAACAGAACAAGAGATAAAGAAATTTAATTTTCAATTAAAAGGTACCAGTTCAAGCAGAAGGTAAATGAAATCATGCAGAAGAAAACTGAAAGTATGGCAAATGGTATCTGTAATACACCTGGCTATTCGTAGTTTAAAATGTAATAAATGTTCAAAAAATTTGTCAAGTGAGAGCCTTTGAGTGGATAATCTAAATAAAAATCTAGTCCCATAACATTTTTTTTATTTTCTATAAATGTTCACCAAATACTTTCTGTTACACAAAGAAATAAATTCTGTCTTCCGCAAAAATGCATAATTTCTGACCAATCACATGGCTTCATTCGCATTTGCAGCAAAACAGTCAAGGTAGTGGTCTATTAAGGAATTATCGTCGAGTACGTTGAGATGAACACTTATTAGCATCATGCAAGGACACGTGACAATGAAAGACAATGGTCAGACAACTGAAAACTGAAAGCAGACAATGCACTACAGAGTGACGGACAAACCTCAATGGTAAGAGATTTTTGAAACTGAAGTAATTCTGATTGCTACTGCATGCGGTCTGAAAGCATTGCAACAAGTCGTCCGAGCTCTCGGGCGAGTCCGGAGATATGTCTGCATTGTATATCTCACGCATGAGCTCCAAGCGATGTCTAAAATCAGAAACCAGGTGGGTACTTTTAGTCAGAATGAGAAATGAATTTGGCAAAAACTTGGAACTCATGCTCCACTCTTTGAATACGGCAAAAAAAGACATTTTATGTTTTATGCTTTTTGGATCATTAGCTATTTTGCACACATCGGACTTGGGCAAAAGATAACTCGCTCATTCATAACATGAATAGACGACTTTATAGAAAGATAAAGGCAGATTGAGGCATTTGGTTCCAAATTTGAGCCCATTTGAGAGTTACATCTCATATTCATTGGTTATCACTTCTACTTTAATTCTGCATAAGATTTTGTGGTCATAGATATCATTTGTGAGTTATTGCACATAAAACATGTACATACGGTAATTCTTGCTAAAGATTGTTGCCAAGAATACCAGAATGTATCACTTGGGTAACGACTCACAAAACGAGGGATTTTATTTATCACGAGAAAATTTCCATCAGTTTTTCCCCCTTTTTATTACCATGACTCTCCATTTATGGAACAAACCATTTTTCACTTTCCCAGGCTTCCTCGGTCATTCATGACTAGTATCAACCTTGACCTTTCAAGGCTTACAAAAATAAAAAACGCGTGTCTCTACCACAAAAGTCTATCAATAATATACTACCCGACATGATGTGAAAGCTGATGTACACATAGTGAAAACGACAAAAAACACTCTCTTAAAGTTTATCACGGTCACTCACCTTAACTTATCCAGACTCCAGTAATGTGTCGCGCCATTTTTGGTGTCTTGGACTTCAACAGCGACAATTGTCTTGGGGAAGGGTCGTTCCTCATCCCTGTCTTCAGGAGGCAGGAGATCAGGCGGCAGGGGTGAGTAGAGGGTGTCGGTCAACAACACAAACTGGAACTGGACCTGGGGGGACAACAGAACAAGATTTATAAAATAAAATGAAGACCACATGCAGAAGGCATTAAAGGTACAACATTAAAAAAGTGAAAAGGTATGTATTGAAGTAACATTATAAATATGAGCTGACCAAACGAGACAAAACTCCAATTTGTCTGGCTACTGGACACAAAAGAATAATTATAGCTCAAATATGAGTGCAACCAAATGTAAAAGCTATAGCATTGACAAAATAATTGTCCATCCATTACAAACTTTATTGGGTTCAAAAAATAAAATTAAAACAGAAGAAATCAGAATTCCAACCAACCTTTTTCTTTAGCTCCACACTAATTGCATTGGCCTCTTTCAAAAATATGGCATTACCCCAGAGGTCATCCTGAAATGGAAAGTCAAGAATAAAATACTAAGTTAAGAGACAAACTTTTTAACTGAACAATTAATGTTTTTCTTTAACAAATTTCAATCATAGGAGTTTTAATTAACTGTTTATTGAGAAACACTTAATATGAGGACGAAACCTTAAAAAGTATGAACATAAGATAACACAAAGACAGTATGGACAGCATAAAACATGTACAGGGAGTAAAACAATAAGTGTTAACACACCACGTATGACAAGAACTGTTCTGTAACTTGGACTGAAAATAACAGAGATAAACAGGGTTCTAGACAACAAATTTAACACATGTGGACAACATAAATCTGATACGCATGACAACATGGATTAAACATTGACTACACCTTCGCATCTTACTTCTGAAGTCTCGACTAAAATTTAAACCTTAGCTAAAACTGAAGCCCCTGGATGTTATAATAAAAACAAGATACGAGGACAAGGTGAAGCTCAACCCTTCATGTAATTGTTAAATACTAAAATATTTCCTTCACTAGAAACCACACCAAAAGCAGTCCAATTTGTACTAACAGAAGTTGGTGGAGGTAAGTGAAACACCACTCAGTCTAACCTATACATAACACAGTGGTGCACAATTTGAAACAAGAGCTCAAGACATCCTAATTCAAAAGTATAGAATTTTCACACTGCACAAAAACAAATCACAGTGGCAAGAAACCACAGTGTCCTGTTCACCTTGACCTTCCTAATAGTCCTAATGAACACATAGTTCCTTTGAGTAGAATCAGCTTTACAAGTTTTCACCACAAACAAATTTGTGTGGAGCAAGTTCTTGATAAATGATCATTCATTTGTAACTTGACTGCCATTTTTGTCATTCCAGTTCTTGGTATTTCATCTCAGGAGTTACAACAAACAACACTGATTGAACCTAAGCAGCAAAAACTGCGGTCACACCAGACAAAAAAGTTCCGAAAATGGCCATCTCACATTCCTACAATAACCAATGCTCAACAGTGGCACATCTTGAGATCATGCTGTGAACAGGACGATAACATTGCGAACCCGTCAGAGTGGAATTCACATATTTTCCCCAATAAACACTGAGGCTACCAAGATAAATGTCAAGTAGAAAAAATCTTAATAACTTTGTTTTTAAAATTTCAAACAATGCAACTGGCGAGCAGTTGAAAAACGTTTTGTGAAAATATGATTTCTGAGGGTCATTGTGTACTAGACTTCAAACTTTGAGTTTTTACTCTCACTGCAATTTAGGGAATGATTTATTTAAATATTGATGTGATGAAATCCCTCTTTTGGAGTTCAAGAAAAGTAAGAGACATTCATAGCATACAGCGACACAGAACAGATGAGAATCTACTGAGTGCATGTTACGGACAGTGAAAACTAGGTCGAATACAGACCTTAATCTGCCAACCAGGCCAGATCCTCATTGAATAGTCTTCCTTTAGTTAGAATGGAAAACAAAAAACAAAAAACAAAATGCAGGCTAGATAGACAGCATGCATTCAGTCACGCGGAACGTATGTGCGTGCTAAGAACTGAGTAGATGCAGCGAGCCTATAGTCACACCAGCCAAGATATTTCTAATGCTATGATCAGTATAGATACTCAGATTATATATATACCTTTATCCGTTTTTGCTACAGTGCAGAAATCACCATTTATAAAGACAAATTTCACATGGAGAGTGGAGGGTAATTGTGCCTATAGCCTCCTCCAATGAGGTGAGAGGACAAATAACACAGCTACTCTAAACTGAAGCACACTAGTCTACTAAGCATGGACTAGGGGTTAACGGTAAAGAAGATTTTGAAGTGGATCTGATCAAAATAATGAGAGATGCATATTGTAACACTTAAGCGCTAAGGTTTCTCAGATGAAATGATGAAACAAAATCTTACTCAAATTTTAATCACTATACTCAGTGTGAGAAAAGGGGTACTTCGCTGTGATAATAATATATTTTGTCATCTCCCTGTTCTTAGCACATCACGTAACTGGAGCAGGTGACAGCATTCAAACGAGTAAATTTGTATTGTCATAATACTTCTCAAAAAATGCTATAATATGGGTTTAAATTTCACATGCCAAACAGAACAGGATATAGGATAGCAGGAGACTTTCATGTGCACATAATGAAAAAAATCTTCCATTAATGTGTGCACTGTTGGGTTTGAACTGTTGGAAGACACTTCAACTGCCACAGAAAGGCATGATAAAGGGATTAGAAAGCAGATTCTAGCAAGGCACAAATGTTCTAAAAATGTTAAATGACAAGAGACTCGTTCCAATAAAAACCCACAGTAGCAATGCAAACTGACATTTTCTGATAATAAATCATGATTTTGGATTTTGTTGTTAAAAATTTCAGAATGAGTTTCTTATGAAATACAGAAAAGATGCCAATTCCACAACACAAAAATTAAAAACACAATAGATAAAGCACAGTTGAGTGATAGCATGTAAACAGGATGTGTTTTCAAATGAAAATGGACTCCCGAGCAACTTTTGTTACCACTTCAAAATAACACATCTTTACACATCAGGCAAATGGTTAGGAGTATAAATTATTATTATTGTTAGAAATAAACAATAAAAAATTAAAGATTTTATACGACATGTGACAATGGAGATAAAAGACGTTTCTGCACATAACAGCAATGATTGAACTGAAAAATGGCAACACAGGGTTGGCCAAGCAGCACAGGGCACATTGAATTACAGGAATGTCAAGGACATCACGTGGTTAAACTCAAATTTAAAATGAATAAAGTGACGTGGTATAATTTAAACAGAAATTTCCATGGAATGGAATTAAAATTGGTACTGCAGAATTTAGAAAGTGATGAACTTTGAAGTCCAGTGTCTGGCAGATACTAAAAACTGCTAAATGGCATTTGTTATTAGCCTAAAGTATAGATCATAGCTTTTGGAGGAATTACTGAAATAGAAAAATTCTGATCTAATTTTAATCAAGTCACACACACACACACACACATAACACAAACAACTGAGATTTTTAAGGAAATACACTATGAAAATTGACAGACAAGACAAATATAGCAGAAAAGGACAAAAGTTTGCAGAAAAGTTTTGAATGTGCATCTTTCCCCCGCATACTAGTGACATGTACTAAAGGCCCACTCTGTATTTAGAAAACATTTCTATGTAATGAAGATTCAGACACATACTCTGAGTGATGTAAACTGGTGATACTTCCACTTCCTGTAAGCCCAAGCAGCCAATTGGAACTCCCGGTCACTCCATGTACACTCTCCTATCATAAAAAGATCACAACATGAAGTAAAGAAGGTTGTGAAAGTCTTTTGTCAAGTAGATGAACAGTTTGCTGGTAACCAATTTATGGAATGAAGAGCAAAGAAAAATATGATGGTAACACAAATAGCAAACTTCTCAAAAAAAACTCTTAGTAATTTAATTTAATTTAATTCAAGCATGTTTCAAAAAAATTCAGCCCATACTTGCAGAGAGGGACTCAAATATGAAAAAACTTCTGATACATCAAAATATCATGCGCCAAACGTGTAAATGTCAAGGGAACCCAACACGAAGGTGTGCAACATACAAGTCAATCTTGGACTAAACTGCCAGTACCGACCAATATGTGAAATATAGTTGCACAGGTCAACAACTAACCAAATGTTTCATCATCTGTCTCTGAGTTGAAGTCTTCTGATTGATACGTGGTGAAACTGGACATCATCGATTGACGCTCAACTTGTTCCTGGAGAGATTGGATCTTTATCTCATAGTCCTGCAGAGGAAAATAACAGTTCTAAGACAGACTGATGCATCATGCCATATTATGTGATTACAATAAATTATTGTGCTTCGAGAAACAGTCCAGAGTAGCTAATCCAGCTGTCTTTGTGGGCATATTCCC
This sequence comes from Phoronis australis, assembly GCA_002633005.1. NCBI lineage: Eukaryota > Metazoa > Phoronida > Phoronidae > Phoronis > Phoronis australis. Next base: position 710,568 of record NMRA01000149.1, read on the forward strand.
CTGAATTGTTTTTAAAAAGTTGTACGACCTTGGAACACAGTCAACTTAACACACTTATCAAAGACTACAGACAATAATTGATAACCGATCAATGCACCTTTCTTTGTTGTTCAAACATCAAGTCTGCTTCCTCTTTCTCCTTCCTGTATTGTTCCTCTAATGACATCAGCCTGAAAGGACATATGTAGGGTGTGTGACAGAGAGACCAATAATAAATGTATCACATACATGACTGAAAATCTTTGGTATGAATGCCCACCAGGAATACAGTAATTATCAAACACCTTGTCCCTGTGAGAGATTTTACTTTAACCTGACGGTCAACCTAAAATTGTTGGAGGGCCCCAACTAGAAAGCAGTGATACACAAATATTAAAGTAAAAGATGTTCACTTCCCCTTTAAACTGCACTCATCTAACCACATGAACATAACACGCATCACGTTTTGACGCTTACCTCTGCTCCATCTCCTTCTTCAAGTCAACACCTTGTTTCTCTTTAAGTTCATTCTGAGCATACAACCAATCAGCAGAATCTGAGCCTACACAAAGAGGAGACAGGTTTGTAAGCATGCCATTCTCTCGGGTAAACCTAGCTATCAAATCTAAGTGACTGCTTATTTATGAAAAGAAATTTCTTAACAATACAGGCATCCAAATAAATACTTGTCTATCATTTAATGCTATAAGGCAACAACCGATCTTCAGTTATGTCTGTTTTGAAATTCAACTGATTCGAGCCATGATGAAGCTCATTTAATTTTGTAACAACTAATTCAAGTTCAGAGTAATTTTTGCTCGAGGCAAGAAACTATCAAAACTCACTTAATGGTTCGGCTGGCGATTTCTTTTCTTGTTCAATTCTCTCCCGTGCTGAAAGAACATTATACTTTTCACTATAAATGAATTGTGGAACATACATTGTCCTTTTCACAAAACGAGGTACTCATACAGAGAAAAAATAAAGAATAGATTGGTGTTTGTATTAAATACAAAAATGTTGTCTTTGAAACTTAATTTGCAAGCAAATTTCATCAAACTTGCATTTGACACTCTCTATCTTTCACTCTATGAAGAGTTCCATTTGATCAAACAAAATTCTTCCGAGACTGACAGAAGTGTCTTGTATCAGTTTTGCATTTAATTACTATTTGCATTTAATTACTAAGCCAAATTTAAGACACTCTCGAGGACAGAAATATTAATGAATGTCACCACAAAAAAGTTCTGTTCATGTAATATTTTCAATTTGGGCAAGCCAATAGCTAAGAAGAAATGCTTGGCAAAATGTAGCTTTAGAAACACTAGCATAAGATGGATCCAAGTGGATCAAGATATTTCATGTGAGTAAATAAATGTGAAATCCTGACTTATGCTGAATGCATGAACATAACACCTGTGCCACAGAACCTTTGAAACACCAGGGCTTGGAATGACCAATTACAAAAAAGAGGAAAAATTTCCAGGTGATGTATCGTTCCACAAATTAATAGGCTTGTTCCATAGAAAATTGAGGTGCAAAATTTAACTGAAATAAACATTTTTGCACAAATTATGAAAGTCAAAATAATGATAAAAAAGAGACAAAAAAGAGGAAACTGAAAATCAAAGAAGAGTAAATCAAAACCAAAAAAGAGGATTAAAATTCTCTTGAAAGAGGAACATTCCCAGTCCTGAAGCACTTAGAATTTCACAGAAAAATGAGCAGGACAAAAATTAGCTTACTCATTTTGTAATAAGTAGCAGATGACATACCTTGTAAGGGATGGTTAAATCTAAACACATGGCTATTTCCCAGGATGACTCTTGACCCCGTCTTCAGTATCGTCTGCTCAGTGACAGTCTTTCCATTAATATAGCACAGCGCCCCCTCACAGGGAGTTAAGGCAATATTGCCTAAATAAAAACGATAACACATTTACTAAGTATATGGCACAAATGACTAAGTGGCTGGATGAATCAGACCTCTCCACGACAAAAATAAGACTTGTCAAAACAAGCAAACCATGAGTTATGCACGATAACCATAACTTCTTAATCTGCACAGTCAAACTGATAAACACTGAGGGTGGCTGGTTAGCCATTCCCTGCTTTTACAGCACAAAATATTACACACCATCCATTCTCATGATGTCTAGCTCCATGAATGAAAATCTCAAGAAATTAGTATACAAATTTTTTTGCTCTAACAACAGAATCCTTTCCACGATTATAACTGGCCAGTTCATAGTTGGCACTAAAAATAAGAATTGCCAGTGTCATCAAGAAGTTGCATAAACAAATATCTGGGTCAATAACATAACATCACTATCATCTTCTATTAAACTCTGATGAAGTATTTTGAGATTTAATTTGGTGCAAAATCTTCACTAACGACACTACAAAGCTAAAAAGGCAATAAACCTGCCTTCAGACACAAAAAAACAACTCGATTCAGAGCACTTATTACAGTGAAAGTGGTTCTGAATTGTATTTCAGTCAAATTAGTTGTCATTCAGGGGAGATAACTCTTCCTGTTTGAGACCATGCTCCACAAGATGTTTGTCATACACGGAGTCAGTTCTTTCCACGTCCATAAATCATTTCTCTATTGTGTTGAGCGAGAAACAAGATAAAGCCAATTTGTAACACTAAGTAGTCTAAATCAAGACATTTTGATAGAATAACAATTTTATAGCTTATTTAACTCACCGTCCACATTTTTAAATATACAATGCTCGGGCAGAATTTGTGGTCCGACCAGTTGAATGTCTTGCACTACAGACGAGTCGGGCTGACCCACGCGGGTCAGATCATTTTTCAGGTAATACAATAGGCACTCAGACATCAGAGGGTCTTCATTCAAGTTCACCAGATGAGGTGTCTGAAATGAAAATGGGAGTACATGAGAGTACTCATACAGCCAAGAGGTTAAAACATGGTTTGTTCCAACTTGTGAGGTGATAGGTTTAATACAATGTGATGACGTCTACTTTTCAGCCATGGATTTGTTTCAGTTCTCATATTATACTTTGGTTTCCAATTGAGTCATAACAAAGAGATTGCAAGTGCTAAAATGCTACTGGCACCTTCAAAATTATATTAATAAGTAACCAGGTACAGTCTTGAAAGAGCATCAATCACAGTTTAGATATTATAAATTACGATCAACACAAATCCTATTCTATTTAATGGACATCATCAATTTTACATGATTGTATGACAAAGTTACCTTTTTAGGAGAAAAGACGCCAACAGTACCACCATCTTGACCAATGGACACGCCCATCTCAGCAAGCACCGCTTCCCTTGAATTCAATACAACTTCCATTATTGTTTTACGATATGAAAAATATTTTTTTAACACCAGGCAGAAGCATTTTTTACTTCTAATTACTATAAGAAGTGTCATTGACAGAACTAATACACAACAGAGGCTAATACAGTCACAGGCAATGACGATCTACTGCCTTGTTGAAATGGTTAGCCAGTAGAACTGTATGAACTTTGAAAGACTCAATAAGTAACACCACGTGGCTAATAGTTACAGCCAGTGCGGGCGAGCTGAAGAAGTTTGTTCCGAAAGAAGAAGGCTTGAAACAGTTTTGACCAATTTCACTGCTCAGCGTGGAGGGCTAGATCTACTTAGCCATGCTATCTGGCAGAATGACAGTCTTCATGATCAAGAATAAGTTTCAACAACCGTCAGGCAGAGCCTGATCGCCTCTATTGTCCAGCCTACTAGAAATGGTCTTGATTTAGGGACGAAACCATTAACGACAGTAGAAGACCAACTGAAGATGACGGTTGAGCACAGTTCCATTAAGTGTTTTAAGAAAGTTGCAGTTCACCCACCTCTCCTGTTTCATGGCCTCAGTTCTGCGTAGTTTTTCCTCCCATGTCTCATTCAGTTCTTGGATCAGTTTCTCCGACATCTTGAGTCGTTCAATGGCATCCATGTCATCTTCCAACATCATAGATTGTCTGCGTGACCTCCGCAGGATGCTATGGTCAGGGATGCCCGACAAGCCTGTAACAGAAGAACTCTGTATGCCTGATGGGAACATAACAGAGGCGAGAGAAATAACAGACATTAGTAAGCAGAAAAGCAACCAGGGCATAGACAGTATGTAAACAAGAAAAGAAAAGCGTGTTACAAATGAAAAACCATCGCCACACTTAAAGCTATCAATTGGGTATTTTAAGCCACTACAATACAAGAGGCTACAAGTAAAATTTTGCAACAAACAGAAAATTTATACACGAAAACACATGCTTATTGCCTGCTAAGTTGGAAGAAAGCAAAGCAAAATTTCTGTTGATTAGATTTTTTTCATACTTTTTTACTTGAAAATTTATCAAATATATGATTCCAAACCAACACGTTGTCATGTCCCAATGCTGGAACGACACATTTTGCAATGCGGAGACAACAACACACACAAGTGAAACAGAAATGAACATGCATTGCAACACAACAGTTAGTCAGGTGTGAGGGTGTCATTATCCAAAGACGTTCATTTTCATGTTTAGTCAAGAACATTTATCTACACCGTTCACAATCTTTACAGTCTCATAAAGAAGATCTATAATAGGAGTGTTTAGATCATAATGAGAAGTGAAATTTTACTTGGATGGAGCACAGAACGACAGCATGACAGGCTAGTAATTTTGTTATGGTAGGATTATTTCACTTTATTCACGGATAACTATATTTAGTAAAAACTACTGATTGAATTAAATTTACAAATATTCAGATAAAACTCTTCAACGGTAAGGTAACAAAAATTGAGAAATTCCAAAAATGATGAAACAGAATGTGAATATTAGCAGATAGTTCTATGCAACATACTTTCGTAATATTTTCAACTCTATTTTTATCAATTTTGGGAACCATGGAAAAAATAAAAAACAATTATGTTACTTGTATGATCTACAAGGAAGTGATTGTCACTAGAATTCACTTACAGTTAAGAGAACGGTTTCAAAGCTAATACTACTGATTACGGTTTTCACTAGTCAACATAATAGAAGAACAACAGGAAATTGTGAGCGGGTATTTCATGCGATTTACCGGAGGACTTAGAACACTCAGATTGCAAGCCTAGTGCCTGAGGCTGAATTTCGCGTGCATTATCATCATCCGTAGATTTGACAGGACCTATAGAGCAGGTGATGAAATGGTTTAGAAATACTCCAACAGAAAATCGCGAGACTTAAGAAGTAGTTAGGCACAATTGCTGCTGAATAATCACTGAAGACTTTAGAGTGCTGACAGGTTGCAACTTCATGCATGTCAATTAAGTGTCAAGCAAAAAATGCAAATAAATCCACAGTTAAGCCACATAAGCTCAATTCTCAATGGCCAAGATTGAGAAACAAGGAACAGTGGAACATGAACGTGACGTGTGATTGAGTATAGGGAAAATATCTGAAACAACGGCAATGTCAATCAAATAAGGGAACTTTGTTAAGTTCTCTTAACATTTGATTACCACACTTAGTTCTAAGGAAAGAGGTACAAATGTGTATTTTAAGGCACCAACTTTTGAAGTAGAGCTATTGCAGCTGACAATTGATTTATCATGTCACCATATCATATGTTGTTCAGATCATGGCACCATATCATATGTTGTTCAGATCATGTCACCATATCATGTTATTCAAATCATGTCACCATATCATATGTTGTTCAGATCATGTCACCATATCATATGTTGTTCAGATTCTATGACCTTGAGTTGTCATGACCAGAAAATGATTACGGAATATCCGTGTTCAAGGAATCCCAACAGGAAATTGTTCATACCTCCACTTGCGTGTTATTTTAAGTACAAGTAAGTCTAAAGATTTGATAAATTATGGCATACAAATGAGAATGCTTTCAAATACTGGAGACTCCCTTAATACCTTCCCCAATCTCAATTCCTTCCATTGCCAGAAGTTCTCGAAGACGAGCCACTTCATCTTTAAGTTCTCGGATGATCTTGGCATTGGGATCCTCGTTGACAATGGCCTTACATACAATCTGTTTAGCACGATCAGCATACCTGTGCAATGGAGAACACACCATCAAAGCAAAAAAGTACAAAATGTTTAACAAAAAAATCTTAAAGATGTTCAAGACTCAGTTCTGGATTAATCATTTTTTTTTCAACTTTGGGAGAGATGAGCTCCCATCTGATTTCAGCCCACGGTAACAATGTTCAAAGAAGTCACAAGTACTCTTGTCTCAGGTCTCAACTGACACCTATCATTGAAACAGGAAACTTTGGGAGTTGGAGGATGTTATCAAAATGACCTGTCCGACTTGGCAAATTATGGGACATTCTTTTTGTCACAGATAGATGCAAGGAATGATTGAAATGCTTCAGGGTGCAGAAAAAACAAACTATAAGTTTTCACCAGAGCGAAACAAAAGCACGAGCCAAAATTAAACTTTTAAAAAACAAGAATGAAGTAACACTTGCCATTGGTTAACTAGTTGGTATGTAAAGCCCCAACACACTGAACTTTTTGTCTCAAAACAAAACTCAAGTGTCAAAGATATCAGTATCAACTACCTTAATGTGCTGAGTGTCTCATCAAAGTTGATATCAGCAGGACTTAGAGCGGCAATCATGGCCGTCTTAGAGTTGCCACCTGTGGGTAGGAAGAAAGAATTAGGTGCTAAATAAACAAAGTGGAGTCAATGACTAACAACTTGTACAATGGCAGTGACCCAACTTTGATCATGTGCTCATCACTTTTCAAAAAACATCCACACAGGCCTTATAAAGATACCAAAGGCTTGGTACAACTGGCAGTGAATGATGCCTAGTTGCAGAAAGTCTAAAGATCTAACTCAGTGTCACAGGATGAATTACTTGATTAGCATCTACTAGACATTATTTCTACCCACTTTCATATTGTACTCAAACAGACAAATCGTGTCTGGTAAAATATCAACACTAGATAAATATGTAAATAGGGCAGTTCAAGGCTACTATAAATAAATTCAATTTCATCATTAAACATTAAAATATATTATAATTATTACATCAAGTCAGCACTGATCACTCAATGAATATCAGCTCAGAGTTTAAACCAATAACTAGATTACAAGTCAGATTAAAAAGTTGAGATGAGTCAAGTAATAAACTTTTCACACCAAAGCAGTTATAACTTCTAAACCCATTCTAAACATTGTAAATCTCGCAGTGAATAGTTAAAAATCAGCTGCACAAGTTGCAACTGTCACAATTAATGTTTTACATAACGGATGTTGTTGTTATAGTTACAACAATAATTAGATGGACTATAAAACAAACAAAAAAGGTGAGCACTCCGCTTTTAGGGCTTACGCAGACATTTTCAACCATGAATTATTGTTGTTATTTAGTAGTTGACAATAACATACCAAGGTTTTCTCTCAATAGCCATGTCAGGACAGAGTCTCTGTAAGGAATGAATTCTGCTTTCCTTTTCTTTTTACTTGCCTAGAATTAATAGAATGGACAACGTTCAACCAAATGCTCATGCAAGAAATTTAATTTTGCATCAGATTATGTTTTCACATTTGTTCAGCACAGAAGAAAACACTCAAGTTTGTTTAAACTGTATTGTTATCAAAAACTGTGATACGTCAATAAATCCCTCAAATAGAGCTATGTTTGTCTTCATGATTTTCCGTAAAACTTTAAATTTTTAACGTGTTCTAATCATTTAGTTCCACTATAGGGACAGTACTATCAGTAGGCTGGCTCTTAACACTGTAGGTGTGACAGGCAATAGTTGGATATAATGTGCCCACATTTTCAGAACCAGTTCGATTCCCATTATTCAGGGAAGGAAACTGATTCTCAAACTGCAGGCACGTTATATCTGACTAACACTCACGTGACGAAATAGTTCTGACAAGACAAAATACAACTTAAGTGTAACCACAACTGATGAAACATCTCTAAAATTATGAAATATACTACACACTCGATGAAAGAAATGACTATTCTTGTGCCATATTACACATAAACACAGCCTGTCAAATTATATAAACAGCAGCAAACTTTCACAGAGCAATGGTTACTGATGAATTGGGACTAATGAAAACTTCCAGTTGACATGGAAAAATAAAGCCCCCCGCAGTACAATTTTGGGGGTTCGTTTAAAGATGTCTTAAGTTCACAACCCGTTGCAAAGTAGAAGGTGACTATAGAGGTCATCACAAGACCAGTGAACACTACTTTGCAAAAGCCTCAGATTCATTATCAGTGGCTACATCAATAAATATGAATGGCTGCATATCAACAGTCAATAACTGAAGTCTCACATTCTTTACAACTGTCTTGCATGCTGCATAACGAATCGCTTTAGGACACTTATTCAAACATTCAGAAAGTACTCATCAACAAATAACACACTAGAGGGAACGTGTCATTGCTAAACAAGCAGACATTAGTTGCCATGGCAACTTACTTTCAAAAATTAAAGCCACCATACAATTTATTAGTTCAAGTCATAATTGCCAACTTCAAAATGGAAGCATTTAATAAGGTCTACATGGTGTATAGCGTGATCCCTTCAAAGTTATGAACCATTATAATGAGCTTTTAATGAAAAAGAATGCCCAAAAAGATTTACACAGCAAAACAGCATTCATTGAAGGTGTTGTATGAAAATTTAAACAGAAAATACTAGAATATCTGGCAACCATTTGGATAGATATCAGAGTACAATCATACAGATTGCTCATAATTTAAGAAAAAATCAACTACTTGAAATATAATTTCCATCCAGCAGGCAATTGACAGAACTCTGTGAGGTTCTTGTATGGTGAACAGTTTTGTTAATTAATATAATATATGCAGATTAAAGAGGTCAAACTGGGCAACTAATCAGACTATAGGGATAAATCATGTGACAGAGGGATAAAACATAAGCAGGCAGACAAGACAACTGGATTACCTTGATTTCACTACTCTGAAATCAAAGACAGCATGAAATGGATATCTATCTAATACTAATTGAAAACACTTAATTCATCAGAGAAGGTAATACAGTCATTTCCTGCTGTGCATTTATCTGTCAATACTAAAAGCATTAAGTATAAGAAGCATTAAATATGCAAGACTCAGGACAGTTCTTCAAGAGAACATCTGATGTGACTCCACATTACTGATAAAATACAATATAAACGAGCTGTGAAACAACATTTACTTCAAAACTAAGACTTAAGAATGTTTCAAACAGGTGGTAGAGTTACCTGCATTAATAAAGCAATTTACAGTAATTCCAGAAAGATAAAGACTTCCCCTGCACAAATTGTTAGAACTTACAATCTCGGCGAGTGCGGATATGACTTTGCCGAGAGTGGTCAGAGATTTGTTGATATTTGCACCTTCTTTCAGTCTGGCACCCCGAGCACCCGTTGCGTCTGCCCGTTCGCTACCCGCCAAGTCTACAAGACTTATTTTGCTGACCTGACGAAAAACATAACAAAACCTGTTTTAGGTTTTTTAATTCATGCAAACATTGCTTAATCACATGGCCAATCAGAGACATTTACCCATTGTACACTTAGAATGTCAGGTGCAAGTTTTAGTTTTAGTTTGAAAATGTCAAGATGTAGCCGAGAGCTGTGAAGTGATTTTAAGATAAAACAGCCTCAATGTCTATTTTAACTAAAGCCCTGTGCTCTCTCTCCTTTCACTGACTAAAAATTCAACTTTAAATTAATAGGCCACTTATAGTTTCCAAGCAGTTATGGCTAATTTTGTTCATATAAGAAATTAATGCATTCATATTAATTTCCAAATACAGCTGAGTGAGGTGTCATTTGTGAACAATTCAAAAGTAATGTGAGCAGTTTGTGTACAGACTGACCTTTTCACCGACTAGATTTGTGGCTGCATCATGACGACGCTGTGAGAAGACTATAGTGAAGACAGCATGGGAGCGACTACTGGTCTCGTTCATGTTAGTGGCAGCAACAGTTCTACAGAAACAAAGATGTCAGTTGTGAAGAAAAATCACCACCTAGATTTCCACCTCCAGTAGATTAAGACCACAAAATAAAAAATATACAGTCACAAATATACAGTCGCTAACATAAGAAGGTTAAATGCTTTCAATAAGACAACAAAACTAAGAACTGTCCTGCTTTGTCATACTCTAACACAAAAATCCACTTGTATTAACAAATAAATGTTCAAATATTCAAAGTTTAGATTTCCAACAAAGTAGAAATACCAAAGGGCATTTATTTATAAAGCAAACCAAGTTAATGCAGACATTCCGATAATCATTTATGAAACAAAAGGAATGGCTTTGTTTTTAGACATAAATTTGCATGAACTAATACCCAACAGTGAAATGAATAAAATTTGAATGCAAGATTTGTACTTTGCAGTTAACCATAACAACCCAAGTGGCAACAGAACAAAGAACAACTGAATCAATAGGGTTTATGGCAGGTACAGTGCAGCTGTCCGTTAAAGTTCATTTTGCCCTGTACTGCAACAAGACTTCCAGTCATTAAAATACACTTGAATTAAAAATAACTTAATACCTGGCTTTGTTTCCTTCATCAATCAAATCATTGATGTCCTCAAAGGACTGCACCACCATTTTGGATAAATCTTCTACATAAGGACCAAATAACGGATGTTCCCGCACCCGTAGGTTTGTCTTGTTTTTGGGGTTAAGCAAGTCGCGCACATGCTCACAGTAGATTTCCATGTAGCTCACCTGTAATGAAAAGAATAATACTATAAAATGCTAAGAATAGAATGCTAAGCTAATAATGAATAATTTGAGATTGACAAGATCCTTTGAAGTACTGAAGTTGGCATTCGATGATATACAGTAAAATTTCACCAAATTTGGAAAAAATAATATTATTGCAGTTTGCAAAGGCTGTTTAAACATAGTAGTGAATGCCAACAGCTTCTCAAAATGCTGCCTGATGGTGGCTACGATAAACATAAAACCTTGAAAAGATGAAATGCATTATTTATTTAGTGTTACTCATCACTCATGAATTTCCCTCGACTCCAACATTGTGTCATAGATTAATGAGCTTTCATCATAGTCAACTTCAGTAGGACTGATGGTCATACTGAATGTACCTAGTTAATTACAATAACACTGAAATATGGAAGACGGCACTGAATAAGTACGCTGATGTCTCACTCAATGGAATGTGATGTCAAATGTCAAACAGAATGGAGTTGTCACTGATAAATAATACTTTCTGAGACACTGAGTCAAATGAGTCAAGACTGTGACAGATAGAAAGTACTCATGCACCGTGATCCCTTGAGATTTGATGTGTATCATAAGTGAACGTTTGTTGGAATGCGTGCTCAGCTTGGAAATATGCAACATTGTCCAGCAAAAGCTTGTAAAACTTCACCCTATTTGCCAGTGACATGCTGTAGAGAATAGTCCTGTTTAGACATCAACTTTTGATCCAGCGCAACTGATACAGAGCAACTTGATTGGTGTCAAGTGGCCATTTACACACGCAATTTCATTAACTGTGGTAAGACGGAAGTTGTGCACTGGAGAGTGGAATGCACAAGCGCAGGTTTTCAAATAGCGGAAGTTGCAGAGACAAAGAGCCTGTATATAGGTCATTGCACAAGCGCAGTAGAGATGATCCTTTCCGCCTTGCCCCAGTTTCACGTATATATAATTGACACGGAGCAAGATGTTCGAGTGCAAATTGCCCACCTCACAAACGGGTAACAAAAGTTGTCAACGCGGTGTCAATTTGCTCCGTGTCATTCCCGTTTACACACTGGAACATCTTGTTCCGTGTCAGCTGATCCGTTTCAACTTTTGTAGTGTAAACGGCACTAATGTGGTCCCAAAATATTTCTGCTTAAAAGTATATCTAAAACCACAATAACAATGAATATAAGATGGACAGCAAGCATTTTATTTACACAACTTCTATTGATTACGGCACTATTGTGGGAGAGATCGATTGAAAACAGAAAATGATAGAGAGAGAATACTTAATATTTATAACCTAATCTAAAATCTAATACATGCTAAAGTAAATATTCTTCTAATCGAAATTTTCCATTGCGTAAATGTAAATCACTATCTGCTTCTCATTTGTAAGGGGGGGTTGTGAGGTTGGTATAAATCAGTGTTCAAGACTGTGTCAACGTTCGACACAAGTTTTCAAATGAGATTAACTACACTGCTCCATATACACTGGGCGCATACATTGTACACTGGTCATGCTGAACCACCACCCAAACATGTGACATATAACAGAAACCATAGAATTAATAACACACCTGTACAGAGGAATGTCTCTGAAAAAGTTAAATTTACTAAGTATGGGAGAGATTCCTGTACAAACCCTTCCCTAAGCCACATGGTTTAGCACGTTGTGATAGTGTGCAGTAAAATCATAAATTTTGGAAAAAAATAGTATCAAAATTGCACATCTTCATTTTCCAAGATCTTTGATCATTGCTGTAAATGTTTACAATTTTTCAAAATATTGTCTGTTTGGTGCTATGGTTCACAATTTGAACAAGGCAATGTATTATTTTGCTGCTATGCATGGCTTATGAAAAAAATGAGATAAGGAAATTTCAGTAATCTGCCACCTACCATGTGAAACTACAAGAAATTCTAAATCTAAATCCAATCCAAAGAATAACGATTGCAACGTACCAGTTGGCGGGAGATAGAAAGGAATGATTTAGGTAAGGGTATGCATCAAGTGAATCTCTCCTAGACAGGGGTGTTTATGTATATGCAATACAAACATTTATGACATGTATTTGAATAGTGTTCATAGATATGCACTATGAACACTGCTATACACTGATATTTGAACAGTGTTCATAGATATACACTATGAACACTGCTATACACTGACATTTGAACAGTGTTCATAGATATACACTATGAACACTACTATACACTGATGAACATATTTGAGCAGTGTTCATAGATATACACTATGAACACTGCTATACACTGATATTTGAGCAGTGTATCTATAATATACAGCTTGTGCACAAATAGCTTCCACCCCAAAGAACAATACAATACACAGACAACTTGCTCAGTCTGTAAATGCATTAAAATTTCAGCACATTCAGTAGTAATTCAATATTGTTTAGAGGTTGCTATAGCTACTTTGCAACTAAAACATGTGACAATCAAAGCTTTATTGAGCACTGTTTCGGAAATATGACTATTACCTTGGGACATCTCGCAGCACATAATATTGAGTGTCAAACGCTTTAATTAAACTATGCGATGATTAACAAAAAATCAAGTCAAGAAGTAAGGCAAGTTAACACTTCTTGCATTCTGTGGTCATACTATAGTCAGAAAGGATCTACCAGGAGTAATTTTTGGCTTTCAAGGACTACATTCTTATTTTATCTTACTTTGAAGTCGACCATTTTCGACCGGCCGAAGCAGTGCTCAAAATAACTTTAACAGTAGCAATACATTATCATTAATGCTACTTTACAATTTGCAACTCAAAATAGTAAAAATTGATCAAGAACTATGTACTAGGATATTACACTTTGCAAACATTTTCACAAACTCCAAGACGGAAATCACAAGTTAAATAGAAAGGAAGGACATAGCACTTTACAAAAGAATTCCACAAACTTAAAGATGAAAATCACAAAATAAGACAAAAAAGAATAGCTAATTTATACCGGCAAATTGGATTAGAATTCCGCGTCAACAGTGTAATTGACACAAGAATTTGTTTCACGTGGGATTGTGGAGCTAGCACTACTTTCCACCAAAGTTCAATATCTATAATTGTAACAGAAAGGCCGATAGGTATTGATACGATCATACCTCTACAGAAAACTTGACGTCATCACCGGAATCTTTCATTCTGTTAAACAAGTCTTCGCAGAGCTACAACATGACACCAAGCAAAACATATGAGTCAACCTTTAATCAAATCACGTCAATCCCCATAAAAGACAGTTTGCTAATCAGTCCTACGCGACAGTATATAATGAGTAATACTGATGATGTAAAACTTTGTATTGTTTGATACACTTAATGCTAATAGGACAGCATATCATGATAATGGTAAATTGACATATAATAGATAACGGTAAAATCTGACCACTTTAGGACATAATATGGCTGACAACTGAAATCTTATTTCCTCAATCTTTCCATGAAAGATATGTAGCACCAAATTAATGTTTTTCCACATTCAAGCTCTGTATAATTATAGCTATTGTCAGACAATGTTTAGAGAAACTGTGGACATTCACAGCTATGTTAGAAGCCCTTGTAAAATCAAAAAGGGTAATTTTAGCCATTATTTTTGTCAGAAACTGGCCACATTTTACTGTAAGCTTGTTTATTTAATCATTTAACATCAAGTGTCTAATTCTCAAAATGTCTGAGAAAACTCCTTTGGATCAGAGATCAAACAATGCTTGGGAAAAGTTACTTTGATTGTCTGCCAATGTTTGTCTGCGTAAAGACACTTCAACCTCTTCTTAATTTTATGATGATGACTAATCATCGTCTAGATCTCAGCAACTTAAGCAAGAAATTCATTGTTTTTTTCTCAAACTATTACACGAGCAGGCATGAACAAAGGAATTGTATAAATTTTCATCATTTTCATATTCTTCCACCAAGTAAACTGAACAAATGATGAGCCACAAAATCAAGCTCAGGTAAAAACATCATATAATACAGCTTCTAAGACAGCTTGTCAAGTGAACACCTTCAAATCAAAGATTTAAACTGCAATCAACATCACTTCATCAGCACTACAAAAGTTGCCTTAATTACCTGTGGGATAATGCCCTGCTGAGAGGGTTCATTAGCTTTACCCATCATGGTATAGCTTTTGCCAGCACCTGTCTGGCCATAGGCGAAGATACAGACATTGTACCCTTCAAAAGCATGTTCCAACATCTCAATACCAATGTCTTCATACACCTGCTTCTGAGATGCAAACTGAGGGTCAGATGGCTGAAAGAAACAAAAGGAACTGGTTATGTGAACAACATTTCAGTTTTGAGGAGGAATGAGGTGGACAGGGAACATTTTTGAATTAAAATTTGTCAAAACTCTGCTCAACAAATAGAACTATTCACAAAAGTTTATTTTGCTTTTAGTACAATTAATCATCATATCTATAAACAACATTTGGTATGTTTTAGTACACTTGCATCAATATAGTAAGAATCTGCAAAATAGAAAACAGGAAATTTAGCTATAATTAATTTTGTCCCAAATTGAATAATTTTTACCTACTTCAAAAGGGGTACAGCAATATCAAAGATCATAACAAGAGGGGGTCTGACAATGGAGAGACATAGGGCACACTTGATACTTAACTGGGACCATGATTTCAATGAGGACATAAAAGTAATATTCCCACGTATTTCAGAATCCCAGAAATTTTGTGTGAATCTTTTTACAGGAATTAATAATTTCAACTAATCTGTTGTGCCCCCCAAGCAAATGAGAATCCCAGAGAGTTCTGTAACTTTGAAAAGACAACTGTGAGACAGACAACATCAGTTTCAAATGGTAACGGCACAAATGACAACATAGTAAGGAACTCATAAGAATCCCTCTGCAGCCAGTAAAGCAGACGACACATCAGCAGTACTGAGACAACGTGACTGTGAACCTAGTGCTGGAAAAGTTAAACCTCTGAAAAAGCGGTTAAAATAAGAATGCAGACACTGTTAGTTAATTCAAATTACTTGACATTAACATCATTTTTACTCAGACTGCAGAACTGCTCACATAATGTCATCTGAATTCTCTGCGGAAGGTATACACCTACAAATCCTGCTTAGTAACCATAATTCACTTGGTATTCTAACCTAGCTGTGGTAGTAGTTTTCACTTGCACCACTAAACTTTCTATATTGTTGAAGGCCTCCACTAATTAATTAGTCAGTCATCAAGTGTCAAATTGAAGTAGCCTCACTGACCAATCAGGAGGAGTGTAATCACATGATGTAGACAGACGCCTGCTAATGACTAGCAGATATTTTCCTTGGACAGATTTCTGTCTAAGACAAATGGTGGATTTCAAGGCAAACTTGTTAAACAAACTCAACAAGTATTGTATAAATGAGACAATAAATATCCTGACTAGTAACTGGAACAACAGAGCTTGTTCATTTCCAAAGCCAGCAAAACCCAAGAAATATCGGGAAAAATATTTTATGCCAGAGACCACACAACCAGTTTAAAACGTGAACATTGTCGATGGAAACAATCAGCTGTATGTTTGCACAAAGGTTTTAGCAGACTATTTACCAAAGATGTGACTTGATTATAAATTTCCATGAAAACGTAAGTGTGTCTAAGTTCTACTTAGAATAGCCTAAGAAAATATTTGACAGTATTCCCCCTGGAATACTCCCCGTCACATGACTTTACTGGTGACATTGAATACATACTTGACCTATTTCTTATATGAAAATTCCATCTTTTACCTGTCCCCGCCTACCCATCCCCTATGACAATCACGCCCACCCTCACCCAACTCCATCAACCCTTAACCAACACAAAACCCCTTCACCCACAAACCACTATCCGTTAAAACCAACAACTAGCAGAACACACCCACGCAACTACCACCTGCCAAGATGAGAAAACAATGAAGACTCGTGAGAATAAATATAAATCAGCTGATCACACAAATTCACTCATGTAGAAAGGTTTTCAGTAAGATGTAGCTATCTAAAGCCCACAGAAATGCACAGAAGCATCTCACGAGCAGGAAAGTCCATTGAGGTCTTAATTTGCCTTCGTTTTCTATTTAGCTTTCCACTATTGATTTTCATACTATTGAGGGTGGCTTATTACTAATCCCTGTCTTGGACAGAAAGTAGATGAAAACTAAAATTTAGAATTTCAAATATAGTATTCATAAATATTTTATATACGGTAAATGTAGTGCATCAAAGACATTGCAGACACATATGCGTAACTGTGCTTGCTTTGCTGACCCATAAATTAAAGTACTTGATTTCTTAAAAAATACAATGAGATGACAAGTGGATATTGTTATATAGGTAACTAGTCTTTGTCACTTGACATAAAACAGCGCCACTACAAGTATAAATGAAAAATGAGGAAAACTGCAAAAACCAATAACGCAGAAGAGAAATAAGCGTGACAATGCGTAATCATCTTACGTCAGATGAGCGGAACATCTCCATCAAATCCTCGTGAGACTCATCAAAACATGCATCTGAAGGTACTAATCAATATAATCGCGACAGCACACCCTGTGATTGGCAATTCCACAACACACTTTTTTGTGCTGATGACGACAACTTCCAAAGTAATAATACACATACAAGGCTTAAGCCAGAACCCTAGAGGAATCAACAAATAACAGATTAGGTATGTAACGAGTCAAGGCAAAATGGGTTTCAGATATAAGCATTGATTTAATTAATTTTTTTCAAACTTCCCCAACATAAATCTTTTCTAAAATAGTCATACTGAACATCACCATAAAAATAGTTCAATGAAATTTTGTTTATATTTCCATGGGCATGAAATTATGAACATATTGAGCATAATTAAGCAAAATGGTCGGTCCAATGAGAAAAAATTTGATATTTACGTTGTGGAAATGTGAACATATTGAATATAATTATGCAAAATGGTCTCTTAAATGAGAAAGACAATTACAATATTACAGTTTGTGAAAACACCCACAGACTACAAGTTGACTTCTACTTTGACTGACAATAATTTGCGTTTTAACATAAAGGGAGGGGATTAGCTTTCTATACAACTGTTACTGGAGAGACATGTCATTGATTTTTGCAGCAGTACTCCAGACTAATGAGTTTACAGTGAAAAGACACCACTGTCATCATAATCTAAGAACAGAGAAGGAAAAACTATCGTTACTCCTACAAATAACATTCAGAAGGGGAAAATTAGTTGACTCAAGTGCTTATGAAGGCGGCATAGTTGACGACAACAACAGAATTTGTTTAAGCAAAGAAAAGTAAGAATGAAAGGTACTTCTGAGAAATATAGAACAAGAGCAATCTTTGGGACTAAAATTAGCCCATCTAACGTAATTGCCTTTATTAATTCAGTGTTCATATTTTATGGGTTCAATTCACAATTCCAGACTTAAATCTCCTGTTATAGAACCTGTATGA
Organism: Phoronis australis; assembly: GCA_002633005.1. Classification (NCBI taxonomy): domain Eukaryota; kingdom Metazoa; phylum Phoronida; family Phoronidae; genus Phoronis; species Phoronis australis. Next base: position 728,710 of record NMRA01000149.1, read on the forward strand.
CATTTGACCATAATTATATAAACACTAGATTCAAACAATAAAAACTGAAAATGCAGGTTTTAAGTCGAGACATTTGTTCATAGCTATGAACTGGAGAAAGATGACTGCAGACAATAATCCTTTGAGGATCTCTTTATTGATTGCCTAGTTCCAGTTGTCTGCACGTCTGCTTAGTACTTACCGTGGTGTGTGACCAATAGGAGTAGTCATAGTTGAAACTTTTCACTTGGTGTTCTTTGGATCCATGCTTTGGATTGGTAATTTCTGAAAAAACCATATAGAACTAGTTGGAGACATGCATCAACTTAGAGTACCGTGTTGAAGTATTTGAAAACGACCTTCACATTATATCATAAACTTTCTGGCTTTTTTATAAAGCAAACAGTAATTACTTGGCGGAATTCGAAGAATTCCGCCAAGTATGTTGGTCTGACAGCAAGTTTTTTTTTTGTTTGTTCGCACTCTACAGGTTGCAATTTTCGTCCGATTTTCACGAAATTTGCACACAACATGTACATCGGAAAGTCCTGGAAGCCTATTGTTTTTGGTCATGATCGGATACAAAATGGCGGACGTGGCGGCCATTTTGTATCCGATTTCACAATCAAATACTCGTAGAGGCCGCATTTCTCGTTCTTCACTTATTTGGCACGCAATATGACCAACAAGTAAAATTCTAGTTTTGTTAAATTTCTCTACAAAAGTAAAGTTTAAAGACATTTTTGTCTGTTACAAGCATGGTTTGCTGTGTGTACATGTCATAAAACATCAGTTGTTAATCTTCACATTATTCGCAAAAGGTAATCGGCCAATGTAAAATGGAAAAGTAACCCATTTTGGCAATTGCTTCTGCGTGAAGTGGAGAATTACATTTCACTTGCAAAACTATGGCTATGTTACAATTTCATGGAATTCTGTGAACACAATGAAAGTAAAAGCAAAGAAATCTTGAACATCGCTTTTGTCTCTTCCGTTTATTTCATCATTCTTACAGATGAGTCATAAATTTAGAGTAATTAGGATACAGCATCAGTGCATACAATTTGTCTTGTACACCTTTCAGAAATGAACATGTGAAAGCTGAAGAGCACAACAGTTCATCAGTTTAGTCAGTATGCAGATCATGAGAAGAAGGATAGTTAATCAATACTGGATTATGAACCATCAACACGCAGCGCTGAGCATGTTAAGTCACTGAATTTCCTGTATCTCTTTCATTGGTGATTCCCAAAATAACCACAACTGAGTCTAAAATGTAACTAGGCATGATAGGTTATTTTTGTAACAAAAAGTCATGTTCTCAATAATATCTATCAGTCCAGCGGATTCCAATTCCTAAACGTATTTGATAAAAACAGAATTATTACATTCCTCACAAGGGTCAAACATAACCTGGACATCCTACATAACAAAAATGCCCAGCACCACTTTTAAAAGAAAAATATCTAATATAATATTTCTCAACCTCATTCGTTTGTCAAGTTTTCCATGCATTTGGAATGCCTCGCAAATTTTGGTAAATTCTCACCAATTTAGGACACAATATGGCGGAAAGGCGAAGTTGTATTTTCTCGTATCTCATAAATGACATGTAACAGTATCAGAACGAGGCTTTGCCATTGTATCTAAATTCAGTACAAACAGAAAACAGTTTGAAAAATTGTGTACAAATTCACACAGTCCTTTAAAAATGAAAAAAAACATGCAATTTTGTCAATTATTTTTGTAAGAAATTTGTGACATTTTACCATTTATGGTGTAGACGGTTGCCTATTTTAATCATGGCCACTATGACAACTGTAGTTCTACAAATCATGTGTTTTGGTGCAGAATTTAACACACTGATACAAACTACAAGGCATACGTTAAAGCTGGATTTAGACCTGGTTCAAAAACAAAACCATCAGGGACTGTGACTTGAGTTGGCAACAGCAGCTTTGAATAAATGCAACAATAGTGAGGGGTGTTCTATGTGAAGGGAGAGTATCCGTCACCACTACTGAAACAAGATGACATTAAAATAGTTTTCAAAGATAAGTTGATGACCATTCTGCTAGAAAAAAAATTGGCTCATTTTTTAAACAAAATTTTCCAGCTACTTCTCTTTTTCGCTTGGCTTCCCTCAAGTTTTTGTTCAGCGAAGCCACATGAATTTCGACAAAATTTATCAACTTTTTTTAAAACTACTGTACTGTGACAGACCAAATGAGGACGGCGAAGAGGATGCAAATAGCCAATGCAAACACAGTTTATTGATTATTGAGCATAGCCTCTTCAAAATGATAATACCCTTAACCACAGTGGACATGAGTGAGCGTAAGGTTTCCAGGCAAATCACGTCTGACCCGCCTTCCATTTCTATCACAAAAACTATAACTTCTGGTTTAGACAACCCACCAGCTATGAACTAAGCTTCAAATTAGTTAAACAAGGCACTGAGAGAGCAATGTCTCCCACCAGATGTTATGTAGGAGTTTGGCGCAGTAATAGCATTTCTCAATTTGTATGTATGAAAGAAAAATCAAGGAGACAAACGGTAAAATCTCACCAATTTTGGACAAGAATAATTGCCAAAATACCATTTCTTCATTTGTCAGTCTTCAAATATTGTAGTGAAAGCCCACAATTTTTTAACATAACTTCTGATAGAAGCTATGGTACAAAATTTGAACATGCTAAATCCTTAATTTGTTGCTACATATCTTTTATGAAAAAATTAAGAAAAAAAATTTCAATTGTCTGCCATATGGTGTCTTAAATTGGTGAGATTTTACCGCAATTGAGGCAAATATGGTCAAATAGTGAAAAGCTGCCGATATGCCCTAGGGCTCTTCATATTAATACATTTGTGGAACTTTCCTCGAAATCTCTTGAGAAATGTAGGAGTTGAGCAATGAATAACAAATTCCTCTATACGTATGTATATGTGTATGTTTATGTGTGTAAAAATCATGAAGAAGTGATATAATTTGGGCAGAATAAGAGTTTGGAACTGAATAGAATTATTAGGGCCACCTTCTGTTTTGCAGTTTTTAGCTTTCCTCCCATCAATTGTCCGTCGGAAATCAACACTATGACAAAGATGGTTCAAAAAGTGCAACATGACAAACAGTAATTTTGATACGTAATCAGAAAGATATCAAGTAAAAGTTTGCAAACAAAAAGTATATACACTGATTATGTATTAATGTCTTTAATCATGACCTCTCGGCAGAAACTGGACACTCCAAAACTTCAAGTTAACTAAAATTTCCCAGGCTAGTTTTACAACTCCTGATTTCGCACAACATACTCTACAGAAAAAACATCCTCCAAATCGTATCAAGCCTTCAGACCAGAAAATTTCTTATACAGCATGAACGTGGATATTGTTTTCTGATACTAAAACCTTGTTATTACTGGTGCTATACAGGACGTTCAACTTGTCATTAAAGATATGACTAAAACTGCCAGAGGAATACACTGACCTTCAACTGGCAACATCAAAAACTGGTGATGTAATAAAATGGGAAAACATGCCTTTGTCACACTTCACTACATCTGGTGACATTACAGGTGTAATAGAGCAAGCTGGTCAACACAATGTACCTGTAACAAGCACCTAGGGAGATGGTGTGATGCGGGGTGTCACCAAGGCTATCTCGCACCTTTAGGGGAGTTTCAGGTGATTTATTGATAACTTTATTTAAACTCAAAGGATAAGAAGCAATAATGTTTTGGAAGGGATAAGATGCCTGTGACAAAAGTTGATGGTGTTAATACCAGAAAATAGTTTATAGCAGATTTAAAAGTGTTCCTGGGCAACTTGCAGCCCACAGGTTGAGTGTCTACACAACAAAGCCAAACTCGGTGTCAAGGCAACAGTAAAATGTGAACCAAATAAAACACTAACTCATACTTTGTCCAACTCGTGACAAGTTACAGTAGATTAACTTTAGTCCACACAATCACTTGCATGTGATCATCTTGTTCCTAGTGTAACTCGCAGTACATTAAAAGCCCAGTTGAACACAGTTTAGTCAAATTCAACAATATCAGGAAAAACTTAATGATAGACATTAATCAATAAATCTTCCATCATAACATTGTAATCAAATATTTATAACAAAGGACTTAGTATTACAAAATTTGGCAATAGTTGACAACAAAATTGATGTTTTAGTGTTTGAGAGACACAGGTCATGTCGCTGAGCGTAGGTGATGTTCACTGGTGACTGGTTACTTAGTTTAGCACACACAGTGTGCATGAATTGTGCTAAGAAAGTGGGTTTGTTGCTTTCTAATTAACATGTTAATGCATAGCTCAAATTACTGATTTACAAAATGATTTTTTTGTCAATTATACACAGATCCTGAGGAAAATTTCATGTTTCCATGGAATTTGATGCAGGTTGAAATTCTGGAAAATCTATATCATCCAATCCCGATAACACAGTATGATTCTAATAAACCGTGAGAAATTTGATGTTTGGGTGAATTTTACCAACAGATTTACAAAATTCGGGCAAATATATGTCATATGCTCAGCAAACAGCAAAGCCCAGATGACTATGTTTGCCAGACATAGTTTCACACATTTCTTGGTGTGAGGAATCAAATACGAAAATAATTAGCAAAGTTTTCTAGAGAACAATGAATAGCTAATGTGCCAAAGGAGTGGGTTAACTGTCACGCACCCAAGAACTAAATCTGAAGTCTTCAAGCGTAACAATTCCATAACAAGTGAACTGGCATATAACCATAGTAACACAGTCAGCCAATATCAGTATCGATCAGAATAAAACTATTTAGCCTATAATTGCAGACTTCGTGATTAGAAATGATTATAAAAGTGGAGTATGTCTTTCAGGCAAAAGGTAGACAGAACTGACATTTACAGTATGATAAAACCAATACAGAGCAGTTTTAATGATGGATTGCAATTGATTGGTGAACAATCCTTCAAGTAGAGTTTAACTAAAATAAACATATTACAATTGTCAAAAGTTTTCAGAGAAAATGACCCAGAATTCCTCCATCAGGATGATTGGACACAAGTTCATTGACATGGCACACATCATGACATAGTATCTATCGGTGCGGTGCGGGAACCAAATGGAACTTACCAGACAGTTAGTCAGGTGGATACAATATTCTGTCATTAGATATTTGTTGCAATGACAGATAATTGTCAGGCATTTTAGCTGTAAAGAGTATCAGCTTTTAGGACAGATGATGTCTGATTTCAGATGGCAGACAACAACCATCAAAATGACAACAACTACAATACATTCAGGATTAAAACATGTCTTGCAGACAATAGCATTATCGAGGCCAGTTAAAAAACATACACCAGCCAGGCACCACTGGTTATGACCTAACTGTGACCACAGAATACAAATGATAATTTCTACTTACTTGTTGTTTTACCAGACATTTCGATGATACAGGTTGCATCTCGACTGATCTCTCGATTGTTGAAGGGTCGAACACGCACGGCAACTTTCACTGAAGACATTTTGGCTTACAGTAATTGTCTGAAACGAAGACAACAGATGGTTCAACGTTTTGTATATTTTTGAGTCCACCTGAATTGTAAGCTCAAATTGTGACCTTGTAGGCTCAATTCCCAGACAAGATGAGTCTTGTCTAAGTTCCACCCACGCACAGCCTACCCTGGAACAACATGCACTAGTGCAACTTAACTCATATTTAAGTGGAGCATCCACACTACAACAATTTAGCAAAGCTCGATAAGGTGGAGTAAGTTGCACCAGTTCATAAAAAGAGCCCACACAACCTCCATACCTAGCAAAAACTTGATCCAGGAGTACTTGAGTAGTTTGCCTTAGGTTAAGTCTGAGTGTGGAGGTACTTTACACACCTTGATAAATGAACACCACAGTGTACAACAGTTGTACAAGGCTGATAATGGAAGCACTCACAGATATTTCAAAATGGATATTGGAACATCATTGGAGCCATTCACACTCCTTCACAAGACTTCCATGTCAAATATAACATGCAGCGATTCGCCAGCCATCTATAGAGTTGAACGAAAGTCTGAGCAAAATCGGATATGCTCTATCGCAAATGACAAATTGTATACAACTTCTAGCTAAAACAGTCGCATCATAACACCAGCCTATACACCCCATCTAACCACAACAGTAACTGGAGTGACGTGTAGACAGAGTTATAAGGTTAGTTCGCAAAAACTCTCAACGAAGTATTATCTCGTTCATTTCTGGCTAGACTGGGCAGGTACAGACCTTGTCCTAAAAATATGACTATACTGGCGCAATTCCAATTCTTAACTGCAAAGCAATAACTATATACCAAAATATGAAGCAAATAACATGTGACGCTCCTTTGAAGTATATCTATTACGTTTTTGTTCAGACAGGTTTCGTCTAAGTCAAACAAGCTACGACTGCAGAAATCCAACTGAAAATAGATCCTTCTTTTGACCCCATGATATTCAATGAAATTTATACCAGAAACACTTACAAATTTATAAAGCAGGCATAAACATATTACAGCAGGTTAATTATGCATGACAGTGCTCAGGCATACCTACTTGAAATAAGACAGTTACAACTAAGTCATGTCATGTTATGAAATCAAAATCAATAATAAGCAAACAAGAGTTATATCTGCAACAAAAGCGTTTACCAAGTAACCATTTCAAAATGCATAATTAAGCACGGTTCTTCCCATAACATTTATGCCCAATATAACAAAGTCTATTGCAGTCAAGATACGTGATTCAAACTCCAGAGTTCAACATCTCGTAAAGATTTAAAACGAACACAAAGATTATCAGAAAAAGGCTCGGAGAAAATTGCTTCTCAGTATAACTGTTCAAACTGTCACAAGCACAGCTAATGCCCTACAGTAAAATTCTCCAATTTGGGATGTTGCCAGTGAGAAATTGACTATTTTGCTCAATGTGGGAACTTGTACCAAGTTTAGAAATGAGCAATATCGACGGAATTAATTCAAAAATTATGATCAATGATATGCGGTCATTCACCTCGGTGTTACATAACATGGCGACACATGAAAACATAGCAGAGGCTATTTTCAACGAATTTATGAACTGACAAGACTAATGTACTTTCAGACTCTATATGCAAAATGCAGTGTCCAATGTAATTGAAAAATACGGTGAATACCAAAAACTCCCATCTTCAGAATCAAGAAAATTCAATTTCTGCTTGTATTTCTGCGTCCCCAATTTCAGATACTGTCTAAAACTAAAGATTTTTTACTGCAAATATTTAGGTGAAAGGTGCCACAAAACAACTAATACAATTAAAAAGTAAGGATATGAAAAGACAATATCAATCTGTCCGCAAAAATTTATGAATTTAAAATTACATCATCTTGTAGTTTGCTAGGAAAGATCACAAAAGGTCACTATCAGTGAACATGAAAGTTTCTAAATGCTGCATTTGAATATGTTATGCTGACAGCCACTCAGGCACAGTGTATAACAATATTAGTAGAGGGCGGAATAAGCCAAAGGCCATCTCCATTATCAGAGAATCGCAGTTAATCTACATGACAACACACTGGTAACATAAATGTTTAAACATGATGAATACTGTCAGTCATCCAGTTGAGTAGATAATACAGAAAAAATTAATCAAATACTGGACTTACAGATTAAGTTAGCTATGCTGCATCCTCATCCTGAGGACTTTTGGCAAGCCACTGAGATGTCATGTGACTCATCATGTGATCGACAGTACAGTTTGCACAGGATACTCTTCAGCGCCCTATCTCAAGTTCTTGACAGAAGGTCTGAGATCTGAGGTTTCTGCTACAAAGAATATGGGATAGGGTGCTGAAGAGCATCCTGCCCAAACTGTACGGTCGATCACATGAGTCACATGACACTTCAGTGGCCTGCCGAAGTCCTCGTCACGAAGACACGAGGACGCAACGCAGCTAACTGAATCCGTAAGTGCAGTATTTGATTCATTTTTTCTATATATAAATGTTTAAAGTTTGGAATATGTACAGTTCAGAAATGCTTAAGATCTGTTAAGTTTCTTCAATTTGACATTTTTGAGTTTTCTTCAGTGAATTTGATTTTATCTTTGATTAAAATGTTGACTGAACAAATAACAAATATACTGCTTTGTTGCTGCTTTATTGATTGCAAAATGTTAAAGCATTGCTCTACCTTTCAAACCAGTCTCAAAATGTTATGTTTGAGCATTGCTCTACCTCTCTAACCAGTCTCAAAATGTTATGTTTAAAAGCATTGCTCTACCTCTCAAACCAGTCTCAAAATGTTATGTTTGAGCATTGCTCTACCTCTTTAACCAGTCTCAAAATGTTATGTTTAAGCATTGCTCTACCTCTCAAACCAGTCTCAAAAATGGCTTCCGCTGTGTCAACTTGCTCCGTGTCAGTTCTATTTACACACACAGTGTCAACTTGCTCCGTGCCAGTTGTATTTACACACACAGTGTCAACTTGCTCCGTGTCAGTTGTATTTACACACACAGTGTCAACTTGCTCCGTGTCAGTTGTATTTACACACACAGTGTCAACTTGCTCCGTGTCAGTTGTATTTACACATACAGGCGCCCGATCAGCTAGCTGCTCCGTTACAACTGCTTCCCGAATACATTCTGCTTAACCAAACACCTATACTTTAGCTGCCCCAAGCCCCCTTGCAATCCTCCACCCCCACCCCCCCGGGAAAATCCAATCATAGGAAAGTATCGTGTTGCATTACCAACAGAGAAAAATCGATAGCCACACAGAGAAATTGGCTAAAAGTTTCCCTCTAATAACCTTGATCACACGCCAAATACAGACTCAAAACTAATCAATGTATTGAACATTTTGTAGGAACAAAAACTAGGAACTGTCAATGTAATCAATTCTTATTCTTGTAACCTATCCAGGCATTACAGACGGCAGTATATCTAGATTCACATAATGTCATATGACATGTTACATGGATTGGCACACAGTGTCAAGCCTGAGAGCAAATGCTGACCACAAACCATTGATAGGACAATGCCAATCCCTGCAAGTCACTGGGGAAGACGTTTGACGTAAGATAAAACTTCTCCAGTTGGGGACAGTCTTTAAAATTTGAGACACCGATATTCAAACAGATTTTGAAGATTGAAAATGGGCGATCATGACGTTCGTCACATTTCTCAAATTTTGGGCATTACGTGTTGCACCCTCAGAACCTGAAAAAAGATTTTGCAGCACAAAAACTTGTTGAAAATAGCCGTCGACACAATGTTTTCATACTTCCCCATGTTGTTTAACATTTACAGTGCTATGAAAGGTAGCACTATGGAATTTTGTTTAACATGGCTTCTCATTGGTTAAAGTAATGAAACCGATGTCATAACATTCAGTCATTCCCATTGGTTGAAATCTGGGAAATCCCTTTCAGTTTACTGTTATGTAGTATAGGAGACCACCTTTGACTTGAATAGTTGCAATTTATTAAAACGGCAGTGATCGAAGTAAACAAAATCAAGGGAACCCGATCCAGTGCCTTAAACCCAAACAAGTACAGTGCATAAAGGCGTGTGCAAGTGGTGGCGAGGTGATCGGTATACTTCCAACCAGGCATGCGCATTGATGCCCACACACGGAATACCGTGTCGTTCATCATGTTTCCACAGTGCCACTTTTCAATATAGGTGGCGCTGTGTCAGAGGGTAAACATTGACCAGAATGATTGTTGGTTTACCTGACATACATAAACATGTTTCTTCAATGCGAACCAAAGCTTAGCTACCCAACGTTACCATAAAGGGGTATGTAAGTACACCCTATTGTGATTTTGAGCTCTATGTGCAGAGATGCTCCCACACCGGCTTCAAGGTAACCTACACGATTTTTATATCTAACTCCATGATTCGAAAAAAAAACATTTGAACTTTCACGAAAGATGAACAATACCACTATTGAAGTCCGAAAAAAGACTCAGTAACCATTTAATCAGCCACTTTTATGAAGCACCAGGCGGGCAACAAGTAGGAAGTTAATTAAATTAAATTCATGAATTATCAGTACTACCTAATGTACAGTTCTGTTTCAAAATTTCAAAAATGGAAACTTGCCAGTCGTCAGCTTCTTCTGCTCCTACAACTTGTAACTAACCACATTCAAAATTTAAGCAAGATTTTGTACACATGGGATATTGGGATTGAGTAAACAAGATGTTATGTGCTCAGCTGAGACTTAACACAATTCAATGTAACAGGTAAGATCATTAAATAATTGTTTATTCAATAAAAATCGTAAAGGGTGCCGATTGCAGTACACAGTCGAACGTGGGTATACTGATGCTAATTTGTAATAATGAGAACATTTCACTCAAGTTTGACTTTCCAGTTAGATTCAAAGCAAATCCTGATTTACCTGTGATAAAAGACGAACAACTCGATAGAGGTCCTCAACAAAAACGGTTATTATTCTTGCAGTAAATTAACAATATTTCTGCTTTCATGATCAAAGAAATACATTTAGTCTAAACCTTGCAAATGAACGACTGACCATGTTTAGCACTGAGCTAACGAGCAAATTTGATGATCCACAGACCAATTATGCAAATCTTGCGCTTAGCTGATATCGTCATGGTTTTAGTGGGTGTTTAGATGACAAGATCAATAATCAAAGGTTTGACAGCGAAATGCTGCCACAAAACAGCGCTTGGCGAGTAAAAGTATTGACATGACATATGTTAAAAGTATGAAGCATTCGTGCCTAAGTTGGAAATATTGTTTATCTGAACCAAGATTGTGATCCAGAAAATAATATACCTAATATATGGACTTGTCTTTAACTACAAGTAATCTACAAGTACCGAAGCTTCAACCAACCAAAAATAGTCAGAAAAGGATCTCATACACATACCTGTTTTTGAAGCTTTTTCACTACATTGTGTACTTAATGTACAAGAATGCTGAAACATTTCTGTAAAAGTGTATATAATATAAACAACTTATTTTCCTGGGCTTTCGAATGATGTCACCTGCAAGAAAATCGATTAAGCGGCGAAAATTTTACAAGCCATAAGCGATAAAAAACAATTTACTAGAGTCACAAAAGCAAATTAAAAAATACCAAACAACATGTTTGAAAGTACGACTCTAAATGTTGAGATTTCCAGCCAAGTCTCCAAATTTAAGAGGAGACTTCTCAATCACCTGGCAGTGCTGCTTCACACCACCTGCATTCAAAAAACAAGATTTTGCACACAAGATGGACCAAGCAGAGAGTACAGGCTGCTTGTGTCAAAGATTCAAACAGAATTCCATGTAACAAGTAAGTCCGTTAAATACAAGTATAAATACAAAAATCAAATGAGTCCATCATGGGTACATTTTTGACCGTGGGTACACGAGAGTCCATCATGGGTACATTGTTGACCATGGGTACATGAGAGTCCATCATGGGTACACTGTTGACCATGGGTACACGGTGATCAGCATGTTATAAAGATCAAATGTATTCCTATTTAAAAATACATCTGCTTCCTTGAAAAAGCTTAGTCGCCATTTTTCACCAGCAACACTTCGTAAAGAACTGTTTTTCACAAGTCTGACAGTTAATACCCAATCCAGTGAGATATCCAAAGCCATGACAGGGCCCTCAGTGCTTCGATTTTAAGATGAATAAAATAATAACACCATTCGAATGCAAAAATATTTCTAAAAATGCACAAAATTCTCCTGAACAGGACTAAAAATTGTCCTCAAATGAGTAAAAAAATTCCACTAAGGTTAGATTGACTTGGTGTTGACTACTTGAAGTACTACAACTATCGCGATATCAATGGGCAATTGTTGTGCTATGGGATGATATGCAGACTCACACAAAAAATCAGAATGTCTCAAAAATGCTCAGAAATAAAAGACATTGCATTGCATCGAAGTCAACTCAGTCATTCTTGAGTGAAAGAGGATTGTTTTTTTTTGTGTTCACACAACAACAAGAGTTGTATGGAATGCTTCCTAGTACAAGTGGAGAAGGACAGTTATGCCTCTCAGCTATGCACTTAAAACACTTTGCTTGATAGCAGCAGAACAAAGTGAATGTCTGCTTTCAACAATTCAAGGTGTGTTTATCACTTGTAGCAGGAACTAAACAAGAGAATCCAATACAACAGAAAATCAAAAACAGGAAACTTTAACTGCGACACTGAACATCATGCCATGTTCTGGAATTAATAACATTCTCCATATTCTTTGTTAACAAGTACAGCACAAAACTGATTTTCGAGATAACATTTTGTACGTCATAAAATGACACGGCCAATTTTACTTAAGTGGACTGCTGAAGTGCACCCAAGATTACGTAGGTTACCATGGTAATCTACCAACAAATCAATCATATTTTAACTTTAACCAGAATCAAAATGACCACCCAATTAAAACTTAAGTTTGGACAAATCAACATCAAATAAGCAATGTAATTCTAGAGAATTTCTGAATCCGACACATAAAAGCAGAAAATAAAATGTTAAAGGCAGACATATATACAAAATTGTAAAACTGATTGAAAACTTAAAAATTGAATATAAGTTTTTGATATTACAGCAAGCAGCAAATTCAACCTCTTTATTCACTAATGAATCATATAAGAGCCTTCATTCATATTAGTGTCAACAAGTCGACTTTTCGGGATTGCCAGTCAGTATGAACGCTAAACTTCTGTCTCAGATCGAAGTTATCATTCTAAGTTTACTTCACGAGTGGTTTTAACAGCGGAATGTTGACGTTCGATGTAGTAAAACCAATGTCATCGGCAAGGGTCGCTGTCAATAATGTATCCTGTTGTGGTATTATCTGACATCTTTTCAAATATTCACTTCATTTCATTATCATTCGACCAAAGATACGATACTTCAAATTAAAAAAATTCCATCTGCATGGCATTTTGCAGTAATTTCACATTGTAATAACATTGGTGTCCACTAACTACCGTAACCAGTTTTAAACGTTCAACAAACTTGGAAGTTTACATCGACACTCCTAACAGGTACCGCAGTTAAGTTGGTACAAAAAGGTCCTTTAAGATTCCAATGTAAGGCTTCAAAGGTAAATTGTTAGTCTGATCGTCCAATACCTGACAACAGTTTTTGGATCAAGGTAGCTGCGTGCAGACACCTCAAATGGGAATACAAAAAAAAAAATAAAGACAATGGACTCAGGCGTATCAAAAAATGAAAACATAAGTCGATAGCCTTTTAGTTAAAGCACTTTAAAGGCATAAATTGTAGAACCCAATACAAAACAATAATTATTGTACTTCAATCTTGCAAAAGAGCTACATTTGAAACAATGTCACAGCTGCATTTACAATGCTTTGTTTTACTGGCAACGTTACATTCTACCATAGTGAGCAACTTTTACCTTTCAGCTCATACTAACCTTTAATCAGCCAGCAGTCTCTTTAAGACTGACAGAGTCAAAATCAGTTATCAAGCATAAATGTATTGGAGAGCAAACCAGACATAAAAACCACAAGTTTCCATGGAAACTATAAATCCAGATAAGACTTTACAAGAAAATAATGAGTCAATAGGCGAAAACTGTGAGGTAGATACATTGTAGGAAGGCGTTAATTGGAGTTCTGTCAAGTCTTGGGAAGGTGTTGGCATTTAAGGTGAAAATGACTGTTTATTGGAAACAATTAAAAATGCTAGGCTTCCTCACAAATACTTGCTTGCTTGCCACTGTATTATGTGATTTTTTTATAAATGAACAACACACTGTGAAACCAGCCTAGAGACTTTAAGCCACTAGATAATTAAAGGTTACGTAAGACCCTAGAAAAATGGCCACATCTGGCCATTCAATTTTGGAACATCAATTCATATATCAGAAATTGTTCACCTGATTCATATGAAACTCTCAGATACTGATACTCTGTTTAAGGGAAGGAGCCTAGAAAAATGTCCAAGTTTAGCTTACTTCAGAACATCACACTTCAGGAATGACTGATCCGATTCAAATGAAACTTTCAGATCCTGTGTTTTATACACTGTTCTTCACAACACTGTTAGGAATCGTTTTTGAAATGTTCCACTGTGTAGGAGGGGCTATCAAAAAGTGAACTGTTATAATTTTGAAGAAAAAACTCAAAATTTGGATAAAATGAAACGAAATGTTAATTTAGAAAATGGTAACAGCGCTTTTGAGGTTTCATCTTGAACAATTATAATAAATAAAATTTGGTCATGTTGTTCATACCGTGGTTTTGGTACCGTTCCTTTTTCCGCTAAAGTTTACCAAGAATACATGGTCATACGACCCAATTAACGACAGATTGATAAAAAGTCAATCAAATTCCACAGGATTTCTGATTTCATAAAATACATACTTTCACAGAATCAAAATCTATGGTTTTGTAGATTGTTAGATAAATACACAGGCTTGTCGATAAAGTCCTCCATGACTTTAGCACATTGTTCTCGCTGTTAAAAATTGTTTTTACGATGCTCTACTGTTGCATGAGGGGCTATCAAAAAAGGGACTTTCATGAATTTCATGAAAATATCAAAAGTTGCATAAAACAAAAAAAGAATTTAAAAAACGTAACAACTTCTCTGATCAAATGACATTTGGTTGTTTTTGATACCATTGTTTCACAATCAATGTAATTTCTTTTTGCTGAATTTCACCAAAAAGGCATGGTTACACCACTCACTTAATAACAGAGTGTTAAATAGTCAAAAATCAAATTCTACAAGCTTTCCACTTTCAGAAAATATTATATACTTTTGATAAGTTACGAATCTGTAGTTCTGTGGATATTTGGCTAAATAAACAGACAAGTTTATAAGGCCCTACATAACCTACCATTTCTCTTAATTATGCAGCTCTCAAGAGCAACCTCAGTTCCAGACTGAAGTAACAAATAATGGGCTCATTTATCACCCAGACTCTAGAATGTGGCATGGTATGACTTACCTGATTTAACACAAGAAGTGACTTGGAGTATCACAGACAACAGGTAAATAGTCAATATTTATGACATCCTGACAGACTGTCTTGAACTGGAAAACAAATTGGAACAAAAATGTCATCAAAATGCCCAAGTTACTGATATAGTTACCGCGGACACTGAATTTATCATCGATTTAAAAGTAGCTTCAAACTGACCAAAATATAACTTTTGTAGTGTAATTTAGATGTCACTTAGTCACCAATAAGTGTATCAGCACTTTCATTTCTAAACCCCTGACATCCAATGGGTGTGAAATTTAGACAATATTAAAAGTTAAAATTCTTAAGTCACTTTTCTTAACTGAAGGTCAAAATTAAACAATGCCATTTTCTATCAACTGAACATACAGCAACATACCTCAACTCCAGAGGGCAACAAACTCAAGTCATTCTAACCTTCATACACTAAGTTCATGTGACGAAACTGATGATAAGTTTGAGACGCAGTGACAATAAATCAACAATCCAACAAAATGAGCTCAACAGTCTAGAATCCAGCTAGACTTTCTGCCACAACTGTTCATTCACCCACTGACTAAATCAGAACTGACTCAGCCTCGTCAGAGAGTTTTCTGCGTCATTTAATCAGTATCGATGCTCGAAGAGTTCCTGTCATACTAAACACAGCCACAGTATTGACGAGAACTAACTCTGGTCAATAGGCAGCAGAATAAATTATTACGATTTAATGTCAGCAGACTGCGAAGCCATTTTGAGAATGACTGTCTGAATAGCTTGAAGTGCAGGAAAGAACAGTCGTTATGTCTGGTTCATCAAAGGCTGACACGCGTATTTCAGCTTTTGGTTTAAGTACACAGCACTAGAAATTACAGGAGTTGAACTTTTCTGGTGAAACTCGCATGTATTATGCATGAAGTTCAAACAGAGAGATAATTTACATTAAGTCTTCATGAGAGTAGCTAGACACACACTAACATCTGTTCAGGTGATGGCGACTACATCAACCAAAGGTTTTTATGAATAATCTACATCGAACAATTCACTTTAGTTTGGAAACGCCAATTCAAACACTGAGATAAAATTCACTGAAGACATAATGTGATCTGCCATGTTAACATTTTGATATCAATCATTTAAAGCAGCATTTTACCTCCTTGAGATTGCTAAAAAATAAAATTTGACCTAAAACTATCATAAAATCAGTCTCATAACATTCCTTACTGCGACAGAATACTACCTCCATTAAAAACAAGAAACAAAGAAACCTTAGCAATTAAAAAAAAAAACGCTTCAAAGTTTGTTGGAGTCCACCAACTGCACAATAGAGGGTTTTTCATATTGGAACTCTCTAAAGTAGTGGGAGCATGAAAGTGTGATGTCTGATTGATCCTGACTCAGATTTGGTGGATAGAAACACAGCTACTGCACAGTGGTTCATAAATATAAAAGCAGAAGAATAAATTCCACAGTAAGTCCCTCCCATTGTTTGATTTATTAAAGTTCACCAATTTATTTTAGCTTTTTGATACCCGCTGTGATAGAAATTCTCGCGCTTTATTAGCATCTGCCACTGGCTTTGTCGCACATACATCCCAGCAGTGGGAAATGTATGGAACATGTCATCGTTGCTCATCAGTTGATATTTCAAAAGGTTTGCCTTCTTTCGTAAGGCGTTGGTACATCCTACTGCAGAGCAGTGGGTATTTACTAGCAATATAAAATCAGGAAAGTAGTTAAAACACTGTTGATACCAGTAAGTTGAAGCTCCCATCTGCATTACAAGGGATCTGTAGGTGGCGCTGAACACCTGTCCACCAAAGACCTGATCGCTGTAATATGGCGGGTAGGAGAATTATAATATGGCACGGCTATTTTGAAAGACAGCTCTTGGGAATTCGGGACTTGAGTTGCCGACTCATTTAGTAGTTTCAAGATTAGATTAGCACAATAATGTTTCCAATACCAAAAGCGCTTCTGTTAAGAATTCAACTTCCTCAGCTACACGGGGCCGAAATATAGCTTTAAATATCTCGAAAATGTTTAAAGAACTTAAAAACTCTAAAATCAACTTACGGTACTTTCAAAAGAGATCAAAGTCACATTTTCAACGAAATATTCAATAGTACAACTCTTGCTGAGACTCAAACATGACTACACTTTTCATCTAGGTGGTTAGTTTGATCAGAATTAATTCACCTAAAACAAAATAGGATGAAGATTTTTATAGCAAAAATTTTCAGCAAAATGACATCATTACTGTGTTAGTGACGTGGTTTGTTCATTGCTGCTCATAAGGAGGATCCTGGTCTGTTTGATTACTTGTAACAAAGCAATCATTTGAAGAATAAAAAACATCAATCTGGGCAACTGATTTAACAAAAAATGACTGCTGAACTTAACCAAACCGCTGGGAGTCTCAGACATTGACAATAACTATGTACAGAAAATTATGACACAATTCATCATAAACTTGCATCTGTCAACCAGTTATGGTTAACTCTCATTAGTGTACGGTGTTTTCTCAAATAGTTCGTACACTCTTAATAGTTCGTACATGGCCCTTAAAACATAGCATTTGTCTCTAGTAGTTCGTACAGTAGGCGTCCAAGAGAAAAATAGTTCGTACACATCTCTGCGTCGGAAAAAATAATTTGTACAAGCTGTTTGGTTAGGTAAAATGGAAATTTTCATTCTTATAAAAGAACAGAAATCAAAAAGCGCCAATTCTATTCAGGTAATCGGAATCCGTTACTTGCATTACTACACTAGCATAGAGTTCCATGTAGCAAATGTGGAAATAGCGATAAGATTTTGCCATGTGTCGCCAAATGGTGGTAAAAATGTCATAACAGTGGATTATCCCAACAAAGGTTCTGCTACCCTCAGATTAGTCCTACACGAATAAATTTACAATAATGCAGAGTAACAGTACCGTGCCATCCTGTAGTCTTGTTAGAGCTGATTCCGGTGACTGTAGCGTGCAGACGACAAGTGAATATACAGTGCTCCACTCTTGGACACGTAGGATACAATGTGGTTGACTGATGAAATTTTAGTTTCTAATTTTTCCATTAAAGATGTGTTCAGCACCAAAATCAATGGTTCACCATGTTCAAGTTATGTACCATTAGACATTTTGAAAAACTGTGGGCATCCACAAAAAAGTTGGTAGTCCTTGGAAAATTAAAACAGGGCAATTTTAATAACTATTTTGACAGAAATTGGTGAGTTTTATCATACACTCAGTCAACCAATTCAAGATTAGGGAGATTGCGTTTTGACAGACACGCAAGAGAATTTATAATTCTCCCAAGTTTCGGACCTCAATTCAGGGCGTTTTTGCGGGAAATATATCTTTGAGCAAACTCGCACAGTATTTTGGCAACTGACATTTAGACCTGGGCAGACAAATAACAACTATTTATAGATTTTTAGGATCGTTACATCCATCCATACACCCAACAATTAAGTGATCCATCACTTATTCTCATAATTGCCCGTTAAGTATCCAGAACCATCATTAGCAACAGAGTATCAGCACATAGCGAAAAATATTGATTTTTCGAATACAAGATTGCAAAAAATGTAAAGGTGCAATTAAGCACAATACGTAGATGAACCCCAGCATGATAGGTTTACAGAGTGTAACCAAAAAATATTTTGTGACAGACAATATCTGATGTTCTATTTAACGAAAAAACAAGGAAACAGATGTAAGAAAAACAGAAAGCAAAATAACCAAAGGAAAACAGTTTGAAAGTTTCCTACAAAAGCATCTCTTAGCAGAAGAAAGTATTAGGCCAAATGTTCTGGAAAGAAAATCACATTTTGTATATTACAAGTGCATTTTTTCAATTGTGCAATGTGCCAAACGTCATAATCTTTTTCGGAACATTGCCGCCATTTCTGAGTTCTGGTCAGCGGGAAAGTGTAACTCCCGTCTTAACTCTCAAAATAGGTTGATTAAACTGCATACGCAGGCAACGCCCCTTCAATGGGAAATATTAAAATCCAGTCAGACAGGAGATAGTGCTATACATAACGGCTGCCGGGTCAACAATTTTCACGTATCTTTTGAAATTATGACCTGAATAATCTTACCAGCCAACATAATTCAATCCCAAATTGAACTCTGCCGACCAGGCTTTCAAGTACTTTTTGACCAGGGATATATTTAAGTCTTAGAGTATTGAAACAGCACAAATCTTGTTTTGGAAAGTAAATTATAAAATTTTAGTCCCGTGATACTAATCTGCAAAAAGTAGAATTTGCAAGACTTCATTCAGGAGTGAAGATCATATTTCTTTCTATGCGCAATAAATAAAAATTTTCTGTCAATTTGTGCGTCCAATTATCATCATTGTGACACTAAGGAGATACAGAATAATGACTTTGTTTTGACAAATGAAAGTTGACCTTAATGTAAATTGAAATCTATCTGTGTTGTAAGCAGTGCATACATTACAAGTCCCGGGCTGCGATTTCCTCAATTGAATGCAGCAAAATATGACACCAATTTGGGGTTGAAATTTGCGAAGCCAAGCAAAAAATCACGACTAAAATGAAGAAGTAATTTTAGAGTACAGTTATGTTATATGGTCAGTTGTTTCCTAGATAAGGAATAAACTACTTCAAGCATTCCTAAACTATTGGGGTGACCCAGATGAACTTGTCCAATAAACAAAATGTGATCCTACCATGCAGTTAATCACATAAAAAACAGGCTCATTTGTCTCTTTACATACAACCAGACTGTAAACCTTGCAGACCATAACTTGGAAAAACGGCCAGTTTCCTCAAACTTTAAGACTTTATTTATGGACACTTATTGATGTCTTGGCAATCATCTCTATTGCATTTCCCCTTCATTTCATTCCAAACTGATCTTAAATTTTCCAGTGTGTACATATCGAAATAATCAATGATTCTCTTTCCACTCTGTGATTGGCTGACGTTTTAGTTATGCTTGAACTGAAATCACACTTTATCTCAAGATAACATATGATCAAATTGGAATATTAAGCTCGCTACATACCAATTTGACATTCTGCACACTGTGCTGGTAATTTTCAGGGCAAGTACAACCATCCTATTACCCATGGTACAGCTCAGATTCCATAAGCCAAAGTTTCGCCTCTAGTTAGAATAGAATAAAAAGTTGTACTGCTATTACAACAGCTAAGAGTAGGCTTATGATGGGCCAACGAGAAAAATGCACCAATTCAATTCACGAGCTCATATTGCTTTTCTGTGCGTATCTCAAATCTCTCAGCTTCACTTTGTAAAGTGTGCTGCTTTGGGGTTTACACAAACCAGCACTCCGGTAGCAGCATGGATAAGTAATGGAGATTTTAAATGTGCACAAAATCCGACAGAAGTGTCATGGAACCAGTTGCATTTCAATAATACATAATAAATTTTGTAATACTAATCCTCTCAATCACCATCTGTAATTCCAAGTTTAATCAGGTATGACCATAACCACGACAATCCAAGGTGACATTTTAATTAAGCAACTTCATATATATTTCAAATCGCATAAGCATCGAATAAAGGACAATACTTGAATAGTAATGGCAAACAATAGTTCCATTTAATGTAATTACTCCACCTACGAACATACTTCTGTGAAATGAAATGGGAGACGAGGATAAAAAAACAAGACAGAGCATTACATGTGTAGTCAGTAGTGGAACAAGACAGAGCATTACATGTGTAGTCAGTTGTGGAACATGATCGTAATTAAGCATTTACAAAAAACATCATAAATATCACAATGGTTTCAGTTTCAGTTTCCCACCCTACACAGGATTCAGTTATGGAGCTTGAAATTCAAAAAAACAAACAACTAGAATGGCCTGGAATTCTAAGTTTCCACCTCAAAAATTTCGAAGTAGTAGTGCTTTCTTTGACCTAGGAATTTACTGTGTCAAAGGCTCGGTACAATCACGAGAGACTGACAAGTCAAGCCAACAAAAATCTGAGAGAGCCTAACACTACCCATTAGGAAGGATAAGGGGACTTGCAATGGAGTTTCAATAAAAGATAAGTTTCAAAATCAAGACTGTTGCAAGCAGTTTATCCCATTCAATCTGCCATCTTTTTGGTCACATCACGTGACCTAATGAATATAAGTCCCAAAAGATTTCTGTCCCTGACCGGGACAATGTAAAGCATAGTCATTTAGATTCCAGACTGTCATTTGTGAGGCTCCAGTTCGAATGCTGTGTTGGATGGCAGGCTTAGCAGTGCCCTGTCTTTTGTGTGTGAAACAGAATGAATGTGGTGTGAAAGGCCCACGTGGAAGGGAGCAAATGTGGTGTGAACGTCTTGAGAAACTTCATGGAAACTGGACGAATATGACAAATTTGAAAACCAACCAAATGCACCTAGCTGCATCAGTTTCTTTGATTTCATCGATGTCTCAACCTTAGAACCAAGTTTTCAGTTGTGAAATTGGAGACAACATCACGCTGAAGAGAAATTCTTCTTTGGGCTTGATCGAGTCATGTTACCAACCAACCTTACCTAACTGCACTCAAACATTGTTTCTGCCTGTTTTTGCGTTTCTGTTGTAGTATCTGACTTTATTGTAAAAACATCCAGAATTAATCTTTGAAGCATCAAAATTGGTTCAGAAATAATTAAGCTACAATTTGTGCTACTTTAGTTTACACCGGAGTCCTCCAACACAAAAACCAATGGTTCACAAACAATGAAATGAATCTGCCACCAGCATAATTGATACGGTTTCAGTTGAATCATTAAAGGATAACCTTACCTAACCTTTCTGATGATGACCCAAGTTTCATGCACACGTTTGAGTTTCAATATTTCACCTATCCAAGGAGGTGAATGCGCTGTTATTGTGTGAAGGGCACGCCTGGAAAAGGAAAGAATGTTTTTTTGCCAACCACCAATTTTTCATAACACGGGAGAACATCTTGCCAACTAATATGAAGCTACTTCATGGAATGCAACCCAATATACTTTAACCAAGGTTTCATGACCTTATTGAATGCTGCAGTACTGAACATAGTGAATATGCATGGAGTTACACCACTGCCATTTAAGAAAGAAACTGAAGACTTCTTGTGTTGAGTAACAGCTGCTATCATATAGAATGAATCTGCCTTGAGAATGCTGCATAGGAAACTTTTGATGATCACATACAGTGTTCATTTGCACAGTTAATTGTAAAAACTGTGACAAAGTGGGACTGTGGTAACCCATTTCAAACATGCACATACACCACCACAAAGGAATGCGCTAATTGGTGAAGACAACTTTGCCGACACCGAGACTTGAACCGCGGTTGCCAACATGATAGCTGAGCTTCTTATCCATTCAGCCCAGAGGCAATTGCCACTTCACAAGAAATTAAGAAATACTGAATTTATTGCGAAGTCGCTGGAGCAGGACACCCGAATGGTATTAGAAGAAAGAACCATTGCTAATGGTTTGTTGAAACCCTGTTTTGTGTAAATTTATTGAGTTTTGTGTTTGATATGGATGGCTGAAGTGAAGCACCCATGGAATTCCTTGTCGAGAGTGTCATACCTTGTAGTGTATTAATTGGGGACGATCAAAATCTGAGGACACCTGTGCCTAGTTGTAGATATAATTTGGCCCACAGGCGTCCTCAGATCGCAACAAATTCACGGTCAAAGCACAAAAATGTTCCCAAAAAGCCAACGCATCGAGCCTCCGCGGACGGTTCGAGGTCAAGGACAGTACGGATTATCCGATGAGTTACGGATGGACGGCAATTTCCCGGTTCATCACGGAAGGTTACGAACGATGTCGTGACACTCCGTGACAAATCGGCAATTGCTTTTTGAGAAGATTTTTGTGCTTTGACCGCGAATTTGTTGCGATCTCGCCGGAGCAGGACACCGTGAATGGTATCTATTAGAAGAACAATTACCGTCAGAGGTCCTAAAGTCGTGAGTGCCCTAAAGTCGTGAACGATCTTATTTCCTCTTCTGCGCGGTCCCGCGACATCTGGCGTTGAAGTTTCCAGCGTTCGTCTGCTTACGAACGTCAAACGAACACCCGGACGTGTTGGTATTCACAATATGATAACAAACAGTAAGTGAGTGGCTTCTTTTTTCAAATGTATCTTAAAAACAGCATATTTCACTAATCCACTTTTTTGAGCATTTTGGGGATATATTTTCGAAAATATTCATTGTTCAGATTTACTCAAACACGAGCTCCAGGGGTAGCTTCAACAATGTATCAAAATGTCCCAGGGTCGATAAAGTTTTGTAAGGCCAAAGCAATAAAACACAGAGAGATAATTGATGCTGGGTCCTTAGCGTTTTACGTGAACAACCTCATTGAAAACGTCTGTGCACATCAAAGTTGGGTGCAAAACATATAACAATTTATTTCAATTGCAACTGAATTAATAAACAATGCAATGCATTTTTATGTCATCTAGAGTAACTGTACGCACTGTAGTTGACTTGTGTGGTCTTACTTCGTGTATTTCCGTCTAACCGAAACGGTCACGACTTTAGGGCCTCATTCAAAATGGCCGGCGATATCAGCGACCGTTTCAAAACTCTGCTTACGGAGACAAACAAGGATAAAGATTGTTAAAACACGTATATTTGTGAAGGCTGATATACGTCCATGACATCACATGAGCAGTTGCTAACCGACATTGGGTAGTATGACAATCGGCACTTATTATGCTTATATTCACGACTTTAGGTCACCGGTGTCTACTAATGGTTTGTTGAAACCTTGTTTTGTGTAAATTTATGCTTTGTGTTTGATATAGACGGCTGAAATGAAGCACCCGTGGAATTTCTGGTCGGGAGTGTCATACCTTGTAGTATTACAATGGTGTATAAGGGGATCAGAAGCTGAGGACGCCTGTGGTTTGACCATATTTTCGTACAGCTAGCTCAGCTAGTAGCTGGCTGGCTATTATTGCAATGAACAGAACCTACGACATGGAAAACCACCAAGCCAGAAAATCAAGCTTCACTCCAACAAGGCCAGATTCTACAACCTGTGTCAGGTTTATAATTTACTTCGTTAGGCCTACGCCACGGCTACGATTAAGTTTGCGTCAGCTGATGGATTTGGAAACCACCCCTTGAAAATGGCGAAACCAAGCGGCACTCGCCAATCGGCAATCGACTGGTCTATTCTAATGAGACTTTTTCCATATTCGAGTTGCGCACAAACAGCAAGAGGAAGCAGATAATTCCACTCACCTGAAATTCGCCCGTGCATGTGCCGTGCGCTAGGTTGTTTTCGTATTGCTACCGCAAAATCACAAGACCTGTCATGAGTCATCAGGTCTACAAATAGTTTCTAAAGAATGAATGTCATTCATTATTCGCACATAAATGAATGAATTTCTCATAAGAAGCAAACACCAAGTTGAAATAAGGCAAAATGTACTACTGGTAATATTAGTTTGGTCATTACGAAAATTAAGTTAGAGTAAAATTACTCCATATGAAAAGCGATTTATAATGATTTTCGTTTATGCGCATACACGTTGTATTTGGATAATTTGTCCTTAAATTTGCATTGGCTTTATAATGGAAAATATGTTCATGTGATTGGACAAACATCTGGGTCAAAGTTCAAAGCACGTCAGGTTGTGACAGGGGATTTCATATTAGTTTGACTTCCCAGCTAGCGAGTGTGCGGTCGCATACTCGGTAGCCTTACCTAACCCTATTCTTTTTTTGATTCCCCGTTGCACCGAGTACGCAGTTGTTTGTTCAAGTTTTCTGCTGCTTGGGGACTTGGTGCGAATTGATAAAAACTTGTTATGGGATGTTTTAGGTAAATTAATGATGCCGTTGCGTGGGTTTGGGCCCCTTGTGAAAACATGTCCGGGCGACTTTGAGCGGAACTCACCCTGGGTTCGCCACGGGGTCCAGCTCAGTCGCTTCTGAAATGTTCTCAGTACCAGCAGGCCCTCTTGTAATGGCAGATCAACGACTGCATGGTTATGTTTGTCATACAACCAACCATTTGTTTGACAGTAAAAGCAATGCAGTACAATTTCCACTAATGGTACACTTTAAAAGAGGCACAAACGTATTCAAAATGTGTCAATTTTTTGGGGGGAGTCACTGTGGGAAATGAGAGGTAGCTGATCGCAATATGTTATGTTTTAGATTACTGCATGGAGTCATTTTTAACATCTCTTAATTGGCCAAAACTGGATTTTGTATCCTTCTAATCAATTAAACATGCACTTTATCAAAAATTAATATTTGAGTTTAAATATTTCATTTAAGCCACTGACCATTATCAAAATGGCCTTATCTCCTTAACTGACAATGGCAAAAAGCGTTGTAGTTCAGCAAGGTACAGCAGTTTTTATAAATTTCGATCGTTTTCGTTTTTGCTTCCAACATTTCTCTAAGTAGCACAAGATTAACCTACTTTATCCAGTACCAAGGGCATCATTCTATGCTAGTGTCATATTTCACATAAGGACCGTTTTCACATGCTGGTTGCTGGAGGCAAACAAGTGCTGTCAAAACAAGTTTAATGAATTCTCGCCTGGGTAATATCCAACTCCATCAGTGTAGATTGGCACTGAGTGGTTCAGCATGTATTACACATTTTAAGCATTTTGAAGTTTATGAGAAACTACCAAACGATAATATGGTAAAGTTTCCTCAAATTTAAAAATAAGAATGGATAAAATTGACTATTTCATCATCTTTCACTCCCTGTATTGCCAAGTGTTAAAAAAAATCACTGTGTTTGTCAGTGACAGCCGTACTTCAAAAATTTTTCAATTTAAGTGAAATTGTCGTTTTATTTATTCTTGTTGAAAATTTTCATCAAGTGAAATTTTACTGTTCTGCCATATTATGTTCGAATTCAAGAAACTTCACCGCATGTACCAGAGGCGTTTATTGAACACCTCATTCAGGACCATTAACGGTTTCGATTCTCGTTTTTTTGGATTAAATGTAGCAAGTTTGTGTCTCTAAATTTATATGATACAAACTGTCGACAGCACAAGTCAGTGACTGCTTCTACATGTACAATTAGATTCCTTGGCACTAACTAGATACATTGCAGTTCAAAGTCCTGCACATTTGATGACTTAATTAGTATTGCATTGGACTTTAAACATTGACCACAGCATAATTTGTGACCTTCTGTAACTCTTGTCAGAGTCAAAATGACTCCGGTAAAGCTTTTTTCCACTTTTCTTTAACAAACATTGCCACCAACAGTTGCTGCATGCAGCGAACAGATTGTCCTTTGTTCAAGCAATGAGCTATGGCTAATTGGTTCAAGATATCAGATGCAACAGGTATCCCATATACAAACAAGTATGTCTTAAAAAGTTGATATTTGTCATTTTAATTAATATCTTCATCTTAAATTCAGTGATCTATTAGTGGTTACAAAATCATTCAAAATGCAAGTCCAACTATGTGAAAGACGATTGTGTCGGTTGAAACATGTTGAAGTAACGTAGGACCTTATCATCAAACAGTGCTATTCAGCCAAATATAAACAAAACTATTAGACATTAACTCTGTAAAAGTACACATTTTCTGAAAGAAGAAAGCCTGTAAAATTTTATTTCTTCATAGTGGTGTTAGTTTTCTGAGTTCAAAATTTTGACAGAACAATGCAAGGAAAGTATTTGAAAGTTGCATATGAATGTAATCAGCCATTTCTGCAATGTGATATTCCGAAGTTGGACATTTTGCTCGTGTCCTACACAATCTTGTAATTGAAATCTCCAAATATTCCGGGCATAGGATGGTTGTGCCCACAACATCTTGAGAATTTAATTTAACATGTTTTACCAACACAATCATCTTAATGTTTTATCTCATCTGCCACATCGATAACAGTTGTGTTACAGCCGTCCTATCTGCCATTGTAAACACCAGTAAAGTTCCATATGAAAAGTTTTACACATGCATTATGACAGAAATCCTTTGAGTGAGGGTAAAGCTGGTTCACGTCCTTTCCCCACATTGAGAGGTCGTAATGCCGTTGATTTTTTCGGCTTAGCTATTGGAGCCTTAAACATTGATTTCTGGGATAGGTTCACATGGTTCTTGTGTCCGCCGAGTCCATTATATCCAGTTCTTATGATGCTAGAAGTAGTCTCTTTTTTCTTGAGGATGTTGAAATTGAGCATGGGTGGAGGCAAGTCTGTGTCCTTTTTCACTCGTTTCGCACCGCTAAACCCTGCCTTGGAGAACTTAATGTACCGAATGTCATTGTCATCACACTCTCGTTTCATTTGGGTGTTTGGACTGGCCATCAATATCTCAGGTGTGTCTGGCACAAACGATGCGTCCAAGTCTATCACTTTATTCTGATTTCCTGGCGTTGACAGCGTTGGTGTAAATGAGCTCGGGGCAGGGCTCTCGTGTAAAAAACGCTTTGCTAAACTCACCGCCGAATCACTGGGTGAACCAAGTGCTTTCTCCAGTTTGGAAAGTTTCAGAGATTTATTCTGCAGTTCAGCCTCCGTTTTATTTAACCGATCCTGCAGGGAAGAAATTTCAATATCCTTCTGTTGTACTTCCCGCCTCAGTGCTTGCAAGGAGTTCTTAAGCTTGGGATTTTCATTCCGTAAGGAGCGCCTGTCCTCTTTTACCTTGTCCAGTTCACGTTTTAACACAACAATGTACGTAGCCATCTGTTTTGCAGCTCCCTCACTTGTTCCCTGAGTGGATAACACCTGCTGTATATCGCATTCAGAATCTAAGAAAAGAACAAAACATTTGGTAGAAGGAATTTCACTACGTTAGGCATTGTTTACAATTTTCAACGACTTTATAAAACACACATTTTCAGGCACATCATCGTGTATAGGAAAATGTTTACAAGTAAAAACAAGTTTGTATCAAATGAAGTATCAGAAGAGGGTTTCAAACACCATCACTTTAGGAGCTGCGATAAACAATGAAAGTCTAGTCTTAAATTCAAATTCATGGCTATCTATTCAGCAACATCAAAAGTTCTATCTGGAACTACTTTTTAAATCTCTTTTATCCTGACAAGCAGTTTTGTTTCCTTATTTTCAAAACGTCTCTCATTTACAGAACTAGCGACACTCACTGTTCACCACTCTCCTGAAGAAAAATTTACTAAACTGGTTGACGAATGTTAGACTTTAGCTTTATCTCACATTTTTTGAGTCGAAATTACTCGACAAATTACAAATTCCATTACTGAATCACACTTTAAAAGCAACTATTTTGATGTTATCTTTACTAAAATACAAATCCTTAATTATCTTAGAAAGACATTTTTCGTATTCAATACTGCTCCCCCGGCGTATATTCACTATCAAAGCAGCAATGGAAAAGTGATGTTAACGGCTGAGCAACAAGCTTTTATCTTGGTTCCGCATTCACGACTATTATGCAAACACGAATGACTGACATGGACTGCATATAACAGTAAGCCAGATATTGAAATCGCTAAATGACAGTGAAAGTGCAGAACTAAGGCGTGGACCATTTACAACACTTTCTATTGTTTCATGCACAGTAAACACACACCCACGGAACAGCAATTAACATAGATAATGTCTTTCCAAAATAGTCAAGTATCTGTATTTTTAAAAGGTAACATTAAAACAGTTACGTTCTCCTTTCAAGGCTTCAAGCATACTACATTGCTACACCTGGTATTTTGCATGCTGATTCCACTAATGTCAACGGACTGCATGTGGGAGGTGAGAAAAAGAACTGCCCATTGGGCAACTGGAAAAAAAGTGGGACAATCATTGCAGGCACACAACTTAAAATTATATGAGCGGGAACAGAGGATATACACTTTGATAGATGCTGCAATGTCTTAAAAGTAAAGACAAGTGACAAAATATAGTATATCCAGTGCGATGAAATAGGTGTTAGGCTTGATCTAGTCCTGCAAAGAAAGGATAGTGCCATTTGAAATAGCAAAATTTGCACTGGACCATGCATTACCCACCTGTGATGACCTTCTGGACATTTTCCAGCTCCTTTAGGTGAGCCCTCAGTTGCCGAGTCTCCTTGATGCACTGTTTGGCTTCATTCTGCTGTGACTCCAACAGTTTCACCTGGCCCCTTAATGTCTTGCACGTACCCTGCTCCTCTCGCAAGGCATGACGAATACCTGCAACAGTACGTTAATGTCAAGTGGTATACATTTGACCGAGCCAGTATTCATTATGCTATTTTTTATGCTTTAACGTAAAATGCGGGTAGCCTGTTCAGCACAAAGAACTGCTTTCTATGGGCTTCTCATGTGTCTACCAGAGCTTGGTAAATTATATTAATCAAGTTATGATGAATTTTCCCTTAGAGCCTGAACTACGTGGCTTAATATGGGATGCTTAGTTAAATGCAATATGGAGACATCAAATTTGAATGACAAAATCATGCGCCTGAGGTACCTATAGGACTGGAACATGTGCAGCCTTCAAGGAAAATATGGGGGCTGGCATATACAAAAGACATTCTGCTCTCACCAAACTAGGCAGGTGAATGCTCAATTTAGTTATAAGCTGGTGGGTAATGGGAGCACTTCAATAAATGTATGCCCCCAAAGGAGGCAAGTGAACTGTGAACTTAACGCACGTGAAAATGAAATACCAGATTGCCACAAAGAGAACTGAAATTACGACTTGGGGTACTGCAGTCGACAGGTCCATCCAATAACAGATGCAGTCCTGCTCAGCTTAATAGAAACTAATTTTCTATTTATTTATTATTGTAATATTTACAATCAGTTCTCACTACTTTCCATGGGGGCTCTCATGATGATTCTTTAAGGGGTTTGGCAACTGGGGAGCCCGATACCGAAAGCGATTAATATTTAACTGAAAAAAATTATGTTCGGGAACACTGTACAAGTTGTAATTATTTAAAATGACCAAGTAATGCTCTATGCTAGATAATAAAAACATTATGCCAAATTTCATGCTGATCTTTTAGAGAACTTGATGCAAACATAAAAAATTTATAAAACTGCTGGTAGTGGGCATGACAGTAGTCCTAACTGTTCAAAATCAATGTTAGTCAAGTCTTCATCAATTAGAAACGTACGTGTCAAATTTCAAACCTTTTTTCTGAAAGAAAGACAAATGCCTAAATGGACATCAAAATTCCAAAACAGCAATGCAAAGCATCAAAATGCGCCCACAATGGCTAACAAATGTGGCTTACAATTGCCACTGTGCAGCACGGCAGGATTACGACCAGTCCAAAAATTAGCGAGGCATGTCCTCTACTTGATAGAAAAACATCTACTAAGTCTAAATGTCATGACTTTGTTAGGTAGGGGAGTGTGAGCAAACACGTGGACAGAGATGACTGCAACATACAACCACGTATGATTTATGTATAGGTGAGCACATAAAAGTGCTTTGAAATGTTGGTTTTCAGGACAAAAGTTGAGGGCATTGCTTTTACAATTTCTTTAGGAAATTCGTTATCTGCAAAAATAATAGGTTGAAGAAATCAAGCTGGTTAATTAAGTTCCACTAAGTTTTCTGTCATTGCAAAAGCATAAAAAGATCAAAAGTCAAGTTCATAAAACTGTTATTGGTTAAAAGTTTTATTACAAAATTGTCATATTGCCGCTTATAATATCATTCTTATATGCATTTAAATTCATTAGACCACTGAATTAAAATAGAACAAAAGACGATCACAGCTTTATGCCACTGTAACAAAAGTGCCAAATTTTTCCACCTGCGTAGTAGTAACAAGAGATCATTTAGATGTGCTATACCAAAACTGAAGCCTGGTCTACATACAGTTTTAACGGACAGTATCACAGCAGAGTGACTGGTTTACAGTAGTCATGTGAGTAATTAGACTTGTAAACAGGAGGACAATGTGCTAACCTTCTTTGCTCTCCTCAAGTGCAGTGATCTTTTCCTGTAGCTGACTGACATTAGACTTTTCACGGCTTATGTCTTTGTCTTTCTGTTTCAAAGCAAGTCGGACATTGTCCAGCTCATTCTTGACCCTGCCATAATCACCCTCTTCTTCGCCATCACCTGAAATATATCACAAATTAGTTTTTAGTGATAAGTACTCTCAACTGATGAAAAACATTCCATCAAAAAACTGTCATTACACATAATCTGTACATGGCATAGAGGGAAAAATGTTTGCTTCCTTTGCTCAAAGTCATGGGTTTGAGTCCCACTCCCACCACGGCACATTGCTAGACCCTCCTCAGCTTGGTTTTAACATTAAACCATAAAATGCTTCAAGGTGATCAGTGCAATGACCCCACATTAGCGGCCTGCACACATATGGTACATGTACCAGACTGTCTGCTATTATTTATTTTTCAATCTGACTAAATAATGCTCAATCATGCAATGAAATTGAACACAATCAATATAAAGACGATATACGATAATAGCATTTGCTTAATAGCCGTCTGATGAGGAAAAATTATTAGCTAAGTTCCTTGCACTGAAATCTTTCAGTCATTCTTAAAATACATATATGCATTATTTTGCATGTGTAGCCATGATCACCTAAAGAAAAATAAAGCTAAGGGTTAGTTGTCCCGCAAGGCCTGAAACCTATGGGTCAGTCTGGAGGATTTATGGTTAACATAGTATTTTCTGTTGTTTTTTAATTTTTATTTTAGGGGAGGCATTTTATTCCATCTGTTACCTTAAAAATTTACATGTAGATTAACAGTTAACCGCTAACCAAACACATAAGTACCCAGTTTAGATCTGTATAACATCATGCACAATATGCTTGACACCGGCTCTAACACTGTTTTGGTCACTGACTTTGGTAGACTGCCCAACATTATCCGTGTTTTAAAATCTTAATGCAATGGGTGTTATTCAAGACAAAATAAAAAACAATTTTCGTGCAACCACTGGCGCGAGTTAAGCACTCACAATGCATCAAGAAAATTTTCAAATGCCAATATCAAGGGGCGCGGTCCTAAAAGTAATCCTGGTTGTTTGAAAATTACACATTGTCAGTTATGTCTCAATTGTGGCACCCTGCAGTATCACTAGTAATCTCCACGACTGTCATTCAAACATTTTGGAAGCACGCAAATGCCAACAAAGTGGCAAAAGCCCGTGACAGCTGAGATCCTGTGTCGTACAAATGTACAGTACTTGTAGTAGCACTATTTTAAATGCACATATACCTGCAGGGATAGATGCATACTGTCATCTTGCATATGTGACCTAGCAAAATTCCGAGATTGTCAAACGCGAACTGAGGTTGTCGAAACGAGGAAACCCCATACAGAGTATTGAGGAAGTCCTGACCCCTACAAACCACACATAGTTGGCAACAGCCAGAGATGAAGTAAATGAGATACCTGAATCGAAGAACCGACGAGCTCAACAAATGTCTAGCACAGCACCAGAGATCGTGACAACTTGGATTTTTACCAGGTTGCCAAACAAACTCTACGGTCGCATTGGGGACCTGAAAGTCGCCAAATCAAGCTCTGGCACTCCTTGTTACCCCTTCAATTGTTACCACTTAGCCTTTATACAGTTTCAATGAGCCACTTGTTGTTATAGTCTAATTTGAAACAGTGAAAACACTTAACAATGGTGATACCTTTTTCCCAACTGGTCGCTATTCTTTCAAATAGGTCACGGGTCATTCAAACATGTCGTAACTGAGGGCAAACAGGTGGAGGCGATGTATCAAAACACATCATACAGAACATTAATAATCAATACTGTTTTAAACAAATCCAAATAATTCAAACTCCTGATATACAAGTAGTGGTCAGTGGCATTCAGATTTCTCATCAACACATACCATTTTCATTGAAATACAGTCGCGACACAGTCTTCCGACAATCTACGAGTGCTCGACATGATGGACATGTTGACTTCGTGGGTCCGTTGGTCTCAATCCACTGCGAGATGCAGGCAAAGTGAAAGGTGTGGCCACACCCTAGGGCAGCTACGTCTGAGTTGGGTGAGTTGAACTCGAATATCTCCGCACAGATCACACAGCTCGCACGCATCCTGTCTGAAAGAACAACAAATGATTAAGTGATCCAGTCTTGCACTGATAAGACAATTTGTCTGCTCTAATGATTAAGGTTAAGATCCGATATCAATATTTTCTTATCGATCTATGATTTACTTTAATGGTGCTTTTATCAATACATAGAAATATGTTGGTATTTAACATATGCAAATTAGCCTCACATATGTGCTTGGGTATACCTGAAATAATGGATGGCTCCAACAAACACAGTTAGGCCACTACTGTAACCACAGTTACCAATGAGGCACAAGCACAATGACAATTATTAAGTAGTTAACCCCTTTGCAAAAGTGTACAACAACAACAGCTTCTCTACGATGTTGATCACATTTCACTCAAACTCTAGTCATATTTATGCTGTCAAACGAGTCCTAGGAAAGCAAATAAATCCAGCTGTATATCCCCATAGCCAAGCCTTTAAGATCATTAATAGACCAGTGAGATTTAATAGCAACACAACATTGTGAGTATCTGTAATATTAAAACTATGAAACGAAACCTCGATTTCATGAAAACTCACCGAATTATACATTTTTGTATTCAGTTTATCATTTTAAATTCAATTTCAAAATATATTCCAATACGGGAACGGCCCATATCGGAATATTCCTATTTGGGCTGGATTCCAATTCGGGTCGGAACAACACCACTCCAGCACATTGACACACCAAGCTTTATACTAGTGTAGTCAGGCTGTAGTTAACCTACAAATAACATTTAGTCAGTAAACCAACGTTCAATTGGCCCAAATTGGCAACTGCCTATTTTAACAAGGTGTGCGCTCCTGGTGGTGTAGTGAAACGTGACTTCCGGTTGTCACGACACGTACAGTCAGATAAAGCCTCTCTATGCCGCTTGCCAAGTGGAAATTGCCTCTTGGCCGAATGGTTTAGATGCTTGACTGTCGCTCGTGCAACCCGGGTTCAAGTCTCGGTCATCACCAAATTGTCTACATTGGCGCCCAACTAAGGAAAAATCCACGACTAACCCTGAGATTAAGAGCGGCGGATGGAGAGGGTGCGACCTGGTACTGGTGGCACTGGTGGATTCAGAACACAAGAGAGCGTTGCTGAGGTTGAATTCCAGCACGCTAGGGTGTTGCTGAAATCTAAAAGCCAGGGAGCACGCCTGTTCCGTGGAAGGGGGAGTAGTGTTGTGAAGCATGACTTCCGGTTGTCACCACACGTACAGTCAGATAAAGCCTCTCTATGCCGCTTGCCAAGTGGAAATTGCCTCTTGGCCAAATGGTTTAGATGCTTGACTGTCGCTCGTGCAACCCGGGTTCAAGACGCCGTCATCACGAAATTTTCTACAGTCAAGTGGTAGCGGTAGAAAAAGGAGTGTACACAGTGTAAAAATGGCCAGTTGCCGATTTGGTTAACTGGACAGACTGCTCAAAGAAAGTTTGATTAAGGGAGTATTTGTTCGAGTTGGAAGGAATTAAAGACATGGAGCGCGGAGGGCCTCCTAAGGTGTCCCTATATGCGTAAAAGCTACATATAGCTATAACTGTGTGACTTTGATGTTTTAATCAATGTGAGGCATAATTTGCCGAAAAGGTTCGATACAAAGCTCCTACAGACCACCATCTCTACTGGGCCCAGCCAATCTGTAAAATACTTATTTACAGACGGGTTGCGTGTAAATATTTACTTACAGACGAGTTACTTGTGTAGGGCCGCTAGTAACGGTAGTCACTTACACTGTCTGACAGCAAGACAGTGACTCCGTCACTGACTGATTGAGAATGAGAGACAGGTCGCTTTTACCAGTAGGACGTTACTCACCTGCTAATTCTTTGGGATGTTACTTTTTGAACTCTTTGAACTCTTTGTCATCACATTGTGCCATAGAAACACACATGAGTTGTTTTTTCTGTTTGTATAAGTATTGTGTATATCAAATTAAAACTTCTACTTTAATTGTGCTTTCAAACTTGGCGCATTCCGTCTTTGCGAGTTGCGCAAGTGCATCAAGGCAAGCATTTCCTGTCCTAGGGATCTTTCGTTACGGGAAGTTGTTTGCGCAGGATATCGGTCATACATTTTGAGATACAATGTGCTTTGAATTATACAATGAGGTTTTTTACATAGCTATGAAAACAAACATTATTTCAAATAGTGTAATGATGTTTTATTTGAAAGAGACAACTTTAATAGTATTTAAATACAGCACACTCATACTATGCTCCCCATTCGGCCTCACATGTGTGTTCGACTTGATGCACTGAGAACGGAGTAACATGTCCCATTATTTACTGGACATTTCTAGGTGTATGTCAGGCATCTGGAAGTTCCACTTGTTCGCAAGCCAGTCGTTGCTTCGTTCTAGTGCGTCCATGTGTTTCTCCTGCCATCGTCTAAGACACAGAACTGGCAAATGTATTCCCATTGGTAAAGTTATTTAAGGTTATAGGACTTGGGCAGTTATTAGGCCTACCATGACAGGTCTAGAAAAATGTCTAAATTGGGCTAATTTCGGAACGTCATATCTCAGAAGTGGCTTATCGAATTTTTATGAAACTTTCAGATACTATGCTTAGTTT
The DNA here is from genome assembly GCA_002633005.1 of Phoronis australis. Classification (NCBI taxonomy): domain Eukaryota; kingdom Metazoa; phylum Phoronida; family Phoronidae; genus Phoronis; species Phoronis australis. Next base: position 764,226 of record NMRA01000149.1, read on the forward strand.
GCGGTTCTACAAAGCAATATGAAGAATTATTAGTAAAGTGTTCCACTTATGCATGAGGGGCTATCAAAATGGAACTTTTATGATAATTTAGAAAATCATTATCGTTTTTGAGATTTTGGTAATTGTTTTATGGTTATTTTTTGCTAAATTTACTGGAAGGTCGTGGTCACGTGAAGCAACCATTGTAGACCGTAGTAATTGCTGAGATTACCCTACACGGGAATCGAACCAAACACCCCAAATATAGGAGCTAAAACTGGTAAGCTGGCTACCGCTAATATGCAATTGCCTGTTAGCGAGTGGCTAACACTAACAGTGGCTCATATGATTCACCGGAAGCACGTTTACAATATTACCCCCCCTTTTTCTCCGGAACAGGCATGCCTCCAGGCTGCAGATTCCAGCAACACCCTAGGGTTGTGGAATTTGCCCTCAGCAACACTATCCCATGTCTTGGAATTTAATAGGTCTCAGCAACACTCTCTTGTGTTCTTGCACCTTGCCTAAGGTCCGCAGGCCCCCGAGTTGGCAGTGCTTCCTAGGTATATCATCCGTTTGCCAACTATGCCAATTCTCACCTTCCGCATTGATCGCTCTCCCATGCCGTGAGGTATGAAATAGCGGCACACATCCAGACACTGCAGACAGGTCAGCAGCTTCACTTTCACTCCTACGGAGATTTACATGTTAGCATCTGTCGTCTGATGACTTTGTATTTTATATCATATTTAAGTCATGGCGGGAAAGTATTACTGCTGTTCTGATTCAAGGAAGTGGGATAAGCGGGATAAACATTCATGGATGCGAGATGTCACATTTCACTGCTTTCTGGCAGTTCTGAAGGACAAAAGACTGCAAAGCCCTTAGTGCGCTCAGCGCCACCGCTGCACAATCATTATAGTATTACCTTACGGCCAAGAAGAGCGGGAGTGCGGAAAACGGGAATTGTAATAATTGCTGAGATTACCCAACTCAGGAATCGAACTGGCAAGTGTGTTAACCATTCAGCTAATAGACAAGTGCCCGTTAGCAAGTGACTAACAGTATGGTTCACTGGAATCATGTCTACAACACCATTTAATGACATATTGGTACCAAGTCAACTCAAACTCTACTGGCTTTCTACTTTCAGAAAATACGTAGTTTTCTGAGAGTTGATATCTATAGTTTTGGAAATACTTGGATAAATATACAGACTTGCCCAAACGATGCATATAACCTTAAATGGCAGGTTATGAAAAGGGCACTGAACTGGTCGAATATGGGCCACTGGGTCGCTGTATAGCGTTCCTTGATTTTGAGATTCAGGCCATTACTTAATAAAGAGTGTGGCACAGGCTCTGTTAATCAGGGACCATTATGTCTAACCAGAGCCGAATATAGCGGTCTCTGATTTGGGGAACCAGTTTTGTCCACTGAACAACGGCTCTTTATTACCTGGCTCTCAAAATCAGGGACTATATTTGACTGTTGCTTGAAAAAAAAAAAGTGACATCGTAAGTCCTAAATGATGAGCATTGTGGCAAAATCCATCTGTCCAAGGCCAGAATCGAACCTGGGCTACCAGTGTGCTAAGTTTATAGCGCGATAATATGCGTCTCCAGTGCCATGAAATAGAGCACCTCCTATTGGCCCATTTCTTTTTTCGCTGATTTTTCAATTGTCTGTTCCATGTGTATATACGCAGTTTACAGCAAACTCCCAGAATAAGTTTCACTTCATTAAACAGAGCCATGAATAGACTACCTTAGCAATATCTGTTGTTTTTAAAGTTCAAAATAAATAATGTTATTCTTCCGTTCAATGTTCATGGTGTACCTTTGTTAATAGCAAGTGCCCTTATATACATGTACTTGTCTCCCATACCATTCTGTCATTTCACAGGCACAGCCCATCTGAACAGAATGTGCTCTACTGGAAACACGCAACCTAAGAGACCTTGCTCTGCTAGACTGAGGCAGTACAGTAGTTTGAAGCCAGAAGCCATCCACAGGCACAAGAAGAAATCTGATGACATGATTACCGCTTGCCAACAGTTAATTTGTGGTAAAACTCAACAGATTCTCTCACCTTTATAATCTGTTTTTGTAATTGCTTACATTCATGTATGATCTAAAAAGATTTTGGCTCAAATATTTTACATGGAGGCGCATGTACACATGGTTTATTCACAGGAGTAGGTGGCTATCTCTTATATAAGTGCAGATGGATATCCCTTATATGGCCACTTGGCTTAGTCTTTGTGTTCCCTTTGCTCATTTTTTGTACGTTTTATTGAATAGTTAGCCATTTTCAGGCCTTTTGATTTTCAACACTTTTAATTAGCAATTTTGAACGTCAATTTATGTTTAGTGCATTGGTCCGACGTTATGTTGCACTTTGTTTATTGCCTGGGAATGGTGTTCTAGATTTTTTACTTTCCATTGAACAATGGATATACTAGACATCGAAAATGAAGACTTGTGATGATGTTTTCAAATGAGACTTTGACCTCCGACATCTTGGCTGTTGGTGGTTTAATCTAAAATTTGGGACACAGTTCCCTGAATATTGACAGTAAGAATAATATGTGGTTCATTGTGAAGTTGCACACTGTTTAGACTTTTGCTGTTCAAATCAAAACTTAATTTTTGCACAAATGACGATCACATGACATATAAGCAATTGTGCATCACTTTAAACCAGGGAGTAAGATTTAGCAGTCAACCCATTGAACCCATTGTGTGACAGCTAAGTAAAGAATTTAGATATTGCTAGGACTAACATTCAGCTCAGTTTTTCAGTTTCCAATACAAAAGAAGCTGTCCACCTTTAAGTTAGTAGACCATTCAGAGTCCCCCCCCCTTGTGGTTTTAGTGAAACAACTAAAGTTAAAGGCCAAGTATGGTGCCAAAATGATTTTATTGATGAAAAACATCAAAATACTGTGTCATAGCATACCCCAGTCGTTAATTAAGTAGACCTTCGACAATACAGTAGCCCCATCACAAACCGCATTTAGCGCCAAAAAAAAAAATTGAGACGGCGCTCGCGCCAATCGAAGTATATGACATCATCATTACCACGAATTTGGCTTTCACCGTGTCTCCACAGTATTGGAATCAGCGATGACTGGCCATTTAATTTAGTGCATAATACGTGGAAAATCAAGGAAACACATTAATTTTTCATTTCATGTCAGTTAATATTAAAATTGATCAAAATCATTACCTTTAGAATTTTTGATTCAATTATTTAGCACATATTCTAATACGGGCCCGTATGGGAATCCCTGCTAGTGTGACTGGGACCGTCGGAACAGCCAGAAAAATAAAAGTCTTTGTCTGAATTATTATCAGCAATTTCACAATGTTTATTATAAAGAGTAATTTGCTTGATACAAAAACTTTAATATTTGGAACTTTGCATTCATGTCTTTTTGAAGCCGAAGGTGTGAACGTTGCGCGATTCCAATAGGCCTACGGGCAGCTGTCGAGTGTGTGTCCCCATATTGCTATAGGCGACAATAAGCCGTTTAATTTGGTACAAAATACTTGGAAACGTTACAACACATCAGCTTGATCTTTTCGTACAACGCAATTATAATCAAATTTATTGAAAACTTTTTATTAAAAACTCAATTTTCAAAATAAATCGCCTTGAAATGCTGCAACCCGTATTCTAATCGCCGCCATTTTAACTCGGTCAGCTTAAAAAAATTGAAAATTTAATAGCAACACAACATTGTGAGTGTCTGTAATAAATTAAAACTACGAAATAAAGTCTGGATTGCATGAAAACATAACTAATTATAAGAATTTGTAACCAATTGAACGTTTTAAATTCAGTATCAGAATTCCGTTAGGCCTACGGGAAGGACCCAAATCAGACAGAATATTCCGGATTTGGGACGGATTCCCTATACTCTGGGCCAGAACAGTAACACGAAACGTCGAAGTGCACACTGTAGATTTTTTTGTAGTTGGTCAGCTAGCTGTTTGAAGACTATCACCAAAATACAGCAAGGTAACACTGTGAATTGAGCTCTGTTAAACCATAGACTATAGACCTCATACAGGCCGGGTATGAGTTGTGTTAGTCACCTTGTCGTGAAACTTATATCGCAGAGCCGACGGCCGGGGTGCATGCAAAATCTAAGAGACAATTCAGACACTCACCTTGCCCGTTGCCAGTCGTTTACGGGAAGAACAATCTAATAAACATCATTTTCTAGCATTACTCTGCGCCTTTTGAGTTTTGTAACAAAGAAAGTCTGTCGTCGTTGGGAAAACAGTATGCTCGTGACACGCGCACGCGCTGTACTAAAATTTTGCGACTTCTTTTGGGACATGATGACAGCTTCACAGCAGTAAAATTTGTTCTAAATTCAGTTTGCTGGTCTTAAAAATGCTAATAACTTGTAACGAAATGAAACCAGTTCCGACAATTTGTTGTGACAGTACGCAACCTCGTGGCAGCAAAGAACAGTTGATAGAAGAATAAACTGGGGGGAAACGAAACTGTTCAGGTCAGGTGACGTAATCGCAGAACGCTGACACACAAGAGCACACTTCAATTTTAGCAGTAGATGAGCGGTAGAACAATAATTCTTCCAACACCGGTAAATAATTTGGTTTACTCAAAGAGCGGTGCAGCTTTTAATGACACTATTTCGGAGTCAGATTTTATTTAGTCATTTTTACCCACATGGACGCAAAGCTGTAGATTTTGTATACAGCTTTGCACCAAGCCTAAAACAGATCTTGCTGATCGGGAAAGTTTGTCGCCAGTCCTTGTCGTGGATGCGAATCTATTCCACGCATGGCACACGACGTGATCGGTGGGGAAGTTGTGCAAATGTATCCCATTGTCGCTGCGTTTCTACACCCGCACATCACGCAAAGAGGCATTTTAGCTCAGAGGTCGACAAATACAGAACGTCCAAGAAATAGCACTTAGCTGTTACGAAGTGTGGCTTCCCAGTAATTTCGTGGCCACGATGATGTCATATGAACCACTTTACGCTGATTGGTTGAGATTTTTTCAGGGGCACTCGAAGAGGCTACGAATTATGAGCGGTGTAACTTGCATTGCAATTAATTAATTTCCGTAGTATGTAAGAAGCGAAAACAATATTTTTATGAACAAAGCATACATTTCTAGTGTCAAAAATGTGTTTTAGCTGCTGGACGCTCTCTTTAAGGTTATCTCAAACCTTATTTAGTGGCCTCTATTCTAACTCGTATTTTCAAAAAAACTAAGCTTTGTCAGCTAGAAAAAGTATTTATTTTATGAAAGGAAAAAGATCAGGGAATATATAAAAATATTTTATGTATGTATGTACATTTATTGTTATTACGTTAACACCCTTTTTATGTCAAAATTTCATTTTTAAGAAAGGTGCATTCATAGCAAAATAACCCCTCAGTCGATTTTAACTAAATCTTTTTTAAATGAAAACCTGACCATTTTCAGCAAAATCCACCAAGCCGTTTTCGAGAACTCGTGTTCGTCAGTTCAAATAAAGTTGATTTGCCAAAGCCAAGAAAAAGCCTATTAAACTGAGACAAGTGAAAATCAAAGTCTTCTTTCAATTATTTGGTGAAAACTTGTTTTCGGTCAATTTAACCTATACATGCCTTAACCAATAGCTATTTCAACATTCACTCACAATGTCAACAGATTTTGCAGTGCGTAATTAACTTAATTATCATTAAAACGTACCGTTCTCAGCCACGAGATGGGATCAACTGTTACTGTTGTTTGACCTACTTAAAACCTACTTAAAAGTTGGTCACAGTTCATTGTTATACACAGTCTGTACACGTCACGTGCCAGGAGACTGATACGAAACCAAGTAAGAAATGGATAACAAAAATCGAATCGGTGGTTAAAGCATGTTGTTAGCATTAGATTTCAATTTACTTATTGAACTAAGGAATTAGGGTGATGATTTATCTCTTTTCTCAACGTGCTGTGTTCATGACCATAGAGGCGTGAGGCGACTCATAGCATTTGTTCTCAACGGTCGTATGCATGTAGACACACAACTCCCTCCGGATGAAAATTACGTTTTGTCTTTATTTTCCCCCGTTTTATCATAAGTGCACTTCATTGACTCAATATTATGGCGACTCAGTGAATGAAGGGACTGAGGGTACATACGAAGCTGCTCTGTACCTGGCAGGAGATAAGATTTGAGTGACAATGCTGTAACCTTTGACCTCGGATAAGTAGTAAGCAAATATCTACGTGGTTGTGCGGTTCCAAGGTGGTTCTGCTAAATCTTTTTTTTTCTAGCTACAATGTATATGTTTTGTTTTTGAAGTTCCCCGAAAATGAAGATAAGATATTTTGCTAGACACGTGAAGTATTGTAAAAATGGCCAATTTTTGTGAATAAGGTTTGAGATATCCGTTAAGCCTCTTATGTTATGCTTAACTCTCATGGCAGTGTTATCTAAATTGACTGGTACATCAATGGTTCCAGTAGACAATGGTTTAACATTTGCTGTATTTTGTTGTAGTTTTGGAACAACACAGATACAACATGGACCAGTTGAGATTGTGCAATGAAAGCGGCAAAGTCGTTGGCAGTATAGAAAGAGTTAAAAACTTATGTGCTAGTACTGAGGCAGTGTTAGGGCTGAGAAAACAGTTGGTACCTCATGAAAAGCAGGAAAAAGTGGAATCTTATAGTGATGCAGAAGAAAAACGTTTGTTTAACAAAAGGCGAAGAGATGAATCTGCTCAAAACAACAGTGTTGGTTATATAGTTGACATGAATTCTGTGGCTGAATCAGTGTTTAGGAAATTAAACACACACTCTCCTGTGGTTGGCCAAGATGTATCCTGGGAGTCCAATTTGAGGTCTTTCAAAGCCCAGCTGAAGAAAATTGCTTCAACACAACTTGATACTGCCATAGACAAAACCATGGGTGATCAACTGGTGAAAATGGATTCAATGGAGGAAGGTTGTAATGCCAGTACTTTGAAGTTGAATGATCCTGAAACAAGACAGTTGCCACCTACGCAAAATCCTCAGTTGATTACTAAACCACCTGAAAGTGCTCAGAATATTCATGAACAAATACATTTACCAAAAAAACCTAACAAGGTGAAACGCAAGCAAATGGCTAAAAATTTAGAGGACATAATATCGCAACCTGAATTCCACGCCGCACTCAACGAATTTTATGATTTAGAGACATCGGAAGATGTGGAGCCTTCTATTTTGCCAGTATTCACAAATGAATATGGGGATGATCTCGAAATGGAGGCCACTGCTAAAGACCAGCTCCCTGTTAAAGTGACCAAGTTAACACCAAGAAAGGGTCACATTAAGTATGATCTGTTTCTTATTTGTTCAAATTTAAAGTGGCTATTTGTGAGCATGTTGTTTACAAACTACCCAAAGTGTGTGGTGTTCAGAAGTCGCTAGAACAAAGAACATGAATAACACAAATGACTTCACAAAGTCCAAAGTGTGGACCATTTTCAGAATTATCACTAAGTAATTGGTTTTCTACAGTAGTATACTATTTCTATTATCTTTGCGTGAAACAGTTTGTATGTTGATCATTTCTTCACTAGTTCATAATTTTGAGATTTATTTAATTGTTCTTGTCTTGTTCCTTAGTCAGGTTTGAGTTGATTCTGGGCTCAGGAAGAACTGACAGGTTACTATTTCTTCCCATCAAGATCCTCAAGTTTGAGGTCACAGTTGAAAATTTCATTAGTTGGATCTGAAGAAATAGTTCTTTTGAAGCTCTGGAGTCACTCTCAGTTTGAGACTAATTTTGTAATTGTAAGCGGTTGAAATCAGAAGTTGTTTTTTGTGATTGCGCAAATTTAAGGTTTAAGTGGTTTCAGAATTTTGCTGTTTCCCAATTCTTCTCAGTCTAGCTTTACACCTTTACATCAGTACCACTTGTGTGTCTGGTGAATCAATGTTGAAAAGATTTGATGACCTCATGGTCTTATCCATTTAATGATGTTACCCCCTTAGGAAAGTCAGAAGTTCACAAGATGCAGACCGTGCTGCTTTAGGTCGCTCCCACAACTTCCAAGAGGATCTTAAGTCTTACATAGATGTCTGTATTCATGCTGGTTTGGTAAGAAATTTGTAGTTGTATATTTTAATAGGATAACTTGCATTTTTGATAAAGTATACCAGATATCATGGTCCCAGGAGTGAGAAGTGAGTTGACTGTAACTTCATGTTGCATTGTAATGCACCCACATATTTATATGTGGTCGCATATTGCCGTCATCTCTGTCTGGGCATCCAGCGTCCGTAGCTGTATCCCTTAAACCCCTCACAGGATCTTGATGAGATTTGGCAGATGTGTTCCTATAAAGCTGACGACGGACGGCGACGAATTTCAGACCACTCCGGCTACCGGTGTGCTCCCTAGTGGCAATTTTAGTTTTTACACTTACCTCTGTATTTTCGGAGGTCCTCAATGGATTTTTATAAAATTTGGTAGTTAGGCATCTATTAAGGAGATGATAGCATCCTCTCCTTTTTGGACAAATTCGTGGTACTTTGCGCCACCTACAGGGCTCAACATTAACTTTTTAAGCCACTTTGGGCAAGTAGCTGAAATTTTTACTTGCCCGAACAACAAACTCACTTGCCCCAAGTGCAATCTCAAACAGCTCCGTGCATGTGCACACCTAGGTCATGTTTTACTGTAGGGCTGTCTGTGCTGAGCCTGCTCTCGTGCTGTTCATGCTATATGCTCGAGTTGCTATTTTTTAACTATTCTTCTAACCATGGTCATCGGTACCTTGTATTAGTTTAAAATAAAATTTTAACATATAATAATGCCACATGTACTTTTATTTTCAATGAATAATTATATTTTTGAAAATAAACAGACCGCGAAAAAGTCACCCTTCACTTCAGAGTGACAATCCTGTAGACCGTATCCCTCTTCTTTTGGAGTCGCATCTGGGAGCTGGGAATAAGAGTTTCCTTTGGAATTCCCCCCGAATAAATACCTGTCCTTTAAAACTGCTGTGTAGTGTAGAAAATATGTGGTCAATCATTCACTTTTTAGCTTTTGCAATTACCTGTATGACTTACATCTGCCGAGGAACACGGTGCTTCCAGCTGTACTTGGGTAACGCCGGCAAAAATCACACATCATCCCTTGTTCACTGTCTCGCAGACCAGGAAACCTAACTTCCCATGACGGAACCCACCCCGGCATTCTTCTTTTCATATTGTTGCTTTGATTCTTCCTGAGGTCATTTTTTAGCAACTAAACCAAGGACATTTTTATGCGCCCACATATTTATATGTGGACGCATTATGCCGTCATCTCCATCCGTCCGGGCGGCGTCCGGCGTCCGCTGCTCTATCTCCAAAACCCTTTGACATACGTTCATGAAATTTGGCACATATGTTCCATTCATGAATGGGACGGCATGTGCGAACTTTCGGACGGATCCGACTACCGGTGTGCCCCCTAGTGGCAATTTTAGTTTTTTACGCTTACCTTTGTATCTTCAAAAGTCCTGAACGGATTTTCATGAAATTTGGTATGTAGGCACCTATTAGTGAGATGACGCTATCCTCCCGTTTTCAGATGGATTCGACATAGTTTGCGCCACCTAGTGGCCATTTTTAGTGTTTTCGAGTCTGTTTTTGTGCGTCCACCCCTCTATCAACCAAACCGCTCAAAGGATGATTGTGAAAATTGGCATGTATGTGCTTACTATAAAGAAGACAGCTGACAATGATTTTCAGACGATTTGGACTACTGTGGCGCCTCCTAGTGGCAGTTTTTTTTTTTTTGCGCCTATGGCTGTATCTCCTAAACCGTTCGCAGGATCTTTACGAAATTTAATAAGTGTATTTATATGATGTTAACAACAGACGATGACGACTTTTGGACGGATCCGCCTACCAGTGTGCCCCCTAGTGGCAATTTTATTTTTTTACGTTTACCTCTGTATCTTCACAAGTCCTGAACGGATTTTCATGAAATTTGGTATGTAGGCATCTATTAGTGCGATGACGCTATCCTCCCGTTTTCGGATGGATTCGACCTAGTTTGCGACACCCAGTGGCCATTTTTACTGTTTTTGAGTCTGTTTTTTGGCGTCCACCCCTCTATCAACCAAACCGCTATAAGTATGATTGTGAAAATTGGCATGTATGTTCTTACTATGAAGAGGACGGTTGACGCTGAATTTCCCATGACTTTGATTACTGTGGCGCCTCCTAGTGGCCATTTTTTTTGCGCCCATGGCTGTATCTCCCAAACCGTTTGCAGGATCTTTACTAAATTTAGCAAGTGTATTTATGTGATGTTGACAATGGACGATGACGACTTTAGGATGATTCTTACTACCGGTATGCCTCTAGTGGCAATTTTAGTATTTTACATTGACCTCTGTATTTTCATAGGTCTTCAGGTATATACTTTGTGTAGAAATTTGTTTCTGGCATTCTAATGCTGCGCTAATCTCGTATGTTGGTAAATTTGTTTTTAATTCTATGTTTCTGTGGTGCTTTAAGCAACTGATGTATAGGATGTGCTTTTATTATGAAGATCACTCACATTTTGCCCCTAGCCTATTGAGGAGACAATGACCATCCCTTTCCATTTTGCACAGTACAACATACTACATATATGCCCTCTACTGGCCACTTTATGGTACCAATAAACAACCCTAGAAGGATACCGTATACGGTGCAATTGTGGGCGCATTTCAACGCTCTGCGTTGCTCTTGTGTCAGAGTGCAGACGATCAGTAGTATCACGTGACAACCTATTCAGAAACTGTAGGGCTCGTTCAGAGAATCAAAAAGATTTGACCGCGGATGTCATCTGTGCATGCAGCATCACACTCATTCAATTTTCCTTATGGTGCTCATTCGAAGACTGGAGTTTTTTTGACGGCCACCGGGGGTTTTTCGACGGTAATTAGGATTGTGTCGGTGTTCGTTACTTTAGAGCAACTGTCGAACAGAGAATCTTAGAATCTACTTGCCTATGCGGCCAGCTTTTTAACTTGCCCATCGGGCAGGTACTTTTCAAATTTCACTTGCCCGACGCAAAATCTACATGTACACGAGCAATCGGGCAACCATTAGTGTTGAGTCCTGACCTAGTGGCCATTTTCCTGTATTCGAGTTTGTTTTTTGGCGTACAGCCTTGTATCAACCAAACCGCTAGTGATGGTTTTGAAAATTGGCCTATATGTTCTTACTGTGAAAAGGCCGGCTGACGATGATTTTTCGATAACTGCGACTACTGTGGCGCATCCTAGTGGCGTTTTTGTTTGTTTTTTGCACCCATGGCTGTATCTCCTAAACGCTCTACAGGATCTTTATTGAATTTTGCTTGTGTATTTATGACGTTGACAACAGAGGACCACGACTTTCAGACAGATCGGACTACCGGTGTGCTCCGTAGTGGCAATTTTAGTTTTCTACGTTTACCCCTTCATCTTCAAAGGTCTTCAACGGATTTTTATAAACTTTGGTAGACAGGCATCTATTAGTGAGATGACACTATCATCCAGTATTGTGTTGAATTCGAGGCATTTAGCACCAGTTAGTGGCCATTTTTAATGTTTTCGAGTCTTGTTATTTGGCGTCTGCCCCTCTGTCAACCAAACCACTCTGAGGGTGGTTGTGAAAATTGGCATGTATGTTCCTAATGTGAAGAGGAAGTCTGGCGATGATTTTCCGACAAGTTCATCCACTGCGATGCCTCTTAGTGGCAGTTATGTTTTTTTGCTTCTATAGACTTCTAGTGACAATTTCATTTTTTTGTTTTCCCCGGTTTCTTAGAATTTCCTTGACGGATTTTTATGAAATTGGGTAAATAGCTTTGATGACACATACCAGTTTTTGGATGGATTCGACGTGTTTTGCATCATCTAGTGGCCATTTCCATGTTCCAAATAAACGCCCCTAGAGGCACACTGTTTGCATTGCATTCGTTGGCGCATTTCAAGATTCCGCGTTGCTCTTGTTTATTGAAGCTTGCATATATTGTCAAAATGTAGCTAACTTTGGTTAGTAGTTCTCTATTGTGGAATCTCACCAACGTAGGATACATTGTAGTCATCAAGACCTAGTGAAAATAGCCATTTTCAAATTCTAAACCATAAATACCATTATTTTGAAAAATTAAATCACTTAGAAATGAGAGGGTCAATTTTGGTTGCTGTACGATTGCTAGCTGACATTGGTGAGATTCTGGTGTTTATCCAACTGTTTGTAATGTTTCAGGTGAAGAAGGCTCATGCCACTCTGTGCTACCTCCATAGATTTACTAGGAACACCAGTAGTGGCAAGGACTTCTCTACAGCCAACATAGATGTCTATAACATGCTACTAAGGGGATGGGCCAAAAAGGTGTGTATCTTCTAGACCTTGAAACATATGCAAAACACTGCACATGCTGTCTTGTGTGTTTCCTCCCCACTCAACAACAAAAAAAGCTGAAAACCAATGTGTGTGCCTCTGAAACATGGAAAGTGAAAGATAGTGATAACTGATAAAAAGTTCATGGAAATTTTCATAAAGTAAACATAAAACAACAATGATTTTTTTCTAGTGACATCGCGATATCATGCTTGGTAACACTCAGTGAAAATTATTTGTGTTAATGCTTATGTTTGCATTAATATCCTTGGACAGAATGTGGGTTTACAACCCAGGCAGAAAGATAAGTGAACAAAACCAGCCTAACTGCAACGGGCTCAAATGTCAGTGATACTGTAAATACCCATTTACAAACAAAAATCTTTTATGGTAAATAAAGTGCGGAAACAAATTCAGATCAGTTTCGCAACTTCAAGGAAAAGAAACAGTACAGTGGTCAGAAATCATCTAAATGTGGTGACCACACTGAAAAATCCTGTCGGACCAAAAAATCCAGTGGCTGAACAAAAAGAACAATGTACCATTACCATGTGGCCAAGGATCATGATCCGTGCCTGGACAAAAATTCAGTCTTGGTAAATTTTAGATTTGTGCTGTTCACACAAGCATTTCTGGTGCAAACAAAGCTTGCAACAACACACAAGCTTACTGCCCTACACAGCTGTGCTGACACAATAATGCCACCACTGGATTTAGCAGATCAGCCAGAGTATTTACAGGTCCAGCCACTGTACTGTTTCCTCCCTTCGAATTTTTACAATGCTGCATCCTTGACAATCACACATTGCCTCTTTCCAATGCATACTCCACTTCCTCTGTCCCAGTTTCTCCACATTTGCTGAGAGTGGCCTTTCTCAACAAATTCCTTTGGACCTGTTGTGGTATAAGCCAGTAATCTTTGGCAAATACTTTTTTCCCCCCGACTCGTTCCTTAAGTTACAAATTCTCTTTGACGCATCTTCTGGGAGTAGACTTTTCGACCTCTCTCTAGCCCCCTCACCTAGTTGTCCAGAAGGGTACCTTCTTGCTGGTTTTGAACTTTTCCATACCCAACCTTTACTAATAATCAGCAGGTCTCCAACTTCAGCAGAAGCCACTTCTTCAGCATAAGCCTTTCCTGATTCCTAAAATTGTATTAACGAAAAAATTAAACATTTTAAATTTAATGTGGCCATTTCGGCTCAGAAAATATGAATACCAAGCTAAAGTGAAGGCGTCACAAATAAGTCATTCAGATTTGATAAAAAATTTTCAAAATGAATTTCTATGTACGTGACAGCAGGACAAAGGTATGAAACAGAAGTATGGCACATTACATATAGAAAATATCGAGACCGATTTAAATTATCCGCACTGCCTATGTGTCAGCGTTCATTGTGAAATGAATGAGTTGTGCATTATATTTCTCTTCATAACATTGAAACATAAAACAAGTGACCAATGTAATTTTTTTTGAGAAATACACAATATTTTTGACGGCTTTAGCATGTTTAATTAACTTCATATTCAATCGCAGAAATTCATTGGCAGACATAACATACTCCCTAGTATCTAAAAGTAGGTCATGGGCAGAAGTCATATAACACATTTGGTGGTTATTATGAAAAGTTATGATGACTACCTATTTTCTATGCCAATGTCTACATGGACTGCATATACATCAACACATATTTGAATAAGATATGATTAAGCAATAAGGCCCAAGTTATAAGCAATAACGGTGTGTCAATAAAAGTATTTTTTTTTGCATGAATGACGTGCTCCTTAAATATTCTTCAGGGTCAGACCCTGGAATTTAGTGATTCCTACCTGAGCTCACAAGAAGTAGGATGTTGAACCTTGACTTAACGTCTTTGGTCATTTTTCAGACCTCTATCAGATTTCTCCTCTAGTGTGCAGTGGATGTACTCGGTGTCTTTGGCGACGCCAATACATGTCGAGAGTTGTAACGATGATTCGGGCAAGTGAATCTACTACGGTAGATTATGTAGCTCCTGCTGCACACCTGCCTCCGAGGCAGACACTGAGACAGATTACTTCTCAGGAGGACACGTTCCACCTCCACATCAGCTCCCCTCACTTTTAAGGTTCTCAAATGTCTCGCTCTTTTCCTTGTGAATTTCCCAAGAGTTTCCAAAGTTTTTTCTCTTCGCAATTTGTAAAAATGCCACATTCGATGCGACTGGCAGAGCCAGATAAATAGATAAATTTGCAAACCCGCACTTTAGATCAGCCATCACTCAACTAACGCATTGTATGCTTTAGTTTGGTATTTAACGAGTTGGATGAACAAATGTAGTATAATTTCATATTGTAGTGGGAACTACTAAGTGTCCTTAAAATTAATTAAAAACATTTAATCAAACCAATTTAATTGTTGTATTATACCACTGCATTTTTAATGTGTAGAAACGGCGCACAACTAGTGACTGATTTAACATGACAAATACACATACGCGGTCTGAAAATAGTGAAATTCAGACACCTATTACCAAGCCTGCCTGAAGGGCTGACAAAGTTTTTATTGTATTAATTTCAAGGGCATGGTGTCCTCTACATGTTCATGTTGTTATTTTTAGTTTTCTCGTGGGGGCAGCTTCGGTATAAGGGTACAACTTACTGCTGGTTTTTCAAAAGAATGAAATGTACCTCCACGGAAACAGTTCCAGTGTTACCATAGTGCCATTTTTACTTACATTGGTCATAAACCTATCATGTGATATCAAAATTGTTCAAAAAAGATTCTGTTTGAAGCAGAAACTGGAGTAGAAAATTTGGTCAAAAATGACTCATTCCACACCAAGAAATTGTCTCATTTTGCCCCCCAAAAGACTTCCCTTGTATCTCCTAAACCACCAAACTTTGTGGTGTCGTACTTCACCCAATTTCTCTCATCCCTAATGTGATTTATCAGACTAAACATGGATCTGAAGGGCTGACCCCCCACCTTGCCACTTGTTGGCTGTACAGTGGTCGGTGGACCTGTGGACTGATACTTAATATCCTTGCTTGAGCTGCCCACCCTGATATTTTTTAATTGTCACTTTCAAATGCCCACCTTTCAGAAATCCAAGTGTCTTTGTGACCACTTGTCTCCCAAGAATTTTAGCTCTCGAATCTTAGGCAGCATACGCAACTTACCTTTGGGAAAGGTGCAGTAAGTTTCAGCAATGCCTTGCAATATTCAAATGAGGAAAATATCTACTTCTTACACGGTCACATTAACATATGATCTCGACAAGATCGCAATATACTTGGGTAAGTGAATGCATTTCTTATCCTGAGCTTTCCACATCTCCACATGTGTGACATTTCTTTTTCTAGATCAACAAAAGATGGGAACATTAATCCATACAATGTACAGTTCAATGCATTATATCACACTTTACTAGTCTGTGTTGGTCTGTTCTTTTCCTCACCACCTCTTGAGACAATAAACCATTTGTTTTACCAATAATATATCTTGTGTGAGGTTTTATGACTCACTGCATTGTTTTGATTTTTAAGGGTAATAATGCAAGTCTGAGATATTTCCAAATATTACAAGTGCACTTTGATTCACCTAAACGCACTGCTATAAAATCATGAATTCTTTTTGTCACAAAGCATTTTTGTTTTCATTTAAAGCACAACTTGGAGAGGATCCAGAATTTATTTGATCTGCTCAAAGTGGATGGTCTGACACCCAACATGCAGTCATTCGCAGCAGTGCTGGAATGTTTGGGTAGAATTAAACGGTGTGACGAAGTCTTGGTCAGACAGTGTCTTCACCACATGGACAGTCTGGTGAGTTGCTATAGAAACTGTGTTGTTAAAATGTATTGCTATGTGACCAGTCCTTTTACCTGATACTATACTTTTACATTCTACAGAAAAAACTATTAGTCGTTGCTCTCTCGAATGTTTTTCATTCTATTTAGGCCTTAGCTACTGATGGTATTTTGGATGTTTTGCTCACAATTTTGCTTTTGAACTGCATCAGAGCTGTGTTGCATCTCAATCGTGATGAACAGGTGTGTGCGTGCTTGCGTGTTACCTGCTGTAGTCGCTTTTACTTCATTGTTTAGACTTGTTCATTATGTTGGGTTAAGGTACGTTTTGCATTGATTATTGAATTTTTCACTCCTGATACAAATTAGATCACAATGGCAATAATGGCATTTTCTAAGCCAACACTAACGCGTGTTATCTTACTCAAGTCTGGTTACTAAAACCTGTGCCTAAAGCAACTTTCATCTACAGTTTGGTCTCTAGAGCATGCAATCAATGATTTGTGTTCTGAGTCCTGTACACACGTTCCTTCTGGCAAGGGAGACAATTCTTGTTACAACAGGTCATTAATTTGACAGCCACTGGGCAGGGCTGATAACCATTCGCTTCAATCTACAACCTTAGAAAGTCCAGTGATAAAGTGTTTTTAGATAAGTAGCTGTTGATTCTGCACAATACCAACAATATTAATTACCCATTTTTACATTTTTAGTCAATGCGATGCATCTTGTGCATAAGAATGTGCATGAAGTGTTTGCTTAATATGGGCATAAATGGTCACTGTTTGAGAAGTGTCTTTTGGAAAATTTACATTATTCAGCATGATGTAATCTTTGTTTTTCTAAATGACAACTGTTAACTTTCAGAACTTGAATGTAAAGAACATTGTGAATGAATGCTGGTTTCAGGGAGACGAGAAGAGTTATGTTGTCAAGGTAATCAACAGATAAATCCTAAATGGACTGATAAATCAGTAGTTATGTCTAAAACTTAGATGAATTTGTTATATAATAGTCAGGTGCTGGAAAATCGCAGTAGTTCCTTGAATTATGGGATGTACATTTAAACATAATGGTTCATATCAACACGTACGTTTTGAGTCTCATTCATTTGCCTTTTACAAACCGTTCAGTCTACCGTGTCTCATTCTTTTGTGTACCTGTGATAGTATTGTGCAATAGAATTGGTTGATATATTGCTGCGCTGAGTTGTTAAAGCCAAAATGACAAGTTTTAAACTGGAATGAGTCATATTAGCAGCAGTATAGCTTATCATAAAAGCTGTCGATGAACACTTCCAGTCCATGGTGTTTTGTGTATTAAATGCTAAATTGTCATATGAAAATATAAAAAAGGGGTCCATGGCTTTCACCCCAAATTTCAAACCAAAACCGTGTTTTTTTACAGGTAGCACTGCATGTAATTCTATCATGTTTTAACATGGCTTGATAATTTAGTCAACATTTTCTTAACCAGGCAATAAAAAGTGTTGATCCTGACTTCATGCTAAACCCTCCACCCACGGGTGATCGCTACAACTGTGCCTTGGTGGACGATCTGAACCATGTGAACATGGTTTGTGAGAACCCGTTTGCGGGTGTAATAGACTCGTCCAGCCTGAGGGAGCGTGCAGACCAACAGTTATACTGGGAGAAACGGATGTTTCTATCAGTAAATTCCATCGAGCAACTCCCGCCCCCTACAGACAAGACAATAGAAATGGTAAGTCAATTGTAGTTTATGATACACTAAACATTGTTTTTGCATATTTTAACAAATCTTGGTATTACTCTATCTCTGACGTTTGAAAGTTTGACTCTATGCACCCGTGTTTGTAAGCTCGGATGGGCCAAGTTTGCCGCTGACCAGCATCTCTGGCGGCCATCTGGAAGTTAACATTTTTTATTTGACAAGTTATGGAGATGGTGATCGTGATACTTGCTGAACTTTATCTTTATTTTCTGATTTGAGTAATCAATTTGTAATATTTGGACTTCCGTTAACCTCGTCTTTATTTTCTAAGATGAAATGTGAAGTTACCTTATAAATGTCATGTAATATTTTAAATCCACCTTTAATACTTGCTAGCAGCTGGCAAACAAAGAGATAGCACAGGCATCGAATTCTTGAATTGCGAAATTTTGTGTATGGGCTGGAGGCCTTTTGTGCAACAAGAAGATAAACTTCTTCCATGCTGGAGTGGTCATTTTTCGTGGCACCTAAACAAACTATAATATTCTTTTCACTAATTATAAAATGTCACTTTCTGAAAACTTGCCCCACAGGGCAATATGTTGAGTAGAAATTTAGTGTTGCTGTCACCAGAGAGATGGCATTGTGGTCTTGTTGTAGCGAGAGAAGTTGAAGATGTTGCATGATGAGTGGAAAACAAGCCTTCTAGTATCATTTAATAGAAAAGTGGAATCCCTTAATAAACGTAAGTAATACTTATTTTCAGCTAGGGGTCGTTTTATCAAAAGGTAGGAAACTATTATGCTGCGCTATTTTTAGTAGAGTGAAAATGTTGTAACTGACTTTAAGTTGGTAATTTTTTAAATTCAGACTTAGCAAACGCCTTTGTGCATTAAAAGTGCAGCCATGTTCTGTGTGCATATTGGGATGCAGAATGCTTGCAATGAGTGTAAACAGTTTGATTTCGGATCGCATGCAACCATATCTATGTTTTGTAGACATGTTCCCAATTGTGCACATCTGTGTATTACATCACTCTTTTGAACATGGGAAGCAATGAAGGCTGTCTGAAAAGACACACCTTCAAGCACATGTCTTAAATCTCCCATTATACCTGAAGTCTTGATTTCAAATCCTTGAATGACCAGGCTGTTTTGTTGATCAATCTTCTTGTAATGTAACTAAATGTTCTGAAATGAACTCTGTATTATTTTTTGAAGACGTATACTCTCCACCCATTGTTCATTGTGCTCATTTATGAGACCATTTCACGGTTGCATAACACAGTCCAGTGAGGCAGTCAAATATGTTGCATAACATAGTCCCAAGAGGCACACCCAACTATGTTCCCTAAATTTTCTGCGCATTTATTGACTTATTGCAAAAACTGGTTTTCTTTTATTGTGCTTTTTTATCGTCTTTCCTATGTCGAGTTTTAGCTTTGGCAAACAGGTAGACTAGACTCTACATTATTCTTGATATGAGGTGAAATTAAACAGGGCCCTTTTCATGTAACGTGCCTTGTTTAAGACCATAGTCCCTCTTCATTTTGGTTGGAATAAGGGCTCGCTTTTAAGATGTGTTATTAACAGAAAATGTCACAAGTAAAAGAGGTACTCACAATGATAAATTGATAGAAAAACATAACATTACGTAGTGATCAGACGAAGCTGAAAATGGAACATAGTTGAGTCACTATAAGGAAAATTAAATCTATTACTGGACTTACAGATTGAGTTGGCTACATTGCGTCATCCTCTCGCAAGGTAGCCAACTCAATCCGTAAGTCCAGTAATAAATTTAATTTTCTACATATTATTTACTCAACTGGATGACTGAAAGTATTCATCACATTATCACTAAGGACTGACTCATGCAACCGTACACATATGCTCAGCAGCTATCCCTTCGTGAAGTTCACTCTGATCAATGCGATAGACCATATACTGATGTGTTAAGTTGTTTAATCATCACAGCAAACCATGTGCTCAGCAACTATCCCTATGTGAAGTTGTTTGTTCTGATCAATGCAGCAGACCATATACTGACATCATGTTTAGTTGTTTAATCATTACAGGAGACCATACGCTCAACATGTATCCCTACGTGAAGTTGTTCAAACCAGAAGAGTATGTGGAGCTCATTCTTCAGGTAATGTGTCACGGTAGTTCTGGGCTCACGCTCATTTGGTACAAAATTCATCATTTTCTGTACTTCGGCACTGTACATATTTAATAAAAGACCAGGTTGTGCAAGGAAATTAGTATGCAACCCATATTTTGGAATGAAAATGAACTGTTGAAGATATCCAGTCAACTCTTTAAGGCATTGTGCATAATCACTGTCATCTGGACATAGTTGCTACGACATTTCTAATTCATTTCTAATCTTGCAAAACACGTTTAAAATCTGCACTTTAGTTTACTTCGAAATAGTCAATAATCACATTGTCTGCTTTGTGATTAGCTGATGTATTGGGTATTTCTATCTTGTGTCTGAATTTGAAATCATACTTGATCTTAAGATCATGTAGACCTCATCTTGGAACACTAGGATCACTCAACCAATCTTGAGATTATGTAAAGAAGAGGTTTATGTTATTAAGCTTTCAAACGTGTATAAAGTTACATGGATTTTAATATGTTTCAAATTTTCAGCTTCTTTCTTGAAAATTCATTTAATACAAAGTAGAAAAAAGAAAAAAACCGCGGCATTTTGAAGCACCAGATCGGCAAATGCTGCAGAAAACTATTAAATGACGCAACCACTCAACGACTTATTAGCCTTGCAAAGCATAAAGACATGATGACAAACTCAATTTCTTCCTGCAGGTCGTGTCAATCAGTTAATTTAATCAGTATATCACCATGACATTTCTTATGACATTTACAGGAAATCCAGCTTCTGGCCACTCAGTCCAGTAGTTTCAGCCCTGTTATCAGCGTACTTTGGAAGCGACTTGCTGAGCGTGCTCAACGCAAGTATATCATACAGGACAAACTGCTCAACAAACATGCTGAGAAGGTTAGTATCACCTGGTACTGCTCATGGACATCTGTGATGTAGTTCTAAGGTGCCAGCCTCCACAGACTGTTCAGAATATTTGGTTTCAACATTTTCAAACTCTGTTTTTAAAACATTTTTTGCAAATATATTTCATAGTGCATGAGCATTTATTGGTTTCTGGTGAAAATAACCACTTCTTGGAGGTGTCTAGGAAGTGCACGGTTTGTTTAAATCTAACTTGAATTTATAACTCCTTTTTATGTGACAACATGTGGGTGTTGATGTCATCATGTCCAAGTGTCCACTCAATATCTCAAATGCCCCTGATCAGATCTTCATGGAATTTGGCACAAGGGTGTTGGGCATCACTGTGACTTTGGGGGCTACTTTTTAATCTGCCTAGCCCCTAGGCCTTTCAGTGTTATTTGGGGGTGATATCTAGAGAACTGATGGATGGATTTCAATGAAACTTGCCACATAGGTTTGTGACAATAATGTGTCGGCATCAGTTGATTTTCGGCTGAGTATGACCACTGCAACCCCCTGGTGGCCATTTTAGTGCTTTCAGTACTTGGAGGAAGAGTAGATCGGCATGTTTTCAAGACAATCAGTTGATGGATTTCAATGAAAAAATGTTTGTTTAGTTGAACATGATTTGAAACTGGATTTTTTTTTGTTTTTCGTGTGTTATTTTAGCATTCAATTGAAATTTAAGCTTTCAGAAAAATATTGCAAAATATGGATTTTTAGCGTGGTTGTTATGTTCCATTTGGGTTGGCTGCCCTGCATGTGGTATTACTTTAGTAATTGTTTCATCATGTTAACAACCATAGGTAGCTTAACACACTCTCTCTCTCTAGGTATCTGAAGTGTACAGTGAATTTACTGATGTCTACAATGGTCAGTTGACCAATCACCGGGAGGCGTGGCTTGATATAGTCCATCGGCATGACGCGGGTACCACCTTGGACGTTTCTGAGAAACACTGGCCTTGGCATATCATCAGATCTGTAAGCGGTGTTGTATAAGAATTTTGCCTTTTACAAAGGAGAAATACTTGTTTACGTTATGGCGTGCATCGTCTGAAGTTATTACATTATTAAATTTCGCCAAGTATGTTGTTCTGACATCAAGTTTTTTCCTTTTTTTGTTAGTTTGCACTCTACAGGCCACATTTGTTGTCCAATTTTCATGAAATTTTTACACAACTTGTAGTTCTGGAAATACTGGAAGCCTATTGTTTTTGGTCATGATCGGATTCAAGATGGCGCATGTGGCAGCCATTTTGTTTCCGATTTATGATTCAGTTGCTCATAGAGGCTGCAATTTTTGACGTATCAAGTTGAAAATCACCACGACCATAAAGCTATAAATGTTCTACAACTATGCCAGAAATCATTGTCTGATCAAAGATGGCGGAAATATCGACAATTACGCATGCGCACTTCGATTTTGGGCAAAAAATTTTTCTCCTGTAGAGGGTGCACTATAGGACCAACTGCTTCGAAATTTTTTAGGTGTTAGTTTTATATGGCACCCTATTATGCAATCTTTAAAAACCGGAAGTTGCTTTCAAGATGGCGGATCTGGCACACTTTGACCCATTTTCAGTTGTGCTGGGGTGCCATTTTAAACGGGAAGAGAAAATGACATGACTTTTTGCATGTGGATTCTCTAAGGTATGTTCTTTCAAATGAAATTCAACAATTTTTTCTCAGGCTAACCGTTTTCAAGTTATTTGACTTTGAATTTCAAAAAAACACAAAATTTCACGTAAAATTTACGGAATATTGCGAAACTATCAATTTAGATAAGAGTTTTGAATGGGCTTTTAGACGATATTTCCCATTTTTCGGTAGGATGTCTACTTTTTGAATTATCCGAGATTTTCTGATTGCGCTGTTCCTTTGTTGAGCGCTTTTGCTGCATTGATGTTGGTTTATCTTCTATTGAACAAGACTGTAGCCTATTTCTGACTGATTTATGACATCTAAGTTTGTCATATGAATGTTATATGTTGTTCATCATCATGGCCACCATCATCATCACATTTGTCATCTTTGTCATCATCTCCGTCGTCGAACTATATTCGTCATATGAATCATTACTTGTATGGCTCATCATCGCCACCATCGTCGTCATATTCATCATCTTCGTCGTCATCTCTATCGTCGTCTTTTCTGTTAATTTCGCCAAGTTTTGCTCCTCGGAGCGCTTTCATTTAGTATTTCCCCTCTGCTACTGATAGTATCCTCCATTACTTGCTTAAGCAGTAAAGTTTATTGAACCATGATACTGATATGTTGTGTAAGATATTCAGTCAGAATGAATGTACTTTGTCAGTGCAGCCCAGTTTTTTTCTAAAACTTTACCCTTGTTATTAATTGGAATTACCATCAATTCCGTGGGTCAGAACATTGTGATGCTTTATGGGCAATTTGTAAGAATGGTCTCGGGTCCAGTTTGTAAAATTCAGCTGCACGGACTACTTTACAGACAAATAAATATACAAGTATCGACTGTGTGCACTTCATTTTGCATAGAGGTTACCACATGTGTTCATGTGTCTCCATGGCCTGGCATCTCAGGGCTCGACGCTGTTAAAGTTGCCAGGTCGCATCGCATTTTGCGACCTAGCCAAAATCCCAGATCACATTTTCAAAATCCAGCTCGCATTTGTAAATGCCAGGTCGCAAAATTTTTCTGCCATTTTTACGCGCCAAAATTGATTTTCAGGTGATCGAGAAAATGTTTAGATTATGCTTTTACCTGCAGTATTAAATACTCACAAATTTCAGATCGAAAAATTGACTTCGTTCATGCAGGTACAGCATTCGGGGCTTGGAATTTTCCGCGGAAACTCTGATTTCCGCCCTTTTTCAAATGTTCAGTCCGCGTATTTTATTATATTTCTGCGTAAAAAAAATTGGTTTTGATGTAAAATTTCCGCAGTAAATTTCTTTCTTACCACGGCGTTGCCGACGACTTTCACCTCGAAAAGCGGAAGTTGCTCTTTATGTTTCGGACATTGCCGGGCACCTGGGATAGCGTTGTGGATTTCTTCAATGGCGTCTCGTGAGATTGTAAATCACGGTGACAAACACTACGACTCTGCAGCCAAAAATGTGTAAAATGTGTGGAGGTGGGAGTGAACGGACGAGCTAAACAGACGTAGACGCACGCTTCTGGAGGTGGTACCTTTTTTCTTAGTCCTCCCGATTTTTGTCGGCAAAAGGTCCACAATCGACACAATTTCAAGGCTGGGTGCACGCATGTTTCGGGCCAGCCATGAAAATTTCCGCTTTTTTTGTCATGGGTCATTCCAAGCCCTGGGCGTTACTGTTCTTCACGACCACCATTGAAAGGCTCTAGAGCGCAAGGCTAGTTGCCGACGTGAAAGTTGAATCAGTGCTCTCAAACTGAAGCGTGCATTTGAGTAGCTAAGTTTACGATGTGAAAAGGGAAAAAAATGCCCATTGAAAAAGTATCCGGGATTTTGCTAGGTCTGACCTGCTACTGGCTGTCATCAAAGTCGTTAAAGATTCAAACTAACTCCTAGTGCAAAGTCCCTCCCCTTTTTGTTCGCAGCCCAAGTTTTGCAATTTAACTAATGATGTTTGAAGAACATCTGTTGAAAAAAATCCGTGAAACGATGCCCCAACCGAATGACCTTATTTGGATGCGCAGGAACAATTCAGTGCAAATTTCACAACAAAAATGTGGTACTTATGCTGTTTACGTACTCAACAATTAGTTTTCCATGAAATGAATAGCCTCGAAATAATTCCCGACTCCCTCCGTGCAGTTTTCCATCGGTTAATGGCAAGTTTGCTCCTCAATACCATCCAAGTACGGGAAAAATAGATCAGTCACAAAAATGACACGCATGTCACTAGACGTGTTAACTTTCTTTCAGAGGTATAAAACAAAGCGGGGATTTGGTTTTTACGCATATTGAGAAAAGACGTTTTTTGAAAACTGAATTTGTTGTGTAAAATGAAAGTGAGACCATATAAGCTGCGTGTCAATTTTAAACCACACGCGGTCGTTTGTTGTGCGCTAGCCTGAGGTGTGGGCGCTTAATTGGAAATTCTCAAAATTTAAGGGGCGACTCTTAGTAGATCAGTGAGCGCTTATTATGAAACACTTCAAAGGTAGGGAGTAGGCTTGTGCGTGAGCATATTCGTTAACCTGAGTGTTTGCGGTAATAAGATATTAAAACACTGCAATGGTAAGAAACGTTATAGTAATACGATTTTGCGAGGCAAACTCCATCTAGTAGGGGTGACTTTCTGGATATCGTTACCACCTACACTGTACCCTTTTTAGCCACCCAGAATAATTTTGTTTTTAACTGTCCGCTTCAGCCGGAACATTTTGTTCTTGACAGGGCTTTTCAAGTATATTGGGGGGAAGAGCAACTCGGAATGATATTTAGAGAACTGATTGATGGATTTTTATGAAACTTGACAGAGAGATGAATGATATCAATTCATTGGTTTTATTTGATTTTCGGGTGAATTCGAGTTCTGCAGCACTTCTTACTGACCACTAGAAACTTATTGTTGTCGATGCTTCATGGGCACATTTGAATACTTATAGGACGGGAGACCAGATGTGTAACTGAGTAAGTTTTATCCTGAATAAGAATTATTATGTTTTGTAGCTTGGAAGTTTCCTGTATGATATTATTCTCTATGAAACTAAAATTGACCGGAATACCTTAAAGACAACTGGTGAAAGGTAAAAAACGCTTTCATATTGTTATGTCTGTTTGAATTCAATGAAAGACTTCAGATCTTAGAACTTAGAAATTATATAATGTTAAATAGACATTTTACATTTTAATGTTTCAATTGAAGTGCAGTTATTGAACCTGATTTTGGTAGAGAGAAGCTGCCCGCTTTGCTCTTAGAATGAAGTACTCAACATGTACATTGTTAACTTGTAGTTGTCTGTGTAATAAAGGCTTAAAACATCAGTGACGTTTAATGCTCCACTCATAGAGTTTCTAACTATCGATGGTGAGCATGTCAAAAGTGTAACTTTTGATGATTTCGTTTTGTGTTCCTTTGATCATACTTTTTCATCATTTCAGGCATATGATACCTGCCTTTTACACAGTGTTTCGCAAGAATCACAAAAGTCTGCAGATGACTGAAGAAGTGAAAGTAAGTTTTAAATTGATAGTTTCTTATTTTCACAACCAGAAAAGCATTAATACCTTGACAGTTTCGGCTCCTCTCCTGATTTTGTTAGAGGGAAGCTGTGTGCTCTTAGAGTGAAGTACTCGACATGTATACTGTTAACTTGTAGTTTCAATAGTTGTCTGTTAAGCCTATACTACACTACACTGTCAAGGTATACTTTTCTGGTTGTGAAAATAAGAAACAATCAATTTGTACCCTACCAACCGCATGAAATTATTTAGTGATAAGTTCCAAAATATCATGTTGTTCCTTTGTGAACCATCATATGAACACTATTTTCTGTATGTCATCAGTTCAGTATGTTCTGAGCATTAGAATTTTCAGTGCAATTGTTTACCGTTATGGTAACTGCATAATTGTCACTACAGTTGGAGGTGCTACTAAGGAATGGAGGTTCCTTTTTTAACACCTGAGTAGATTTGAATGCAGAAACTTTTCATCACAATTGTGTTTACCATTTGATTTCCTTAGTGAATGCATGTATACTGAAGGTACTGTTGTTGCACTAACGCCCCCTGGTGAATCTAAGAGTCATCCATTAACCAGATTAATGGTGTTTATTATTTTCAAATTTGTCAGCAAAAAAATATTACCTCCAGAAAAAAATCTATTAAATTCAGTATTTTTTGATTTTGTATTTAAAAAATGCAAGAAAATGGAATGGAACATAATTTAGAAATTGCTTTGTGTGACATGAGCTAAGGATTAGGTTGCTATAGCAACATTATTTTTTTGCCAGGATAAATCATTTTTATGTTGTTTTTGGAATTTTTTTATTTAATTGAATGTTTGCAGAATTGTTAAACCTTGCCATTTTTAGCCTCACCCAACATTAGTCACCTTATACAAAGAAGCTGGGTGGAAGGACCTAAATTTTGAGGTCCATGAATTACCCATGTTGGTCCCTCCAGTACCTTGGACCAGTGTTACATATGGTGGGAACTTACTGGGAAGTAGTGAGTATAGATTTAATTACCTGTATTGGTCTCTACGAGACATTGAACCACAGTTACATGTGGTGGAAAAAACTAATTGGAAAGTTGTGAGCATACAAGCACTTAGAGGTCCATGAATTACCAGCATTTGTCCCTCCAGTGTTACCAGGGATCAATGGAAAGTTGTGAGCATACAAGCACTTAGAGGTCCATGAATTACCAGCATTTGTCCCTCCAGTGTTACCAGGGATCAATGGAAAGTTGTGAGCATACATGCACTTAGAGGTCCATGAATTACCAGCATTTGTCCCTCCACTGTTACCAGGGATCAATGAAATGTATTATGAACAGTTTTTGCAGACATAGTGGGTAAATGTTTCAAACTTTAGTGGCAAATATGTGTTGGTGTGTCAGTAAAGTGCACTGAACTGCAGGATGAAAATTACTTTAATTTAAACAACACAATTTCCACTTCTTGTACTACTGTGTTACGTGTAACATGTTTCTCACTGGAAAGTAAAAGTTCAAGTACATAGCTTTGAGTTCATGCTTTCAATTGCCCATCTTGACAAGCTATTCACAAGACCCTCAGCAGAGTGTCCTCAGTCTTTTCACAGACACCTTTCATTGGTCATAATTTATCATAAAAGTGTAATATATAAATTCTTGTCATCAATTGTTATAAATTCATTTGATAATTTATTTTTTAAGTTTTCTTATCACTGGAGAATGATTTATGATCAAAAGAGATTTTCCATGAATTTTTCAATGAATTATGATTGCTTATCATCAACCTGATGGTCATTTGTTGTCAGCATGATGAGCGCTTGTTGTCAGCCTGGTGATAATATATTGTCAGCCTGGTGGTCATTTACTGTCTGCCTGATGGTCATTTACTGTCTGCCTGATGGTCATTTACTGTCTGCATGATGGTCATTTATTGTCTGCCTGATGTTTATTTATTGTCAACCTGATGGTCATTTATTGTCAGCTTTATGATCGTTTATTGTCAGCCTGACATGAATTCATATCAACCCTAATAGCGGCGGGTCTCCACTGATATTGATCCCAATCTCAAAATTAGAAAATCAAAAGTTCTAATTAAAATTAGGCTGTCGGTATTAAAATGTTGGTGAATTTTAATTCGCTTGTTCTACATCATCATTGTTAATTTTATTAATATATATTTAGTAATAATAATAATATTATTGTTGTTGTTGATGCCTTCTCTAATTTTGTATTGGACTAAATTGCAGCTCAACTAGTGCGAGTCAATGGGATGACTCAGCAGCAGATGATAGAACTGAAAAAGCTACCTAATAACCAAATGAATCCAGTTCTCGACTCACTCAATGTTCTCACAGCCTGCCCGTGGAAGATTAACAAGCCAGTAGGTTAACTTTGTATCATTGGGTATGAAGTAGTATACCACACAATTGATTGCTCAGTGACTTAATTTCTGCTGGGCCATACGATGCATGAATATTTTTCCTACAACTCAGTTAACATCTCGGATAAGAGCTGCGATGTAGTAGAAATCTCCAGAAATAACCTGCATCTGTGAGACGTTTTTCAGCGCATGATAAGGCATCCCCTGCTGACTAATGTACCTTTAGGAAGTTTTCACCACCTGGGCGGTAATTTTAAAAGTTCCTAAATGACAGCATCATTTTAAAATGGCTAGTTTCATTGTTAAAGGTGTTTTGCTGATGATGATCTGGCAGTAACTGATGTCACCATTCAGTGTGAAGACAGAGTTTCCAGACATATTTTACTGTTGAACAAAGCTTCCAGAAGCTCTAAACAAGATGTGTTGTGTATTAGTGTAAGGGAACATTCACAGCTTTCAGCAATTGTACTGAACAACCCCCCCCCCCCAGAAAGTGTGTAAGATTATGTTGATAGTTTGGTGACCAAACACAATTGATTTTTCAATTTTATGTTGCGTACTAAGTGAGAGCTACAATTTTAGAAATTTTTACTTCATTCATGACATTTTATGTGTGTGAATGAACAGAAATTTTTTAACTGCAAGTATTTTATCTTCATGTTTTTTATTGTCACAAAAACATTCAGTTGTTAATCTCTCTCCTTACTGCTTGAGAACTTGATACAGAATTCTGTATGGTCGCTCACAAGCTTCTTGTTTGCAGGTTCTAGACCTCGTCATTGACATGTTCAACAACAAGGGTGACAAGGACCTTGATATACCCCCTCCTGTTTCCGAGTGTCCCCCATTGCCAAAACTGACCTTGTAAGTACACAACTATCTGTGGTAGTGCTTTTGGTTGATTAAACTCCACTGACGATCCACTGATCAATGCTGTACAGTTGTGTTTTTCTTTTGTATTAGTATATAGTATTTATTTATTTATTATAGTGACGAGTACAATTAAATCAATTTTGTATAACATTCGTAATAGAGATAAGTACCCAGCCCAGTTTGGCTTATTAGTCACTTTAACCACACAACTCAGATGTAGGCCTACCATAAATGCGTCGGTTTCTAAGTCCAAAAGCAGACTTGATATATTTGGCAAATTGCCTACTAGGGAAATACTGAAATAGCAGTTTTAACGTATCTAATCTACTGAAATCTACAAAGTTCAGGATTTGAAGTGAAACATTAAACAGAATAGACCTTGGTGAGTTACAAAGAGAACAATCAAACACAAAGTGTAGCTTATCTTCCACAGAGCCAGAGTCACAACACAAGCGAAGTCTTTCACTTACTGGAGTGTTTACATAACGTCCAGTTTCCAAGTGCAATGGGAGATTTCCTGCTCTAAGCTGAGCCAAAAGAGACCGCTCGGAACGAGTTAAATTAATCTTTACATATGGCTCAGTTAAAAACTCATGCTTAAATAAAATATAGGTTCTTAACTTGGGTTTTGTTACAACAGATTCAGCCCAAGCATGTTTCACGTATTCAAATAGTTTGTTTCTAGCGTCTACTATGTTACAAGTAGTCAAATTTTACAAACAGGATTGCATACCAGTTATGTTAAACATATCTTCCCTAACGCTCTACCAGAAGCTTCAGATAATGTATTCAAATTTTCTTTGAAGTCAAGGTGTTGATCCAGAATACAGCCTAAATATTTGTATGAGGATTTATAAGAGATGATACTGTTCAAAATAAATTCAAAATTGCTTCTAGGTATAGACTTAGCTCGAAAATGTACAACATTAGCTTTTGCCATGTTCACAACCATTCTCCAATTTTTACACCAGTTGTTTAAAACCTTCAACATATCTTGCATGTAATTTTCATTCTCAGACAAAAGTGCAATATCGTCGGCATAAAGAAGCACTGAAATATTGTGCGGGCCACATTGGGCATCTTTACCCAGTTTTTTAATATCCAGAGCTCAGTCGTTTATATGTAATGCAAAGAGTGTCGGTGATAAAACGTTCCCCTGACGGACACCATTTTCAGGAGTGAACCAACCACTGTACTGAGTGCCATTTAATCGTGTACAGTTCAATGGACTTCTGTAAATGATACGAATTGCATCATACATTGTACCATTAATATTATTTTGCAGTAATTATAAAACAGAAGTTCATGGTTTGTCCAGTCAAAGGCTTTTTTCATGTCCACAAATGTAGATAGGTTAGACGACTTTCTTGTTTGAATAATTGGTGACAGGACATATAAGTGATCAATACAAGACTGTTGGCTTTGAAAACCATTTTGCTCATCAACTAAAATATTGTTCTGTTCACAGACATCCAAAATTCTATTATTCAGCACAGCACTGAAGATTTTATAAATATTGGAAAGAAGACTAATCCCACGGTAGTTCAAAGGTAACCTAGGGTCTGTATGTTAATATGGATTTAGGTTGAGCTGAGCCACCACGAGCTTGCAATTGACTGAAAATGTTGGGGTATTTTTTAGGGGTAGTGCAATGAAGGTACCTATCTTTAATTGTCAAAATTCTTGGGATACAGTTTTATCCCACATAGTTGACAAACAATTTCCCAATTTGTACCATGTAGAAAGAGACTCAGTGCTAAATATTGGATCACAAACAGTACTATTATTGCCCATGGTCTGAACATGGTGATTCTCTTGTTTCTTCTAGCTCCTTTGCAGTGTCTGTAATGGTCACCTTATCTAGAAAGAACTCCAGTGCTCAACTTTTTGACCTGCGTCGCCAATGAGACTTCAGATTGTGTTTGGCAACCTGGGAAAAATCTCGAGTTGCCACATAGTTGCCACTGCGAGTATCAAAGTTAGACAATAAATCCACCTAAATTGGTTTCAAATTCCGTGTTGACTTTCAAACTTCAAATTACTAACAGTTTTCTTAGATTCACAATTGTTCTGTTAGTTTCATGAAATCAGTGCATTTGCCACCACAGCAGTCATCAGACATCACACACGTGCTTAAATTACAACAGGAGGTAAACAGATGGTCGTAATTGTTCAGCTAAAATCAGTGAAATATGCACCACCAGTGTACACAATGGTCTGCTTCCCATGTTGGTTGGTTGGCGGGGAAGGTATTGAGTTACAGAATGAATGTACACGTTTTTATGCGCCCATATATTTATATGGGGGACGCATTATGCGGTCATCTCCGTCCGTCCGTCTGGCGTCTGTCCAGCGTCCGTGCATCCGGCGTTCGCTGCTCTATCTCCAAAATGCCTTGACGTATGTTCATGAAATTTTGCACATGTGTTCCTTTTGTGGATGGTACGGCATGAGCGAACTTTCGGACAGATCCGACTACCGGTGTGCCCCTTAGTGGCAATTTTAGTTTTTTACGTTTTCCTCTATCTTCAAAAGTCCTGAACGGATTTTCATAAAATTTGGTATATAGGCACCTATTAGTGAGATGACGCTATCCTCCTGTTTTCAGATGGATTTGACGTAGTTTGCGCCACCTATTGGCCATATTTACTATTTTCGAGTCTTGCGTCCAGCCCTCTGTCAACCAAACCGCTCAAAGGATGATTGTGAAAATTGGCACGTATGTTCTTACTATGAAGTGAACAGCTGACGAGGATTTTCCGATGACTTCGAATACTGTGGCGCATCCTAGTGGCAGTTTTGTTTTTTTTTGCGCCTTTGGCTGTATCCCCTAAACCGTTTGCAGGATCTTTACTAAATTTAGTAAGTGTGTTTATATGATGTTAATAATGGAGAACGACGACTTTCAGACGGCTCTGACCACTGGTGTGCCACTTAGTGGCAATTTTATTTTTTTAGGTTTACCTCTGTATATTCGAAGGTCCTCAACGTATTTTCATACAATTTGGCATTCATGCATCTGTTAATGAGGTAACGCTATCTCTCCGTTTTCAGATGGATTGGACCTAGTTTGCGCAACCTAGTGGCCATTTTTACTGTTTTCGAGTCTGTTTTTTGGCGTCCACTCTATCAACCAAACCGCTTTCAGGATAATTGTGAATGATTTTCTGACGAGTTCGACTACTGTGGTGCCTCCTAGTGGCAGTTTTTTTATTTGCGCTCATTGCTGTATCTATTAAACTGTTGGCAGGATCTTTACTTAATTTAGCAAGTGTAATTATATGATGTTGACAATAGACGACGTCGACTTTCAGACGGATCTGACTACTGGTGTGCCCCCAGTGGCAATTTTAGTTTTTTACGTTTCCCAGTCTGTATCTTCAAAGGTGCTCAACAGATTTTCATAAAATTTTGAATATAGGCATCTGTTGGTGAGATGACGCTATCATCCTGTTTTTGGATCGAATCGAGGTATTTTGCGCCATCTGGTGGCCATTTTTGCTGTTTTCAAATCTTGTTTTTGGCGTCCACCCCTCGATCAACCAAAGCATTCTAGGGATGGTTTTGAAAATTGGCTTATATGTTCTCAGTGTGAAGAATATGTTTGATGATGGGAACTGACTACTGTGGCGCCTCCTAGTGGTAGTTTTGTTTTGTTTTGCGCCCATAGCTGTATCTCCAAAACCCACTGCAGGATCTTTATTAAATTTAATAAGTGAATTTATATGAAGATAACAGACGACGTCTTTCAGGCGGATGGAACGGACGCTGTGCCCACAAGTGGCAATTTCATTTTGTTCTGTTTTCCTTTGTTTCTCTGAAGTTTCTTGACAGATTTTTATGAAATATGGCATGTTCCCGTTTTTGGATGGATTGTACATTTTTGCGCCATCTAGTGGCCATTTTTATGATACAAATATACAACCCTAAAAGCACACCATTTGCAATGCTTTTGTGGGCGCATTTCAACGCTCCGCGTTGCTCGTTTGTATAGTCGAACTTTTCAACGGATCCTCGGATTTTAATTGGCGAATTTAGATTTTGCTTGGTGGTCTCGTATTTTCACTAGGTCACCAAATGCAACTTGGCATTAAGCCAAGCTTCGAGCGCTGATTTATCATCCCATTTGTGTTGCATGACTTACATTCTAGTGACAATGTTTTCATAGGCATAAAATTGACATGAAAACAATATTCAAAGGTTGTTTTGTCATTCAAACCATTGAACTTAACTATGGACATTTCTATGCAGAGACATGACAAGTGCTGAAAAGTCTAAGCTGTTACGAGAAAGGATGCGTCTCAAACAGAAACAGTCTGAAATGTACAGTCTCTGGTGTAATGAGCTCTACAAATTGTCCATCGCTAACATGGTCAGTAACTGGATTTGACTGCTCTTTTGTCTCTTATTTAAATTGTATCAGTGATAATTACTGCTTGTTCACTTTCCTTAGGTGAAGCAAGCTTTTTGTCTATCAGTAACATATTCAGGAGCTGTGGATTAAAGTGGGCCAGTGCTGTTCTCGTCATTTGAGAATTTTGTTTAGTAATTATATTAGTCATAATTACTGCTTTTTCACTTTCCTTTCTATCATGATCACTGTCTACTGTAGAACCATCGAACAGTGACCAAATTTGGCAAAGTTTAAGCATCATATCACGGAAATGGCAGATTAGATTCGTAGAAAACTTTCAGGCCTTATATTTTATGTACTGTTCTCCAAAACTCTGTTTGAAATTTTAAACTTTTCCACGTTTGAATGCTATGAAAAATACGACTTGTATGATTTTTATGTAAAACTCAAAAGTGGCTTAAAACAAAAATGAAATGATAAATTTAGAAAACTGCGACAGAATTTTGGAGAATTCATCTTGTACATGTAAATCAATCAAAATTTGGTTATGTTATTGATATCGTATATGCTATGGAAGTTGGTTTCTTTTTGCTAAATTTTAGTAAAAAGGCATGGTCGGGTGTTGTATTTAATAGCAGATTGATAGTAAAGATCGGATTTTACAGGCTTTTTACTTACAGAAACTTTCAACTTTTACTGAGTTCAACTCTTTAGTGTTGAAGATAATTGGTCAAATATGTCAACATGTCCTACTTAACATTAAGTAGGACTATTCTTTTGCAACATTATTGTCTCCCAGCTTGTTCATCTTATGTTCAACAGGTACTTGTTAGTGTCTCCCAGCTTGTTCATCTTATGTTCAACAGGTACTTGTTAGTGTCTCTCAGCTTGTTGATCGTTATGTTCAACTGGTACTTGTTAGTGTCTCCCAGCTTGTTCATCTTATGTTCATCAGGTACTTGTTAGTGTCTCTCAGCTTGTTCATCTTACGTTCATCAGGTACTTGTTAGTGTCTCCCAGCTTGTTCACCTTATGTTTAACTGTTGTTCACATTATTTCAGTTTAGGGATGAGATTTTCTGGTTCCCACACAATATGGACTTCAGAGGGCGTGTATATCCTTGCCCACCACACTTCAATCACCTGGGTAAGAAGTCATTGTATTGTGCGAGTGGAAAATGTATGTCTATTGTATGTAAGAGAAATGATCCAAGTTAAGTTATTCAATGAACAGATTATTTTTTTAGAAATGTTTATTTTCTTTTAAATGCTCTACTGCTTTATCTTACTGAAATGTTCTGATCCTAGTTCTTCAGTTTACGTAAGCTGATGTGATGGCTCTACTCCACAAGTTACCAAAGTCTGACGTGGCTATAATTTAACATAAACTCAGCTCTCAACTTTTCCTGTGCTGACCAGTTGAATAGCAACAAATACGGTGTTTGGTTTCCATAAATTCTGATACATAATGTTTGCTTTAACCAAATTTCTATTATTGACAATTTACCCTACAGGAAGCGATGTGACCAGAAGTATTCTGTTATTCGCTAAAGGCAAACCACTGGGAGAGCACGGCCTTGACTGGTTGAAGACCCATCTCATCAACCTCACCGGGTTGAAAAAGAGGTCAGTCCAACATATTTTATCTCCTCTATTGTTTATTTTTTATTTTTCTTCTAATGAAATTTACCGTAAAGTTATGTGGTGTGATATACTGCCATCTGTTGATTGTGAGAGTGATTTGACTACTGTGACAATCCCTGGTGGGACATTTTAGTTTTCGACATGAAGTCTGTTTTCTTTCAATTTTTTTGCCAAATGACTTGATATAGTAAAACTTGATACAAGAGTCCATGGCTGGGATGTGCCGACACCTGTTGCTCATTTGACAGATTGGACTGTCATCACACCCCCTTTTGGTCATTTTAGTTTTTGACAAGATATCGCTAATTCGTTTTGTATTGTCAAAATCGCTTTATAGACTTTTGATGCACCTTGACAGAGAGGTGTATGGTTGGGGTGCTCCAGCACAAATTAATTTTCAACTTTCAATTTATTGTTGCCCAATTAAGTCAATTATATTCTATAAAACCAATAAGCAGCCCTTTGAAGTGGTGCAGTCATGAGTCTATTTCAACACTCAATGTGGCTCTTGTTGTTGTAGGAGTTCAAACAGTGAGAGACTGGCGTATGCCAATGAGGTGTTGCCCAACATTATTGACTCTGCAGAAAACCCCATGTTGGTAAGCGGCTTGTTTTCAATAAACACCACATTGAGACTCTCAGTTACCTCAGTCTACCCTTTTCTCTGTTATGACGGCCCAGATAGGTTGTGAAGGGCTGTTTTGGTGGCAATTTGTTGTGTTACTGCAATGCTGTGTTAAGCAAGCTGGAATTAATAACGAGACGGAGATTTTACCATGGAGTGGAGTAAACACATTGCGCATTTCTGTGATTAAACTCCAAATGGCACAACTGCTTGTTGGCTTGGTGTAATTTTTGTTTTAAAATCAGTAAGCTAAAAAGCCACTGTTGACGAGTTTACTGAGAAAGCTTTCACTACATGAAATAGTGGAGATGAATTGTTCCTGGTGATGGCTTGGTTTACGTTGCTCTGATTTGTTTGAGTGTTCTAAGTCAACACACTTATATTTTGTGCTAACTGTCATTTTCATTTTTTACTCGTCTCACAGCATGATTGGTGGAGACAGTCTGATGAGCCGTGGCAGACCTTAGCCTGTTGCATGGAGATCTGCAATGCACTCCAGTCGGATGATCCCGTGGCTTACATCAGCCATTTTCCTGTTCACCAAGATGGCTCGTGTAACGGTCTGCAGCACTATGCTGCCCTTGGGCGGGACCAAGCAGGGGCTGAGTCTGTCAACCTCCACCCCTTCCCTGTTCCCCAGGATGTTTATAGTGATGTAGCAGAATTGGTGAGTGCTAAGTAACCCTAGGCCTAGAACTGGAGAGCTTGAAGTCTGGGTTCCGATAACCACAGGCCTAGAGCTGGGAAAGTCTGGGTTCTATGTGTTGATGGGAGTGAAGTACTTTAAATGATAATGAGAATGGTTGATGTGTTTATTTGAAATGCTGTTAATTATATTGTGGTTACCCTCGTCTGTTAGGTTGTCAGTTACCTTTCAGATCTAGGTGGTAGTTGTATGATTAGATGGTTGAGAGTAGTTATCAATCCATCCAAATGAAAATGTGCGATAACTGCTAGTGATTGGATTTGGCTAATCTGGATATGTGTCTTGTAGTTCTGACATAGAATACTCTGTTGAAGGCAGTTGGCTCTTCATTATAGTACAACTGTAATATTGACATATTTCTGTTTTTAGGTTGAGAAAATTCGAGTGTCCGATGCTGAAAATGGACACCCAATTGCCAAAGTGTTGGAGGGTTTTGTCAAAAGAAAGGTTGTCATCTCTCACATACAAAGTTTAGATTCTAACTTCTGACATTAATCAAATTGTTATACTTTGAAAAACATCCGAAAGTGTTCCCATTGGACAAACTGAACAATAACATGATGATTATAAAGCCTACCAAAAGTAAATAAATCAACATACTAACCCGGAGTTCTCTTTTATCATAGCTGGGTGCAATCGGAATTTAGTAGTTGCAGTAGCTGTCCGTCATGTTCGGGAATGTCAAAGATCATACTGGACAGTTTCTTCAATTATGATTTTGTTGCGAAGTTATTCTCATTTTTTTCTTTGCTGTAAGTAAAATTGGTCACCATGTCGAGAAGGAAAAATTTGAATGGTTTTGGTTTAAAAAATCATGGTATTTCTATTTTTTTTAAATATTGCGTTTGTGTCAGAATAGGTATGACAAAGCACAGGTGTAAAGTGGTGCCTGTTTTTGTTAGGTCATTAAGCAGACGGTTATGACCACGGTGTACGGCGTCACACGATATGGTGCTAAGGTACAGATCCTGCGTCAGCTCAATGATATCCCAGAGTTCCCTCAGCAGCACGCATGGGCCGCCAGTGCTTACCTGACGGAGAAAACGTTTCAAAGTTTGCAGCAGATGTTCACTGCCACCAAGGAGATACAGGTGCGTGTTTCGGGGTGTTGGCAGCCGTGCTTGTGTGGGTGTGTTTACAGTCGTGTGTGCGTGCTTTTGCTCCTTTGTGTTACATTTTATTTTATTTTATTTTGTACTGCGTTATCCCTTGAAATTAGTTCCCGGACTTTCACTAAGATTTGATAAGTAACTGATCAGTTTGAAAGCACCATTAAGAAAATAACATGATCTAGATTGATTGTGCACTATTGGTATTGATTAGCAGGGATATGGAACTGAGGTGAGTACACTCCATTTTGCCTTTCTTCAAAGTGTAGCTTGATAATGTTTCTCTCTAAATGTTGATCAGTTGCAAAAGAAAGTCAACGGAATTAGAAAAATGAAAGAAATTATAATACTTATTTCAGAATTGTTATAGCACATACACTTAGTCGAGTATAAGATTTGTTTAGGGCAAAAACTGTTAATCTTAACTGACTGAAATTTGAACATTGTAAGCTATTCTGTGATTTTTCCTTTTTCTTATGTCAGCGTAATACTGCCCAGTGAAGGGTCTTTTAGAACGGGGCTGGAATATGAAGTTGTTAACTGATGTCTTCTGTCCCAGTTCAGTTTCCTGGCGAGATTGAAATTGTTGTGGCAGTGAAGTGTTTCTAGCTATAGTATTTGATTGTTGTGTTCATGTAGGTGTAGTTGCAAGAAAGAAAACGACTCTCATGTGTGACATTATCAACCTTCACAGGGTAATGTTTGCTTGAAGCCTACCTTCCCCAAATTGTTAGTGTTTCATTACAGGACTGGTTTACAGCCTGTGCTCAGCTCATTTGCACGGTCAAGGGACAACCAGTCCAGTGGGTGACCCCTCTGGGCTTGCCTGTCATTCAGCCGTACCATAAGAGTGTCATGGCCGCTAAAGGAGCCATGAGCATGACCAACAAGAACAACATGTTTGAGTAAGTAATCAACTTTGTAAATAACTAGGGTGCATTATTGGGCTTGTGTTATTTGACAAAAAGTGTTGGTATTGCTTGAAATTGCAAATGAAAGCCTGTGATACCCTGCATGTGTAGTTTTGTTTTTGA
Source organism: Phoronis australis (assembly GCA_002633005.1). NCBI lineage: Eukaryota > Metazoa > Phoronida > Phoronidae > Phoronis > Phoronis australis. The sequence continues at coordinate 802,963 of NMRA01000149.1, forward strand.
AGGAAACCCAATGCCATGAAGCAGAAGAATGCCATGCCACCCAACTTCATTCATTCCCTGGACTCCACACACATGATGTTGACGGCCCTTTATTGCCTTACGTGAGTATTGCAATTAGTGGGTGTACTAAGTACTCCAGAATTTCCCCCATTCTTTGGACTCCAGCCAGATGACGTTTACAGCTCTCCACTGCACTACTTATCACAGCTTTCTGGGGGGGCTATGCTACTTAACATCAACCCATTCTCTTGGTTCCGCAAACCTTTTGTTGAAAGCACTGTGTTGCTTTACGTAGCAAGTGGGTGTGGTTATACCACTGAACTTCTGTACTCTATGCTAAACCCATGTGTTGTTGGCAGCTTTTCTCAGCATTACATGGTATCTGGAAGCCTGTTAAAATGTATCTAATACACAGTGAATAAATACACAGTAAATAATTCTAAATATAGAACAGCCCGAATTAACTAGATTTTTAACTGGGTTCACTTGATTGACTTTGCCAGTTTCTGTGGTTCAATGGATAAGACATCTGATTGGTTGTTAAGCCAATGATATGTATAAGCTGGTTGTTGTGGCAGATATGGCAGAGTTAACAAGGTGAAGCTATTGACTGTCACACTGGGTGGCAAGCCTCTTTTACAGTGATGAAGTCAAAGTGGCCTAAATCAAAATTCTTTGATAGAGAAGTAAGGCGTGGGTTTATCCCATTTAAGATCAATTTACCCTACATTCATGTAGCATTTTGCCCTGTCATATATAGTACAGGTTAGTCCAAGCCACATCACATTTTGCCCTGTCATATATAGTACAGGTTAGTCCAAGCCACATCACATTTTGCCCTGTCATATATAGTACAGGTTAGTCCAAGCCACATCACATTTTGCCCTGTCATATATAGTACAGGTTAGTCCAAGCCACATCACATTTTGCCCTGTCATATATAGTACAGGTTAGTCCAAGCCACATCACATTTTGCCCTGTCATATATAGTACAGGTTAGTCCAAGCCACATCACATTTTGCCCTGTCATATATAGTACAGGTTAGTCCAAGCCACATCACATTTTGCCCTGTCATATATAGTACAGGTTAGTCCAAGCCACATCACATTTTGCCCTGTCATATATAGTACAGGTTAGTCCAAGCCACATCACATTTTGCCCTGTCATATATAGTACAGGTTAGTCCAAGCCACATCACATTTTGCCCTGTCATATATAGTACAGGTTAGTCCAAGCCACATCACATTTTGCCCTGTCATATATAGTACAGGTTAGTCCAAGCCACATCACATTTTGCCCTGTCATATATAGTACAGGTTAGTCCAAGCCACATCACATTTTCACATGACATTCTCATGTTAATGTGTCACTCTACCTACAACACACTCATGTGATACATTGAATTATAACACGAAGTGGCCCATGGCATCACTGCCTTCGTGTGATACATTGAATTATAACACGAAGTGGCCCATGGCATCACTGCCTTCGTGTGATACATTGAATTATAACAGGAAGTGGCACATGGCATCACTGCCTTCTGGGACTATTGTCTGCATTCAGTTACGTCACTACTCTTCGAATGCACTATTTCGTCTGAGACATATTTCTTCTTTTCATTGTTACAGTAAAGGCATCACATTTGTCTCTGTACACGACTGTTTCTGGACCCATGCCTGTGATGTGGATGTCATGAATCAGGTAATGTAAGAGGCTTAACACTTACAAGTTTGACACGTAAAGTCCTCTCTTCACGTTTTGATTCAATTCAATTTTGTATATAAAGTTATTTATAAGCCTAACTTGCATTACTGGTGAATGAACCAGCAGACCTAGTCGTAAGCAATGCGTACATGCACCTTTTACAAATTTGCAATTTTAGGACTGGCCAATCTTAATAAGCTTTTAAATGTTTTCCCGACTTGCTGATGGTTTCGGATGTTCTTGTTGGTAATGGATAGAATCCTGTCACAGTAAGGAATTTTATGCGATGGATTTTACGAGAGTGAACAGAGCAAAATGCAGCTTTAAATGATAATAATATTGAGTGTTCAAAATCTTAACATTTAATCAATAATTGCCATATGATATTTCTTTTACACTTTATGGGTTGAAGGGTGTGATTTGGTGGGGTGTAGACGACAGTAGTTCTGTGCAGATCCTAATAATCTGATTCCTTTTTCCCCTGTGACGTGATTGGTCAGTACGAGCCTGAATATATGACACACTGTTTTTGCTCTAGTTTTTGCCATTCTTACCTACAGGTGATCCGAGAACAGTTTATTGCCCTTCATTCAGAGCCCATCCTGGAGAACCTGTCTCAGTCTTTGCAACAGTCTGTGGGGTTGGACAGGTGAGGGTAGTTAGCTCCATGCTTGGTCCTGGGATCTGTGTTCTGAATTAGTGTAGATAGTATTTGACAATCCACTTATAATATAGTATTCAAAAGAAAATTGTCTTATCTGTTGTAGTTTTTAAGCAGTCACAGCTGGATATGGACAATGAACCAGTTGAATGGCATTTGGGCCCAACCTTGACACAGTCATTTAACAGTAAAATAGTAGCTATTTCAATACAACATGTTTGTGTACTCCAGCATTGTAATATATGTACACGTCATGCAGTTTTTAGAGCCAGCTATTATTGTGACACGGCTGTTGCACTCATGAACACAGTTCATTTATAAAATAGCTCATGTACTCAAAAAAAATCACAAAGAATGTTCACTGACTGCCAAGTGCAGTGCCGAATACAAAAATAGTGCTTACAAACCCACAAAACTCTTGCCTGGGCTCATAAACTCAGGTCTTGACTGTGTGTGACACCATGTTTGGGTATCAGCTGTGGTGGTGAGTCAGTGAACTAAGGTTATCACGTCAGTGAACGCTGTTCATAAGTGACCAACGGTGTTTATTAGTACAGCAGACGTGTTGATCGGGTAGTTTTACGAGTCCTATACACTTAAACTACGTTTTACAGTGAAGAAAGCGGTTTGTCTGCTGATGCCTCACAGTCCATGGCCTTCCTAAGATCAGTTCTGGCAATGGTCCCCAGTCGAGGTAACTGTCTTATTTCTGAATATTCCGTCAAACAGTTTGAGCAAAATTTACATGCCTGGACGTTTTACGTGACATTTCAGTAGCTATTTTAATAGTCATTGTAAAATATGCTTACCTACCTTGTCATTTTGTCCCCGGGTGGATGTTAATCTTTACCTGGTCTTACCATAAGCCATGCCAAGAACACAGAGTGTTTTGGTCAGTTTGTTTAAATATCAAATAGTGGTTGGAAGAGCCATGTAAATGCTCATGGGTAGGGATTAAAACAGCAATTAGCAGTTGCACTAGCATGTGAATGTACCATTTGTCTGGAGATTGCTTCTTGTTTCCAGTTGTTTTAACTTGTGTTTTGAGTCAAAATGTTCCTTTGTGTAATTTGGGTTTAATGACAATAACCAATTAAAATATTAAATAGTGCGCTTGCTGTTAAATTGGAAACTTGGTTTTATAGTGGGATGCAACAAATATTTTTATTTTAATTGTAAAGTTTCTTGTCATGCATTCACAAACTTGATACCCACCTCCTCACTGTTTTGTTGTTTTTTCAGGAGAGTTCGATTTGAAGAGCGTCTTGAAGTCTACCTACTTCTTCAGTTGATACAGTCAGTCACAGGCAAATTAACATACTCACAACTAACTTTGGCATAGTTAATGTCTATTGAAGGCACAAGCAGTAATGATATTGGTTTGCATGCATGCAATTCCTATTTGGGATTTGTTTAAAATTGATGGCTGCAATCTAGCAATGGTAGAACTACGGTATTTGCTCTCTTTTTTGGCACAGTTTCCCCTGTAATTGTAAATAGACAACCAAGTATATTCACACCACATGGCATCATGAACAGACTACTTCGATTATTCTATGTGTGTGGGGATTGCCTGCAGCATAGTCTATGCCTGCAGCATAGTCTATGCCTGGCATAAACAACTTGTCTGATAATAGCTTACTGAAGTGATGATAGAAGCGGTAAAATGGTGGGAATCTCTTTGGATTCCAGTGCAAGTTTTATGTGTTAGTACACTTATAAAACATGCCTTTAATTCATATGTGGCCAGTTGACAGTATTTTATTGTTTTTTAAAATGTGGTTTTTGTCAAAGGTGTTCATCTTAGGTTTGTTCAGTCTTGCCCTACGTTCTTCTGTTTGGATTGTGATAGATGTTCAATTAGATTTATTTTTGAATTATACTAACTAGTCTTGAGAATGGCTTGCCTCATAGAACATGGAAATATCGATCGGGTATTTTTTGCAACCCATGTATAAAACAATACAATACAGGGAATTAGCCCAGAAAACAAATCATTATATCCAGGCTTACATATACATAGCAATAAATTATTTAAGTAGAAAATATAATGAGCAATAATGCAAAGAAAATAACCTTCCCTTCTTCCAGGGTGGAGTCATGAATTACCTGTGCCATAACTCGCGTGAAAGTAATTCATACTGAAAGCTACAATTCAGGGGATTTCACCTATGACACTGCTGAAATTTGCATTGCCGGCTGTAAAGATCCAATGACATCACAAATTTCTTGGTGACGTGTTAACAATATTAAGGAAAACACTTGTCACCTGCGTTTACTTGAATTGAAATCACATGTCCTCTGCTTCTCTGTTTCTTTTCCCCCTTATGATGGTGTGCTTACCTCTTCTCAAGAAAAACTAGTTTACCTTTTAAATGTTCATCCCAAGGACGTCTCTCTTCTTCCTCTTGTGCTCCTTGTGGGCTTTTTGCAAGCACAGCTTAGAGAGACCTAATTTTGAGTTTGCTTTGCTGAGCATCTTGGCCCTACCACCATGCTGTGCAAGATATGTTTGTCTATTTGCATTTTCTTTTCTTAGTTTTCTCTTGAAATCTTCACTTATTGCTTAAGGGAAAGTCAGCTATTTCTTGAACAAATAAGTGCAGTAAGTTTCTTTTGATGCAGGTGAATTGGTGGGGATAAGTGTTGCTGTTTATGCTTCATTTATCAGTCGAGTCGTTTTTTTATCAGTACTTTCTGTTTCTCTATTGTTCTCTAGGATTTTCTGAATATATTTAACCTTCCTTCGTTTGACTTATGTGTTTGGGGGTGTTTCTGTTGGTGGTTTGCAAGTGTTTACATTTGCTTGTTACTTTTTCCTTCTGTGCTCCTTCTTCCACTTAGGCTGTAACTGTCTCTGCTCTATGTCATTCATCTCATGTATGATTTTCATTTTCGCCGGTTGTTTTGGTTACTTGTTCCTTTGCCTTTCCTTTTTCATATGAGGATGATGTTTTTTCTGGTTGCTTTTGATTTGCTCTCGCATCATCATTTCGGCCTTAGACTTTTTTGGCGTGGCATTTCTGACACTGGGATGATAAAATTGTAGTGTATGTGATAGACATTTTAAAGTAATAGACAGTAACCAGTGTTGAGCTTCACCAAACAAATGTGCTGGCCTGCAGGGGCAGTTTCTTAAATATGAGACCAAATCCACAAAAGGCCTATTGGTGAAAAATTGGGCTTCAACACAGTTTGCAAAAAAAAACAAGTTTAGTCTATTTCAGTGTGTTAGTCTAAATTGACCAGAAAACTGTAAATTTGAAATTACTTTAGACGAAACCTCTTGTCATAGTTTATTCACATTAATTGTATTTCATGATCCAAATGACATTAATATAAACTGGAAAGATTATTGTGGCTGTGTGACAGTAATGAACTCTGCACATGCGTTTTACTGGAATTGGTATGGGGAGTTTAGACAACAACCCTTCACCAAGATTAATCAGAATTCTTTAATATTGTAGGAGAAATTACATGTTAGTAATGTGATGATAATTGACCCTTTCCAATCCTTATGAAGGAAAAAGTATAAACTCACCAAATGTTCGTTAATGCTAAGAACCACAGATGTCTTTCTTTAAGAGCTTTAGAATACAAGTTCACTGAGAATGTCAAAATTTCAGAAGAAAATACACCTAATAACCTCATGGTTGCACCAAGTGACCTGAAACTTTACAATGGGGACTCAATGAGCAACGGTGCTGGAATCTGCTGCCATTAGGCGGCACCTTTGACAGTTGAGTCCCAGAAGTACAGACGATAATGCCATTTGTGTTATAACTGCTTCGGCTTTTCATGTTTTGAGGTGTTTAATATGCCTTGAACTTTGTGTTGGGTGCCGCATTGTTCAAACAGAGGTGACCATGGGTGTTGAAGTTGAGGTTGCATGCGATCAGGCGTGACAAATGGAAACCAAAACCGGGGGTCAGCGTTGTTTGCCACGATTACTTTGCAACTGAGAGTTATGTGTCAGAAACCGCTTGTGGTAAGCTGTTTGGGGGAATTTGATAGATGTAATAGCTTACATATTTTTTAACATTGTACAGTACTGTTAAAAATGAGGTCTGCGCTATAATGGTAAAGCGGAAGACGATCGCACGGCGAAGCCACCGTTGACAATGCTCAGTGTCGTTGACAGTGCTACCCCGTTCTCTGCTACCCTGTAGATATTATTTGTGTTTTCATTCTGCATAAATTATTATAATGTGTGATTAGAATAAACCTTGACACAAGAAAATTAAGGTATCTATTAATGGTTGTAGGTAGCCAATACGTGAGCTCTTGCTTCAGAGTCGGTTTTTTCCTAGGGGGTACTCGGTCAGTTTTTGGACAGGGGTATGCCGCCAGAAAATTGGGATACCAACCCATTTATTGTCTCGGACAAAAAATGACCCATTTAGAGAGTAATTTTGTGTGAAAACACGTTTTCAGACAGTTTTGTGCCAGAAATTTAAAAAGCTGCCCCATCACTTCACTCAGTTCTGTAGTAAACCCATGTCTATGAATCTGTGACCAGGTAGTTCTTCATCTGGATCCAAATCAAGTGATTTTTCAGTTTCAAAGCAAATGATAATGCAGGTTGTGGTGCAGGTTTTTGTTTGTCAGACTAGTCAGATTTTCTTGACTGTCAGTTCACAGTGTTGATTCCCAGGGAATTTTCTTTTCTTTGTCTTACACTTTCTTCTGCTGCTGCTTCTCATTATAATAAGTGAGTGAAGATGATTCCTTGTTGGTAACATTAAAATAATGAAGAAATCTGTGTTTAATCTTCAGAAGTGTCCTGAAAAGTTCTCATGAGGCCAAATATGCTAAAAATGTCTGACCAGTTGACCCTGACCTCCATCTTTACGTTCGTAAGTGAAATACACTCCATGTCATGTTCATGGTCACATGAAGAGCTGTATTTCTCCTGATCACCGTCACTTAAAGCGAACTTTAAGCAATGGTCCGCACATCGCCTGGCTTCCACGATGTCAGACGCATGCTCAGTTTTGAGATACCTCTCTTCACTTTTCAGCTTTAGTATAATCCCTCTTGACACGGTGATTTATTTAGGAACAATATTAATAATAAGTTTGATGAGCGAGTCGAAAGCATCAGCTCCCTTTGCAGACAGATATTCTAGTCCTTGCAGGGACTTCTGCTGAGACGCTCCACAAGTCTCTAAAATCTTAAAATGAGTACTCTGACATGTAAAGCCAGTCTCTTGGCAGAACTGCTCGTGTTGTTTGATGATTCGTGCTGGAATCGCAATGCCTATAACACCAGGAAAAGTTACATGCTTGCCGCTATCCATCTTCAAAACTTTCGTGCCAAACGTTACATCTTGCAAGCAGATTTGTTGGCTAATAAAGTCTAGAAAATGATCAATTTTTAAATGATCTAATCTCGTTCCTGTAGTTTTCTTGATTAGTATTTCTTCCCCCAATCCAACCAGATTGTTATGGTATTGTTTCTCGCGTGATCAATTTGGTGAATGGTCAGTCCTGTAATAGCTTGCTGCAATTCTTTTTGGGTAAAATCGTGGGCAAACGAAGATAATATTTGTATTCTAGCCCTAGATGATGTCTCGATATAGGCCTCAATGAGGTTTTCCACACTGGCTGTACTTGCTTTGGGTTTACTCTCACTGGCAAACGCACGTTTACTCAGCATCACATCCCAAAGCTTCATTTCTTGGCAAGGTGCTGTCATAATGGAACTCAGGACTGCCTGGAATGACTCTCTAACTTTTGCAACATAGTGGCTTTTCTGTCGAATACCAAGGTCTTCCCATTCTGTGTTTAGATCGATTGCAGGGGCTTGAAACCATGCTCCTAAAAGCCTGTATAAGACATTCCGTTGATCTTTCTGCATCATGGAACGATCGATCCACACACTAGCTGACTTGTCGTCACTGGATGAAGATGACTGACTAGTCGGTGAGATGAGGTCTAAGCGAGGTTGCTAAAATTAAAAATGAAAGTTTAATTTAAACCAAAAATCAACTCATTCTTTATATAAATAAATAAACCTTTGATAAGTGTTTGCAATCCACTCTTTAGTTACTGTGTTAATACTAAGTACTCGTGGACATACAATATTGTGTCAAAATTGTTTTCAGTCAACATCAAAACTCAGTACCCAATCAAATTTAAATTGCCTCCTCCCTCAACCTACTTAGCTAACTTGTGATTTCATTAACTGTTCCACGCATCAGTGCTTGATTTAGCGACCTACAGTTTGCCAATGCAACTTCAAAATTAGTGATGACTTTCAAGCTTTAAATTAATGATATTTTTTCTTAAGTTCGCAATCATTCTGTTTAGTTCGTGAAATCAGTGCTATTGGCACCCTCAAGAGTCAGCACATATCCAACATGCACCTTCTGGTCAAGAAGGGCACTGATTCACAACAAACCTTATAATTGTAAGGTTAACATTCTTAGGAACATGAGGTCTTATGTCTAGTGAATACCGTACGACAAGTTTTGCAGTGCTAACAAAATCTCTAACATAGCCTCAGTTATGAAGGATGAAAGGTGTTGACACAAATAAGTACAAACCAATAAACATACAGTTCAAGTAATAATTAGTTTCACAATTTCATTCAGCAAGATTCTAAGTTCAACCACAACAAAAACATGGCCACGTTACACTTATCTCGTTTGGGTTTTTTTGTTTTTTTTTACATTGGAAGTCCCCTAACTCAAAGCTACACAAGAGTCGTACTTCACTCAACTGCATGTCTTGTTTGGTAATAACCGAGCTGTTTTGCAACCAAAAAGCTTAGTTAAGCTTAGTGACTCACTTTGCTTCAACTTGAAGCTCATATTCCAGTGTTATGATTAATTTGTATTCAATACAATTATAGATCATTGAAAAAACACGCCTTCATGGGATGTTCATATTATCCAATGTCATTTAATTATACACTAGAGTGACTTCCTTTTTTGTTATTAAGTTCATCAATTTTAGACTACATATACATTCTTAAACTTGAAGAGTAGTTTATGAATACAAGAAGACTTGTCACAGGTGATAACTAGTTTATGAATTATCTGAATAATGCTCTAGAAATGATTTGCTCATAGGAGCAGTTTATGAACTTTTCTAAAAGTTCCTGAATCATCAGTGAGTTCATCAAAACTGGGAATTGTTCACGAAGTCTTGATATGATGGTTTCATGAACCTAGACAACAGTTCATGAACTGTCCACAAAATGTATGAACTGTTCTTGCATTTTCATGAACAGTAGCATAAGTTGATGAATCAGTCTAATGAATTTATTATGAACTTTCACAAACTTCATGAACTTTTATGTAGTGTTCATGAACAAAAGTAAATGAGCTTGGATCCATGAACTATTCATGAAAATCGTTCATGAATGTTCATGAACATTTCAAAGTTCATGAACTACATTTCAACATTTGACTTGCAGTTTTTTATATGCGCTAACTGCGAAGCGATANCCGAAGCTAGTTTACAGTGAAACAGCACGTGTGAGATAATATGATATGTTGAGCTGTAAAGGTGGGTGACAATCTGCCAAGCAGCAATGAAGGTATACACAAGTGTTGAATTAGAAAGTTAAGTAACAATATGCGGAAGCAAAACAGCAACAGCAGGACAGCGACATGGGAGAATTAAGTGTAAAGGGAAGCAAGGGAAATTGATTTGAGGGAGGGAGGGAAAGAGAAATTGACTGAAAACTGAAAATTGGAGAGGATTATGGACAGTTTTTTATTATTTCAAAATGATACACTAACATCCAGTAACTTATTGCCAACCTCTGAATTCCGAAATAGAATGTCATTCTGGGCCATGCACAGAATAGTTTTCCTTAGAGACATTGTGTAAGCAGTCGTCAGCCTTCTTTAGGTACTTTTGCATTTGTGCTGCTTGTTCAACAGCCTTGGCAGCTGATTTATTATCGTTGACACTTTCATGCTTTTTGAAATCATCGCGTTTTGGTACGTCTGGAGATTCACCGCTCGCGAAAATATTAGATTTCCTAGCATCAGTGCATACCTTACATAAAAACACATTTCTGTCCTTTTCATACACTAGCCACTTAAAGTCGTGGAACCATTGTGGTTTAATAGCTCGGGCAGTGGTTGCCTTCTGAGTGGTTCCCAGCACTAGCAGGTAGCTGACTTGAAGTTAATGGTTGCACTACCTCCACATCAGAAGAAAGTTGATGAGTGCTTGAGAGAGAGAGCTACAGCACCAGTAGACTGCTGAGTTGTTGGCGGCTGCATTCCATCTCTTTGGGTTTTGCTGAAAAATGTAAAAGTAGTGGGTTATTGATTATAAATTTACCTGATAAGTTGGAGGGGATGTCAGCAAACATGGGTTTTATTATGACTTAAAAAGTTGGGGCTTAGGATGAGGTTCCCTCTATTCTCGAGTTACTGCGTGGGTACGCCAGCCATAACCATTTTATGATGTTGACTTAAAAAATTGGGCATGGCTTCCCCCTGTCTCTGGGTTACTGCGGGTAACGCTGGCTATATGGGCATTTCATTGGTGTTGATCTAGAAAAATTGGGCAAGGTGGGCATGGGTTCCCCCCTACCTGAGGGTAACGGCGAGGGTACGCCGGCCACATGGGCATAATTCATTGATATTGACTAAAAACATTGGGCAGGGATTCCACCCTATCCCCGGGTTACGGCGGGCTACGCCGGCCACGTGGGCATTTTGGTGACCAATACAATTAGGTCTAAAAACGTTAACACAACTTGTGTGTTCCAAAATAAAGCTAAACAGTGCAGAGCGGTGAACATAAAGCTCATTAAGTAAAAATATGACATTTTCTTTACCTTGTTTTCTTTCGGTCGAACATTTCGGTGCAGTAAAAGAGTGATTTCAGGGGGAGTGAGTCTGACGGATATGAAATGGAACATTCGCTTGCTATTTTTAGGATTCCGAATCGGAAGTAAGAATGTCGTTCGCGATGCGACTTGATTCGAGCTGACTGTGAGTTGACACGAGAGTATGTTTCCCGAAATTTGCTTTTATTGACAAGTTTCAAGAGGGTTCGCCAGGTTGGCGAATGTACTTAGCTCATCGCCTGTGCCGCTCAGAATTCGCCTATGGCGTGTTCGCGAGCCTAGGATGTAACAAAGACCTTTCTCTCCCGCTGTAACAAAAAGGTGGAAACAAATATTACTCTTAGCCTTTATTGGATGTTCTGATGTGTCACTTAAGAGAAGTAAGTGATAAACACCTAATTATAACAATGACAGACAGTGACTGAGTAAAAGATGTCAGTAGTAGATATTTGACATTTGTATGTCATCTGCTCTGTATGTTAAAATCGAGTTGCAAATTGTAATGATATAACATTTTCAAATAGCACACTCACATGTATTAAATTTCGAGTGTAATTGTAACTATGATTTTATTATAATATTGCCGTATTTAGAAATGAATAGGTGGTACATTGTTTTCTTTTTTAGTCCTGGGACTTGCGTCACAGGTAACGCCAAGGCAACTCATTGTTTTTGCTGAGGTGTTCTATTTTTACTTGGTTGCAATGGTACAATCATTTTTTCTCCATTTGGTCCTGCAAAGATTCCATGTTCACTGAAATGCTGAAGAATCAACGTTAAAAGTTCTCGAGTTGGTCCGCCTTCACACACTGCCCCTTCTGCTTCCCAATATCGTCCATGAAGTTAATGGACAGACGATTTTCGGGTACGAAGTGCCGTCTTGATAACGCTCTGGTAGCTCCATCAACGATTCTGGACCTTGCCACATTTATGTGGTTGGGTGGCTCATCTGCCTTTATTTGCGAGTGAAGCTGCCTAAGTAATTGTCATTTCACTGGAATTGAAATTGATTAAATATTTTTAATTGTTCATATGACTTTTTCTTCAGTATGTCCAAAAGCTTTTCCGCCGCGATTTGACTACTTCGGTGTCCTGTGACGTGGGTGGTCCTTCGATGGCAGAGCCATCGGGTTTTCACAAAAAGACCGCAAGGTGCAAATGTCTCCAAGTGCCGTAAGCCCCATGTCTTTTAGTTGACTGTCGTTTAAAAGACTTTGGCATCAATCTGAAATAAATATATAGAGAGATATTCACTTGAAACGAGTTTTCTGTACTTCTAATTTAGTGCACTCAGGAATTAGGAAAAAACTTGCATCATTGCCTACTTCGCCTGGATGATCAGCAAATTAGGTTAAATCCGCCTTCTGTCCAATGTTAACTTTTATAATTTAGACCATTTAACAAGAAACGTCGAGTTTCATCTCAGGCAATAACGAATTCTTTCTAGCTATTGAAATCCAGCTAAGTACGTGAAACACATAATTACCACAGAAGACATGATCAGCTATGTCATAAAGCTGTTTTTATATCAAGCGGAATCTTCCTTGGGCTGTTTTTATGAACAGATTACATGACATAGTCTTTTTATAGCCACTGTCGCATATAAACCACGGCACCACACCCTTTATTCACGACTGTTACTAGCACTGTTCTGTTCAAGGCAAACCATACATCGACACTATCGCTAAATTGGTTCCAGAAGCAATCGATCTAACATGATGATCCATTAAGGAATTAGTATAGCCATTTCTTAAAAGTAATTCTTTCATGCGGTGGACTTCAACGTTAATAACATTCCAAGCCAACAGTACTTGGTGCGCATTTGAGCGAATATTGTGGAAAATTATTAATCGTGAGCATTGTTGTGTGCTCAGCAGACTTAGTCTACATTAGGGCTGTTGCCAAAATTATTCTTATTTCTCAAATATATTACTTATGAAAGCAGTTGCTCTGTATCGTTGGCAAATTGTTCCCGTTGATGCAATTTTATGGAAGAACTGCCAATCAATTTCTGTCCCTAACAGTGGGTACATGGGTGAAGTTACTGATGTCAATTCCTGGAAACATCTTTCATGTTGAGTTGCAGTGTGATTGACACATCGTGGTTTGGTCTTCAATTCACAAACCAAACGCCTTTGTTTCACGCGTCTCTGTGAAGTGGCCAATTCTATCCAAACATGTGTCATCTGGGATGCTTTTTAGAGCTGGATGCTGCACTGATCTTGGACGACCTAGAGTTGTGGCCTGCTCTACCCTTAACCACAGGTATCCTCAGCTTCTGATCGTCACCAATACAGTGTCGGTTCGAGGTCAAGAACTTTACGGAAATTACCTATGAATTACGGATGGACGGTGTTGTCGACATCGTGACTTTACGCGCCGACAAACCGGCAATTTCCGTACCGTCCTTGACCTCGAACCGACAGTTAGAAGTATGTTTGGGGTTTTTGGGAACATTTTTGTGCTTTGACAGCGAATTTCTTGGGAACTCGCTTGAGCAGGACACCGTAAATGGTATTATAAGAAAGAACAATTTCTCATGGTTTGTTGAACCCCTGTTTTGTGTAAATTTATTGAGTGTTTGATATGGACGGATGAATCGAAGCACCCGTGGAATTTCTAGACCCGAGTGTCATACCTTGTAGTATTATGTAGTGTATTGGGAACGCGATCAGAAGCTGAGGACGGCTGTGCCCTTAACAAGTAAACACTGACCTTTTATCGTCATTTGTCGAGGAGGTCCACAGGCTTGTGATTGTCAGTTGGAGGTGCCATGTACATGTGTCATGCCTGTTGCTCACAGATGTCAATACAGTGCGCAAAAGTGGATCGCCACCACTTCTTCGATTGGATACACGTACCAGGCACATGTTTGAGTGGATACCAATCCTGTATTTATCCACATTCTGACACATGTGGTCCACACTTATCAGACACATGCCGTCCACACTTTCCAGACACGCCCGGTTCACTCTTACCAGGCACATGAGGTCCACACGTACCAGAAATATGTTTGATTGGATACCAGTCTTGCCTTTATCTACATTCTTACACATGCGGTCCACACTAACCATTGTTTGGTTGTAATGTTTGAGGAGGAAAGGCTGGTCTATCATCTTTCCACGACCACCTTTTGACTTTTTGTAACTGGGCAATTCCATTGACATTCGTAACTACGTTTACTATTGTGGTGTAATTCTAGCGGATGGTGAACAGTTTCTTGGTTGTATCATAGGAGTAGCCGTGTGTCCCACGAAGAGATTTTTGCGGGTATTAAAGGACCATCTCTGACACGGTTTGAGTGTATGTTACCTCTACGTGCAATGTCCTGTCTTGACAGCTCATCAACGAAGCCCTGTGAAGTAAAAGTGCTATGGCTGTAGTTCTGAGACGAGGTCCAGAACTACTCTATCTACTACTCCACATTCTGAACGCTGGCCTTGCCACCCCGTTGTTGTCGTTTCTTTCCTTGGTTTGTTTTAAATTTTACCACGTAGTGAGGTGCCCAAATTGTGAAGCAAACAAAAACCCAAAGTGCTTGGTCACAAATTTACAGGTTTGATATATTTGTTAACTGGGAGGTTCTCGTTCACGTCAACCATTATGAGTGTTTCCTGCAAGATTTTGAAAAAATGCACATTCCGATTTCTTGTGATTCGTCACTTATCGTCTGCTCAAATCGAAGCAATCTTAATGCACTTTATTTATTTTGGCTGTGCCCGAAATCTTAAGAACTGAAGTTCGGAATACCTTCGATAAAATTTTAGAAATTGGATAAAATGATAGTTAAACACAGTATTTAAAAAAACAAACTTCAGGAATACTTATAAAAAACGTGTATTGAGGTTTTTTTTGTTATATCTGTGGGGTTTTTGTTCGCGCTCCTGTCAACGATATCCAACTTTCTCCTGTTTTTTACGCCATCCATGCGGTAACTGTGCGGAAACAGTGAGCAAATACCGTACATGAATGACCGTAGATTGATGACACGCAACCAGGTGTGGAAGGTCTTACTTTAACTTGCCAGCAGTTTTAACTTTGTACATCATGCAGTCGACACCGATTTACAGGCAGCTCGCCTATCGATCTTAAAGTTTTAGCTCATAGATGTCTATGTTTTAGCTATTTTACTTGTGAGTGTGCGTGTATGTGCTTTGGAAACTTCGAAAGATGTGCCAAAGAACATTTGACGTCCTTCTTGTTTCTACTCCATATTAAATGAATCATCGTTTGTTGACGTAGTTCGCAACAAGAGCGGGGAAATTCCTGCTTGTACATAGATAAGTGTGTTGCCTCATCTAAGTGTAGCTGGGTGACAGCTTTGGGACGTCTGACCTGTTTTCATGAGCACTTGCACTCAATTATTACGAAACTCTCTTCTAACATTGTCTGTGTTTGTTTGTGAAATGCAGTTTGCCTATATGCATGAATAAAATGATTAAAAATTGATGACTTATTTTGTCGTTTAGCTCCAGTCATTTAACAGTTTGTGCAAGAAGTTCAGCTTACCTTTTTCTATCTGGTTTTATTTTTTGTGTTTAATTTTTTCTTCCATGACATGGAACATAAACTTTTGGTTCGTTGGCATACATGTATAGCAACAGAGTGTCCATGATCGACACCCTTACGATTTGTTTTGTATATGTATATGTATATGTATCTGTTACACTAATTCCGTTCGGACGTGTACAGCCTGATGATAGACTAGTGCCGTACCAGAGACCACACGGCTTATGGTTGAATATAAAAATGACGTCGAGTAGCTTAGCAACAAACGCAGCCCTCTCAACAATTAAAAGCTACATACTGGTCCCCTCGTCACTATAATTCTTTTATGCTTTTAACAGCAACACATTTTTAATGTCACTTTCCGATTATCAACTCGCGGGACTTTACAAATAAAGAAGTCAATATAGTCAAGAACTGCTGCATTTTCAGTTTGTACATACCGGTCTGGGCGCTGGGAGCTGGAATAAAAGTAAGGTTGCTTTAATGCGCGGGCACGAACGATCTTTCGCCAGGTAAAAACTACATCCCTTTGCTGAGATGCGCTGTAAGTGTCGTGACGCTATGAATTTATTGTGTGGATGCCTCTGTGCATACCTGAGAAAATCTTCAGAGTGTAAACGGCAATCGCGGGGTGTCGATTGTTTCCACTGGCTAGAGAATGGCACGCTTGCCAAGCAGCAAATTTTGTGCCAGAATAGCGTTGAGTGGACTAACCAAATTACATAATAGGTTCTAGTCCTTCAGTAGGCGCGCATACGTCCGGCGTCCGCTGTACTTGTATGACCAAAACACCTGAAATTTTGTAGACTATGCTTCTATCATGGATAGAACGGCATAAGCGAGTACTTAGTGCCTCGTGGTGGCAATTTTGGTTTTTTAGGTTTCCCTCTGTATTTTCGGAGTTAATGAACGGATTTTCATAAAAAATTGTCAAATAGGTTCAGTTAGTGAGATGACGTCACTTTTCGGACGTATTTTGCGCCGCCCAGTAGCCATTTTTACTGGTTTCAAGTCTGTTTTTGGAATTCCTTTACCAACCAAACCACTCTAAGGATGAGTATGAAGGTTAGCTTATATGATCTGACTATATGATTACTATACTAAAGATAACTTCGGTTTTATCATTCACGGAGAGCATCGTACGAGCAATCCATTCTTCAATATCACCTATCTAAGCTCATGACATCTAGTTGATTGCATGGTTTCAAAATTATATAACTACAGTGATATCGACATGATTAGTGTCATTCTTCATCAGATATGCTTTCTCTTGTTTATTTACGTCCGTCTATCGAGAGCACGTCGGTTACGCTACAATAACAAAGAACACATTTTGCGAGTCTCGCGTGATCGTATATCGTTGCCGCGACCTCCACAGATAACTTCAAGTTGACAAAGCTTCGCTTTGACTGTTTCCCACTACACCGAAGTTTTGGCGAGTACCGAAGCTTCGCTTGTAAATCCCAGTATTTAAGCGAAGTTACCGTAAAAGCGAAGTTTCGCCTCTAACAGACTATAGACTAGAACCCGTTGCGACCTGGGATATAGGTAAGAACCACACCAAGATGGACAGGCTGCCAAGATTCCAAACCTGTTTTCCAGAATATCCAGTATGATTTTGTGATTACCTTGTCGAAGAGTAATAGTTGCCATTAAAGGAGAATGCCACCCGATTTAATTAGTCTTTTTTGCCGTCTTAATCGGTCTATATCCACATCGCCTCGCATACGGTCGACCTTACCTTGCCAAGAGGTGTCGCGTTAACCTGTGAGGAAGGTGAGAAACGACGCTAGCGACGTCAGTGGTTCATATGCAGAGTGAATGCCGCTATGTTGCGGTGCATCGTTCCCGCTTGTCCGAACTAAGCAGCTGCGAGGAAAGCGGGGATATCGTTTATTTTTGCTATCTCGAGATTCCGAAATGCATAGGAAGTGGCTCATGGTAGTGAAGAATGAAATATACGCTGTAAATAGCAAGTATGAGGCCGTGAAACATCTCCGTGTCTGTGGCCGGCTGCAGACGTAGACAGTGCCTGACGAATGCCGGCTTACCAAATAACTCCATACGTTCCGTTGTCTGAGCTTCCATCACTGTATTCCTGTTCGAATTGATAGCCTGTAAAACTTAACTATCCTCCTGCGAAGTCGTCCTAAGTCGGGATTGCGAGTTGCCATGTTGGCGTTTATATGAGCGTTCTGTTTAAAACTGAATATTATTCTCACCCTAACCAATATTTATATAAAACTGAAACAAAGTCTGTCTCATTAGATGCAATTTGTAATGCCTTTGGAGTGTTCGTGAGTGCAAATGATTTGAGAAGCCAGCAATGAATAAATCACTGCGTTACCGGCTTTAGGTGCTGACGGGACACCTAAGCCGTGTGAAATCATGCTAATTTAGTGTTAGCTGGCAGAAACTGTTGTGAAACAACTCGATTTCCATCCCACGGCCAGGTGTTAGGGGAATCTTTATTTACATTTACGTTACTCAAATAATGATTGCCAATGTAAAACTTCTGCCCTGACGGCGCTGTGGCCAAAGCGGAACCTGAATTCGCGGTCCCCGATGAGTAAGTAGATTTGCAGTTTCGTGGCTAATTCTCCAGTATAGTCAGGTGCACATTACTTTGGCTCACTAGTATAGTATTTTCTTGACTGAACTTTGGCTGGTTTATGTTCGTGATGTCTGGTCAGTTTCCGAGCCACTTGCGGGGATAACGAGTCAATCCGGCCGGCCACGACGGGCCTGATCGGGCTCCGAGCCACTGGCCAGGCTAACAAGCGTTTTGTGTTTAGAACTCAAAAAATCACAAGTCTAAACAACACAGATCTAGGTTCTCCTGTTACTTTGTAGGCTATGGTGTGTCCAAATACCAATAAATCCGTAAGAGCGAAATAAAACAACACGTTTTTATAAGATCTCGGTGAATTTTTAAGGGTTTTACATCAAAGTTTGATGATTTATTGGTGTTAAGCGATGACTTCAAGCGATAAGCTGACACCAGTAACCCGTGTTGTGAACTGCTGAACGGACTGCGTGTGAAACCGATGACGTCATTGGATAATTTCAACACCGTCTGCCGTCGGGTGTCAGGTAACGCAACCGTACGTGTCGTTATGGAGTAGAACTACTCGATCCAAATTGACACAAATTAGGTTGTTTTTTGGGTGACATGCTCCTTTAAGGTTAAACTTTGGGAATCGGTTGCCGAAATTAGTCTGTGCCTTAACCAGTGCCGTTTTAGTATAATTGTGAAAACTGCGATGGGTCGACTGACAGTCATGCAACAAGCAATTTTCACTAATATGATTGTGAGAAAGCAATTCTTTGACAGTTTGGATATGAAAGGAAGGTTTGATACGGGTCTATAATTTTGGTCAACCTATCTCCAATCAAACTATCAATCGTTAAATAGTCAAAAATGACTATGACGTCGCTGGTAGTTCGATACACATTTTTGCGAAGTCGATTCTTTTTAGAAGGAATGCGATTATCATCGGTTCGATTCTTGTTTCTGAAACTTAACCCCTTTTTTCCAAATATAAGTAGTTATTTTAATAATGAACTTCAGCATAATAAAAAACAATCCTGATCTGTTCATATGTTGAATTCATTAATACTTTTCAGACAGTACAAATAAGTCGATGAAAGTTTCATAGCTTACGAAACCCCATGTTTATCTAACTGAAACGAAAGTAAAAAGTGAAAAAATAACTAAGCATTTATAATAAATTTTTTGATTACCATGTTTATTATTACAAATACATGACTTCTACTGAAAGCTACCGCAACTGAAAGCTTTTTTGTTTACGAAGTAATGAATGGCATGGGCGACTTGTTTAAGCCAAGTGTCGAGGCCTAGGGTCATTTTATCCATGCTGGATTAGGCATGATAATCGCAGAGATGAGTTAGTGACCCCAAATTTCAGATTTCAATCCCATTAAGCATCCGTGGAAGTTGGACATGGCGCGTCTTTGATAGCCTATCGATCGCTTCAGC